>CM055272.1:24016102-24541856 GCA_029237695.1 Conchocele bisecta
ACTCATTCTTAAGGTTTCCTAAAACTTAATACATCTGTATTATCGGAAAAAATATTGTTTTTGCATTGTTTATGTAGCCGTACAATTTGGGCAGCTTTCGTGTAATATTCCTGCCAAAATCACAGGTGAACGAAGGCAGACATACAACCCACACAATGACCCTAGTGTTTCCACCAGACTGAAAAATGGGCCGAGCGCTCGTTGATAAAAAAAAATGACACTTTTTTTCACAAAGAAAACAGAAAAAATCCGGATACTGGTACGTCCGAATATTTGGTTCATATAATACTACCGTATAAAATTGAGGAAACGAATTGTTATTTCGTGGGAACGAATTAATATGACCATTTTCCGGAACCTCAGTACGATTCTTTCACCTGTGGGCATAGTTACCATTTTCGGGTGTCTGGCATTTCCATCGTGCAATGGACATCATGGCGACAATAGGGGCCACAAACGTATGGGAGCCTCCCTGGATTATCCCCAATCTATAAGACACATACAATGCGATGAGTAATTTAACAATCGGGGTTCATCCTTACCGGAATACCGACCGGAGACCTGGTTTGGCCCTCACATACGTCTTTGGCATTTTGAATGTGACAGTTGAATCTGGTTATACCCCTTATGTGAGTATTACGATTATTCGTAATCCTATTTTAGGGGAAGGGGCCAAATGAAATTGGTGTGGTATGGACCTGGCACCAGGTCAGGGTATTCTAATTTCAGGGCTGAATATATATTTATCTCGATGTAAATATTCCGTTATGATTTTGTCATCCCCCCCCCCCCCCGCCCCCCAATGCATCAGGTTGAAATTGGATCGAACCCGTTTGCCCGGCCTTATAAGACCTTAGTTTGCCCGTAAGACCTTAGTTGTTGATAGGCCGTTAAACTTAAACACCAATAAACAAACAAACACATACAAGGGTCCGGCTAAAAATGGGTGGGTGTGGTAACATTTATCGAATGGGACCTTTTACTGGGTGCTAGGATTGAGCCTTCCACCCGTGTTACGTTGACGTCGTATATAGAGGATCTCAAACGAGTTCCCATTTGATATGAGATTTATGAAACGAGTCACGTACAAAATTGTGGACGAGTTTCACAAATCTCATATCAAATGGGAACACGTCTGAGATTCTGTTTATCACATGACTTCACCCTCCAATGAGCAGTCAATGTGGAGATATGCAATACCTTTCAGTGAGCACACGCTATTTACTATTTTCGCATCTAGTTAAAAATCTCCACAGAGCAAAATAGTTTTAATCCCTGCAAAAGAAATATTATAAATATGCCATATAATAGGTTCATGTCCTGTGTAAACAGTTCATAACAATTTCAGTAAGTTTAACGAGTCACTTACGTCAAAACAGCATTGCTTTGTCGCGCCATTACGGACGTCATTTGGAACGTTTCCATTTTAATCTTTTGACATAACGTTGGCGCAAAATACGAATACATAATTAGGGTGATGCGGCCAGCCAATCAAATTCGCTTCAGATGTTATTACACGTGTGTCATATCACATTTATGAAATGGGTTACAGAACGGAATAACAATGAGCATCGTCTACAGTCATGGTCAAACAGAATGTACGTTTGAACACGTATATGAGCGGTGTCAACGGTCACATTTGTACGTTTACAGCATTACATTCTCCCAGCCAAATGATCCATTTTCCCTTGACGGTTCATACGAGATTAGACTAACATGCTATGTCTCTATATCATTTTTAACTGTTATGTTTCATTATCTGACTTTTATCATTTATTATTTACTTTGAGATAGGATATAGTAAAGCCACAGTGATATAATTCCAGCACAAACATATTTACACAATTCCCTAACATTTGATTGGTCCGTAGCAAGTCTCTGTCCAAAATTTATATCCCAGTAAACTCCCATGCCGAACTACTTTCATTAACAGTGAGGAGTAGTATATAGGGGATGAGTTCATTACCGCGACCCATGGTAAGCGCGTATGCGCGTGTTTATGTCCCCACATGTATCAAAAAGTATAGCCTGTGAATATGGCGAGAAATATGAAACAAATGCCTCCACCCTCATCCTCCAACGAGTTGGTATTGGTGGTTGAGGGTGGATTCATTTTTTCCGAATTTTGTAAATTCGAAAAACTGATTAAATAATGTTTTTAAAATTTAAATAAACCCCATAACCCATCAAGTCCCATTATCCCCACTTCCAATTCTCCATTAATGGTATAGGTAATTCTCCAATCTGTTCACCCAATCCGCTCGGGAGCTGATTGGAGGATTGGTGCTGGTAGAGTGGGTCCGTGTGTATACCGTCGGGTTGTACTCGCCTCTTGTCGTAATAGGCCGATAGTCCTAACCTTTGCTGCGTATATGTTTTCATAACGCCGTCCCTCATTCGGAATCCGCGGTTTTTACCCATGTCTCGTTCCCCGGTGTCTTCTTCGTCGCGTCCCCACTCCAACGCTTTCTTATATCGGTTCCAGGTTAACGCGTTCTGCCGGGCAGACAACCCTTTTGCAGAATGTTTTATTTTTCCCTCCATTTTCTCCGGTAACTTCTCCGCAAAGTAACACTTGCTCGATAGAGCAATGGCCCGATCTCCGTGAAATTCTACCTTGAAAAGGCCAGACGTTCTGTTACTCTTTTTACTGCACACCAACCACTTGGTTTTTTCTCTCTCGTATTCGTCGCGCAGGTGGGGTTTTACCAGACTGTCCAAACTTCCGTATTTCTCCTTTCCTTCCGGCGGTTTCGCGCTTACTCCCATGTATAGACTGTCCGTATCCATTTGTATTAATTCGAAATCTGTTCTGTCCACATATTTATCTAAGAAGTTGTAATAGAATTGTAACATTTTCCGTTTAGCCATTTGGTACACGGCTATCCCGCAATGGAACGGTTATTCATAACCGCATTAACTTTTCTAGAAGATATCTCGTACGAGTCACCGATTTCCTCCATATCGTGGAAGAACGTGGATCTCAAAGCTTTGTCTACATGGTTCTCATCTTTCGTGTACGTCGTATTCAAATGTTTTTTCGGGAAATTCTATCATCTTCCCGCAGCACGAGTTACCTATTAATTTCATTATGTCCCCAATGGGGGCTTTACTACTATCAACATCGGCAGCTTTCCGTGCAGCAGTAACTTCTTTTTCAAACCACACGAACGGTCTGCCTCTTTTGTATTCAATACACCGATATATTCCGGTAAGGACAAGTCCGTGTTTTAAATACCACCATAGTAGGCTGGTGAATATCAACATCTTCTTAGCTTCCATAGCCCCAACTAGTTTTTTACCTGTTCCTCGTTTACGGCCCGTATCTTTCAAATAGTTTAACATGTGATCTGGCACTTCCTCCTCCTCCTCAACTACTCGGTTAATAAATAATGGGGACATCTCTGAAAATTTATCTTTTAAGTTATCTGGAACCTTTATATCCGCCTCAACAAATCCGAAGGATTCGCCGTCGAATATTTTCTGAGTAAATTTGTCTATGAAGTCAGGATCGTGCGGGTTTTGTGGCGCTCCGTAAATTACTTCCCTACCGCACGGCATCCAATGCCTTAATGACTCTAAATACAGAGCGTTAGCGTCCAACCCCAATACCGCGACACAACTTTTCCCCTCACCTTTCGGTGTTGATCTAATGTTTGTGACCCCGGCTTCCGCGTATCGGGAAAATACGATTGACGGTCCCCCGAGCAGACCCCCTTTCAACATTTCGTACGCCTCAGCCGAGGGTGCAGACAGCGGTTCACATTCTGCAGCGGCCTCCGCACTTTCATTAGTTTTTTTAAGATTTTACGTGTTCTTTTATCGTGCCTCGTAATAAGAATTGGAGCGCGACTCCGGGCAGCGTAAATGCGTCTTTAAACATGTCAATACATTTATCCTTTTAAAAATTGGACATCATACCTATCAATCAATCCCGGAATGTCTTCATATTTTTATCGTTATAAATCCTATTACACTCTTCCAGCTGCGCTTCATTTATTTTTTCTTTAGGATTAAGTTGGTTGCCCCAGTGATCGATATCTGGTAGCCCCGGATAATCTAATTTATCTGGGGAATCGAACCATTCGTATGAAAAGTGGGACTTTTCCCCTTCGCAATCGTATGCCTTTATCCACTTGTCGTATGGGGTTTCTGGACTGAGGTATAATTTTAAGTCTAGAAATCTGAACTCGGGTGTAAATAGGAATATCGTCGTGTTTGCCTTTTTCCCCACTAGTACCTTTGGTATAGTGTCGGTCAATACTCCGACGAAACGTTTTTTTATGAGATTTATATCGTATCGGCTACAATTAAACCCAATTACGGGAACTTGATCGATCCACCTATTGATCTCGCGTTGCTGGGGAACGGGGAGTTTATCTATATAGGTGGGCATATATTCTTTCCCAACAACTTCTCGTATATTCTTACCCCGTGTCTGTATGTCCTCCATAAAGAGCGCCACCAATTTCGCGGGATCTGTTTCACATATGTGAGTTATTTCTGTGCATAGCGTATCGCCGATACTCACGCTTATGGGAACGTGCTCGCTTAAGAACTCGAGATTACCTTTCTTACTCCTGCATCGACTATCGCCTTCACTAGTTTTCGATAAATACGCTTCAAAATCGTATACAATCTGGTGCGGATACATTACTGTTGGGTGGGCCTCACTATTGGGATCAACGTCGCCTGTATAAGCGCACTCCCAAATTTTAACTAATGTGCACTCCTTCGCGATTGCAGCATCTCTCGCGCGAGTTTTATTGAGTTGTACATACTTCTACCCAAAGTGTTCAGCGCACCCGTGCCTATAGCACCCGTGAAATTGGTAAGCCGTGTTGGTTTCCCCACAAAACCCGTCGACTGGTGCCCCTGCCACAAGTCTTTCACCACCGTGGCCACAGTTCGCAGTGTGAATATGGGGACCGTCGAAAGAGTTTAACCAACTTGTCGCCTTCTTACTCGAACGCAGATGTTGGTCTGTCAATCTGAGCTTCGTCACCCCTCGCATACATGTGCTCGCGTGTCTTTTTAAATGACTAGATTGTGTGAATCTCTGATCGCAGGCGCCACAACAATATGTCTTGGTGACCTTGTCCATGTCGGTAATCAAGAACGCGTGATTGTTGTAAATTCCTATTTTCATTTTCTTCATCCCGAGTTCGTCATAGTGCGCTGCCACTTTCCTTAAATACCATGTACCGCCCTCAACCGGCTCATACACCTCAATTCCTATCTTACACCACTCCTCCACTTTGTTAAGGTCATCGAACGGTATAGGCGTGGACGGCCGCTTCCACCCTTTATTTTTACAGAAATCTAAATATTCTTGCGCTAACACTTGCGTCGCTGTTAAGCATCGGTCCGCCCGGAGTTTAGTTGTGTGGAGAACTATGCACCTGAATAGACAATGGTCGTCGTTGAATGTTTCCAATGGTTTCATCCCCTTACAGTGCCGCAACCATTCTGGGAGCAGCCCTCCAGCTATTTCTGAAGACTTCATCCCCATACCCCAACAATGTTGGGCTTGGAGGCCAGAATTATTTTAACCGTAACACCCACCCACCTAACAAACGTCCATTTTGTGCTCGGCCGTTCGATTTTGTCGATGTTCAGCCGGGTTTCCTCCTGCTCGTTAACCCACTTACCAGCTTCCTCATACTCTCTAAGCCAGGGACTTCCCTGCAGTTGTTTATGAAATATTATTATTTTTGGCCTCCCTCGCTCGTCATTCTTTTCGATGTGCGCTAATTTATATGAAAAGGAATATCTCAAATAGAAACTTCCCGTTAATGTCGGCGCAACCTCATCCATTATTCGTTTCGATATGTTTCCCTGAACGCCTCGTTTTAGAGTTATTCACACCACGCGGCGGCCCTTTTCAATTTTTTTCTCAGTCTGTGCGTAGTATTCCAGAATATCATCCCCCTCTTCTATTATTTGTCTTATGAGGGCAGTTTTCGGTACCCGCCGTTGTGGCGGGGCAATACGCTCCTGAGCTGTTGGAGAATACCTTACGGGCTTTTTACGGGGGTGGGTTACCACTTTTTTGCCGGTTTCAAGCCCTAGTTGCTTGTTCCCGAGCTGATTGGAGATTTGTTTTTTAGGGTTTTTTTCATCTACTAACTCACTGATCAGTTTGTGACATAAATTAGATTTCCTCGTCATCCGTCTCGTATTTTTTATGACAGTCGGCATAATCTCTTTCTATATACTAGTAAATATACTTTCCCAATCCTGGGAATTAATTTTAATAACATTAATTAATTATAAAGAGATTGTGTCTCTTCTTCAATATGGCGTAAATATGGCAATTTGCCATATTTATCACAAATTATGAGAAATTATGACAAATTGCAATATGGTGTATTCGTACAAACCGATAAGGTGAAATGCACTCAGGCTAGCATCGACTAGTTAGCAAGGAATTACGTGCTCGCAAACATTATCGTTTAGTAATAATTCAAATCAGAAAGTAAGTTATAAAGATATAACCGATATTTTCTCAATACTCCAATCACGATTGGTACAGCGGTCGGATAGGAACGTTGTTTGCCTATAAAGTTTAACAGAGCGCTCAGTGAATAAACACGCCCGATATTTTATCAGCAGACGACAATGTTCCAATTACACGGTTATGAACAACCGAGTGTATTTCGCCTTATCGAGGCCACGGTGTGTATTGATTTAATTTTAAACACGATTACTTCCTGGTACGGACAGTTTACGGTTATAGAAAATGTATGGTGGACAGCTTACGGCTATAGAAATGTATGGTGGTCAGTGGGTGTTGTAACTTTCCCCCACTTTATCTCCCAGTTTTAACTAAATTTATCCCAATCAGTATTCTCAATCTTGGGAAGGATGGCGCGCGCCTTAATTCTAATAGTATTTTTTAAATCCTCATATCGAGACATCTCCTCCACCACCGACTCACATTCAGCGTCCGATATATTCTTATCGGCCAACGCTTTGGACACTATAACGTCGATGCTGTTTTTCTTAGACCTCACGAGAACCGATATTCTGTCGTGCTTTCTACTTTTATTTTCGAATTTTCTTCCCACTACTCTGAACGCCATACACAGCAGTTCCGCCCCAGTGGCTACCCCGCTTAAACCCCCTGCAATGGGCATTGCCACGACTGTGGACAATAATACGGCTGTTCCGGCCCCACCCATTATATAAATTGCTGCCAGCACGGCGCTCGCAACGTCCACTATGTTTGCCGCGCGTCTATATTTTTTAGCATTTACCCTCCGAGTTTCCCCCTCTCGTTTTAGAATATCCTGCATCTCTACGATATTTTCCAACCTAAAATCTGAACTTCTTTCGCCAAAACCAATATCATCCAATTTCTCCAATCGCGGTTGGTGTGTTGATGGATTGGGGTCCAACATTTTTGGTATTGGAAGCTCGGAAGCGGTGATTCGTTCATATTTCAATTTTACAAATTTAGTTCAATCAACAATGTCACAACAGTGGAAGAACTCGCTGGATCAGCGATTTTCGTAACAAAGTTAATAACACTACCTTCGGAAAGTCTAATTGGATTGTCACCGGCGAACAAAACCGCCGCTGAACTCTGTCTAGCGAGTTTAGTGGTGACTCCAAGCGCCCGTTCTTCACCATCCAGTACGAGATTTACGGTGACTGAGCCCACAGGATTACCCTTAGCATTAACCGAGCAGACCGCCATTCGTCGAACCGTCCCGGGAGCTGTCATGACGTATCCCCCATTTATATTACTCGCTTTGGCACCGAACGAATATTCATACATCCCCTCACTCAATGGGCTCCGCTTGTCAGCCCAAACTGTTATGACACGTTTGTGTTGTTGCACTAACTTAAACTGCTCTACAGATGTGTCCAACAATGCGGCAAGCTCCTCGATAGCGGTATGGGCCTCAACACGAACCTTTTCAGAGGTATCCTCAAGTGCTTTGTGAGCGTCTTTACGAACTCGATTTAGTTTATCGGAAACTTTCATAAACTCTGTATGGGCCGCTTCCCGAAATTCTGTTATTTTTTCACCTAGTTCAGTAAGTGCTGCATGATCCTCTTCCCCAACTTGGATTATTTTCCCACCGAGATCCTTAAGTCCTGTATGGGCCTCTTCGCGAACTTGTGCAGTCGCTGTCAGGACGTCTACTCTAAGCTGTGCTATACTCCTGCGAATCCCGTTTGTGGCCTCCAATATAGTTTTATTGATCAGGGCCTTGGTTTTTCCGGTAGTTAAAAAGTCGCTCTCTGTCGGGATGAATCCCCCTTCTGCCGGTTCCAAATTCTTTGAATTTATATGTGTCACCCAATCCCGTTCAAGGGAAGAACTACCTGGTCCGTATATACTCATAATTTATTAATTATAATATTGGGGGCACCTATACTCAATTGGAAATTTCTAGGACGACCGAAATCGGGTAATAATATTTTAACTCTCTCGATGATCATCAAGAATATAGACCGTGAATTCGTGGATATGTCCCGATTCCAAAACTTTCATCTCGGGGCATGGGAAGTCTAAGGTCACAGTCTCCCCAAAGAAACAATCACTGGCTTGCACGGTTTTCAGTAATGTGCTGGGAGATCCGTCTACTGTGTTGTACGATGTGTTCACCCGATCCAGGTGCACCCTGAGAGTTTTCGTGAAAGCGAAGCCCACCGGGTTATCACCGACGTACTCCCCCGGGGCAAACAAGCCTTTATACACGGAGTATGTCTCTCTAAACCCGAGTCGAATACCCAACATCGGGGAGGTCATTATCTGGCTGTCTGGGCCGATGGTCATTGTTGCAAGTCCGGTAGCCTTCGATACTGTGAGGTTGACTATACCATCAAGCTCTGTGGAAACAAAGTCTATGAGCTGTCTTGCTCCCCACCTACTTGTTGTCCATCCTTCACATAGTAAAACCCGTCGCTCGTCCCCACATTCTGCCACCCAACCGTGAATGTGACTGATCTGAGGCCTATCCGGCGTTTTCCGCAGCAGTTGTCGATTGACTTCTGAAGTTCACAACTCTCTTTTTGAACATTAGTGATAGTAGCAAACATAATAAACTCTGATTAAAATGTCGTTGGATATCAAGGTATTTAGCTTCAATTCAAAGGCAAAGTACGATGGGGGAGGTGTGTACTACTTAACGGTAGGAATCCACTACTTAATTAGAAAGCTAATAAACGTAACAATAAGAGTAAACGAAGACACCGGATTTGATACAACTTTTTGAAACATATTTGATAATTATAAGATGCCCAAAATTACTACCCAAAAAACCGTAGACGCGTGGAAAGCAACACCGATGCAGTTTTGGCAGAACCAGTTAAATGTTGCCGTGTGGTGTGCCACAGCCGGGTGTGGTGTCTCTTACATAAACCACATGGAGCATAATGAGAGCGCTTTCAGTGAAAGTGCGTATACTCAAGTGTAGTGTAAGAGATGCAAGTGAAAACACCACAAGAGGGTAAATGGGATCCTCTATACAACCCGTACGACCACAAAGCCTACGAAAGAATATGTGCCGAATTTCAGATTTCTAAAAATACCGACTGGAAACAGAAAACAATTACTAAAAATGGTGGGTTAGGTGATATATTTCTAAACAACAATATCGTAACCCGCAATGGGGGAATTTTCGATTCAAACACTATGACATTCGGTGCGTCTTCAGATCCACCAATATACTGTAATTTTGCCGGGTGTAAATACCTTCCATCTGTCATACGTCACGTCGACAACATAGAACAGCACCAGTATGCCGATATCGGCTTGGGGACTTTCATTTTGGATAGGGGGAAGGGGTTCACCAGGGGTGGAGTTACCCGCCTCAACGACTCCATTCGCACATATGCCTGGGCCATCCTCGGTGCACAGGCGCAAGCGCGCAGTTCTATAATAGGAGACGGGAAGGCGTTTGACGCGCAAAAACAGTTATTGGCCAATGTCGAAGACGCCATCTCATCTCCGGTGGACCTCCCGGCGGCGATCAAGCGGTATCAAAAATTTTGCAGAATGCCAGCACCCCAGTAGACTATGTATTTGGAATAGGTCTTTATATGGCGCCGAGTAATATGATACTACGAGACAACCCGGTTGACGGTTACAATAATCAGATCGTAATCGCCACCGCCAAGCAAAAAATCGGCCACAACGGTAACGTGAACGCGGATATCATCAAGTTCCCCCCCAAGACGGTCGATAGCGGAGTTGTAAGTGGAACCGATTTCATAAAACCGCAACCACCCACCGACAAGCAGAATATCGGCTACAACGGGGACGTGAACACGGATATCATCAAGCGCACCCCCAAGACGATCGGGGTCAACAGTGGTGGACCCGATTTCATAAAACCGCAAACTCCCACCGCCAAGCAAAAAATCGGCTACAACGGGGACGTGAACACGGGTATCATCAAGCACACCCACAAGACGATCGGGGTCAACAGTGGTGGACCCGATTTCATAAAACCAACCCACGAGGAGGAGAAATAAGGGCTCGTCGTAGCCCTCGTGGTGATCGTACTACTCGCGCTTTGGTTTTAGGAACTCTCGGGCGGAGAATAGTAGAAGACCGGCGATCGCCACGATTAAAGCGCAAGCATTCTCGGCGAGCCATCCGGCTGTTTTTGATAATATAGATAACAAGTAGGAGACGACACTCCCGACCAGCCCAGGTAGCGCGGCAGCCGCCTTTCCAGCATATCTAGCCAAGAGACTGGCTAGGGCTTTTAAATGCTTTTTTGCCCACTCCTTTGCTCCGCCGGATGGCGCGGGTGCTGGCGCGGGTGCAGCCGCCGCACCGCCTACGAGCAGCTCGATAGCTAGAACTATGGTTGATATAGTCATGCCGAAAGCTGTGATGATGCTTACTATCGTGACGCCCTGCTCTCTGAACAGAGTGCGAAGTCGCTCACCGAGTGTCGTGTCCCCGTGAAGAACCCTCGAGATTGTTTCGCGGATCCGACTGATTTGGGTGCGGAGACCCTCACGGCAAGCGAGGCAGCCTCCAAGCGAGCGGCTCTTTCATCCCACAGCGACCGCAGTCGTTCGGTGATCCGCTCGGTAGATTCTCTATCATCACGGGCTTCCCCAAGTTTTCTTTCTTCTACCGCGATATGTTCATCCATCGCCGTGAGTTTGGAGAGGTTAAGGACCAGTTCGCCCCGGACCGTTTGTAGAGCCTTATCGAGGCCCCGGAGTTCTCGAAGAGGTAACGGTGGGTCATCCATCATGCTGAGTATTTCAGCTATCTCACTTTCGCTGAGCTCCATTGTGCGATTAGCGTCGATGGCTACTATGTTTGCTCGCTGAGCTCGACAGTTTCTATCGCAGCGTCCGTCTTCACCATCGTTTTGACGGTAGACTGTAGGGTCGCTACAGCGCGGGCCGGCATAATTGTTTTACCCCTCTTCCAATCTGGGAATCCTAGTTCGCTCCTTACGATTTGGCCACCGCCCAGGTTTTTTCCGGAAATGGCGCTCAGCGCTAGGGGTTTTCCGGTTGTTGTGTTGATGAGCCGGACATTCGGTGATGATCGCAGTCGCAACGTACCACGCAGATCCAATTCGAACTTGGAGTAGTCGCGGCCGACAGATGGGACCACACCTTTTTCTACCAAACTGTTGTAGTAGTCGTCTACAGTTGACTTGACTAATTCCTGATTTAGACTAATGGTGTTGGTAGCCCCACCTATTTCCCCCAATTCATCCAATCGCGATTGGATTGGAACTGGAGTCTCTATGAAGGGTGTTTCGTTATCGTTATCATCATCGATGTCATCATCATCGATGTCATCATCATCGATGTCATCATCTCGGCCGCGACCGAATTCTTCCATATCATAATCAGCCATTTTCAACGATGTATTAAAGAAAAAACCATACGGGTTTAATAGAGTATTTAAATATGTCTTCGAATCAATAAGGTCGCAAACTCAATCCATACCGCAGACTGCGTGAGCCCCTTGGGGCGAAAGGCGTGAGACAGTGCGTCGTTATTACGAACAACCCATCGACGATCGACCAGAACCAGCAGCTCTTAGTCCGCTTCCCCAACCTCGGAGCTAGCGACGTCATTGTGCCGGGGACTGTTCGCCTCGCTTTAACTATTTCGCTGACGTCGACAGACGCGGACCGAACCGTCGTTCAGAACCTGGGTCGCGCCATCGTCAAGAAGACCACGATAAATATTTCTGGTAATGAGGTGATGTCGATCGACAACAGCGACGTCTACCATTGTTACCAGGACTTGTGGAAGACGGAGCAAGAGCGCGAAAATGCGGTTTATCAGGGTATTGACACCAGCAAAAATAAGAACGTAACCAGACTTAGAATCGGGGCTGGTAACAAGGCAGATAACGACGCGAGCGACAACGCGATCGCGGCCGCTTACGGCAACCGCTTCTACATCCCACTCGACTTTGAGTTGCTGGAGAGTCACATGCCCTACTATCAGAGCTTTGGCGGACCGCCTCGAATACGAATTAACGTTCAACGACTACGGCCGAGTTCTCATAGCCACCGACATGGCATCGATGTATACGATCGACAATGTTTCATTGGAGTACGACATGGTCACGATGCCCGAACTCGCGCGATTGATCAGAACCCAGTACGCCGGGCGCGTTGCCATACTTTACGACCGAGTTCTTCGCCACCGCCAGATGACGAAAGACAAAAGCGACACATTGTGGAATATTAACGTCAACGTACCCGCCCGCTCGATTAAAGGTATACTGATTCTGTTCGAGGAGGGTCGGTTCGAGCTCGGGGCTAGAAAAAGCGATAAATTCTATAACCCCAAAATCACAAAGGTAGAGGTGACGATCGATGGAGTCCCCAATCAACTCTACAGCGCGGGCCTTCGCGCGCACCAGCAGTGGGACGAAGTCAGAAAGCTGTTTGCTGCCGGCTCTAAGCGCTCCCCGGAGGTTGCCGCGGTTGCCAAAGACCTGCAGCTCTCAGACGTCTCCCTCGCGCAGTGACTACCAAATACGCGTTATGGCTAGACATGCGAGTCAGCGACGACGACCAAATGCACGGTAGTGGACGCCAAATTGAGAACGCTAGCGAGGGTGTGACGATCCAGATAACCAAAGAGGCGGATGGAGCTGGCGCATTAAACGTGTATCTATATATAATCACAGACGCACAACTCAGCATCGAAGATGGTCGATACGTCTCAGCACTCTACTAAATCTAAAGATTTACATAAAAATAAAGTTTGTGATGCCCACTCTGCCATAATATGTGGGCAGACAGGATGCGGAAACACGGTTTTCATCATCGACTTGCTCGAGGGGGCCTACAGTGATGTCTTTCGACACATTGTGATCCTGTGCCCCACTTTGCGGCAAAACGAGACATATCAGCGGCGCCCGTGGATATGAACCGACCCTGAGGTATACGTTATTGACCCCGGTGATAGGCTTCACGATTGGCTGCGCGGTTTATACCAAATCTTCCAGGGCGAGCCCACCCTATACGTGATTGACGACTGCTCGGCCAAGGCGGCGATGACCAAAAAGAAGGACATGCTCTCCGAGCTCGCATTTTCGGGCCGCCATGCGGGGCAAAGCGTATGGATCTCCACTCAGAAGTACAACGCCGTCCTCAAGGATCTGCGCGAGCAAACGAAATGGGTCGCCCTCTTTCACTGCAAGGACCGAGACTCATTCGATGACTGTCTTCGAGAGAACGACGTTATCCCAACGCGCGAGGAGCGCCTGGAGGTTCGACAGATGCTTTCGGAAACTAAGCACGCCAAGCTTCTGCTAAAGACTGATCAACCCACAAATTATGAAGTTATCAATTAATTACTGAATACTGAATTACTGAATTACTCGCAACAAGTTGCTGTTTACTAAATAATCTACTAATATCTACTAATATCTACTAATATCTACTAAATATTACTGAATTATTACTGACTTACTGAATTATTTACTAAATAATCTACTAAATTATTACTGAATTATATCAACAAGTTGCTGTTACTCATAATTAATTTATTTTAAGAAAATTACAAACAGTTTCATGTTAAACTTATAAAGACCTGTCAGAATAGTACACCCAACACTGTTGTAATAATGAACTGCGACGAACTTCTCGATCAGCTAATGGAAGAAACAGTCGCTCCGACTGCCGACACGGTATCTTTCCTGAAAGATGGCACGACTGCCGACACGGTATCTTTCCTGAAAGATGGCACGACTGCCGATACGGTATCTTTCCTGAAAGATGGTCCGACTGCCGATACGGTATCTACCCAACCGCACGCCCAAATCCAATCGCGATTGGAAGAATTGTAACAGTGGGATGAAAGAAAATGAAAACACGACGCGACGCGAGCGGCTAGCTGCGCTGGTTGCTGGGGGGGGGGGGGGGGGGGGGAGGGGGGGGGGGGGGGCAATCGGATCAGTATTTCGGTAGGCGTCTCTCAGTTTGTCAGGTGTAGAAGTTGATAAAATGTATGCGCGATACGAGTCTAAATTGGGGGCAGAGATGACGAAAACTCTTGGGGCGGCGGCTATTCATTTGTACGCTACCGCTGTCAGTGCAATTCTCCCTATATCTGACACCGCGGGGTTGATTGGTGATTTAGAGACTGACCCTTTTGTAGGACACACTCTTAGAACAGCCTGCTGCTCAATTTATCACAAGTTTGACAACCGCGTTGACCACGGCTAAACACTGTCAATTTGGACATATATGCCCACAAACTATAAGCTCAGAAAATGATGATACAAGACGCACCCCCAATTCTTCCAATCGCGATTGGATTGGAACTGGAGCGACAAGCACCTCTGCAAGCACATGTGCAAGCACCTGCAAGAGTGACGAAACAGCCATCAACACTGTTGAACCAGAGCACGTTGGATGAACCCTCAACAGCCGCTCCTGAGCTGGTGCGGTTGAACACGATTGCACGACACAAAAACCCAAAAAGACAGGCAGCTGGGCGGACAGCGGCTGCCACCCGAAAAGCTAAATAAGATAAAATACTCGCCGAGCTTCGAGAGGCCAAACAGTCGTTATATGTTCCGGCCGCTCCTGAGCTGGAGCCCCAATCGCAATTGGAGTTGGGGCAGAAACAGCAAAACACCCGAAGACAGCTGCGGTTCAATCTTCGCAGGAACACCAATCGCAATTTGAAGAGCTATCGTGGAGTGCTGTAGCTCCTACCTGGATCATCCCGTGGGTTGTTGGTGGTGGTCTGGCAGTTGTTGGCACCGTGTGTGTGTGGAAATACCTTTCGAGACAACCCCCAACACTGTTGGAGGCGGTTCCGAAGAAATTTACGAAACCGATTGCGCCCCATTTAAACATTACTCGCGATCCCTTTTATATGCAATAAATATAATGGCTGAAAACGAAGGTAAAATAATAGTGACTGCGGTTTATCACGCCGTGGTGATATCGGGTCTCACTATCGGGTTTGCTCGAATATCAAAGATGATCTTCGGAGGGTCCGCTCCCAAATTGAACATGACCGTAAGAGACGCAGGGTTCGTGACCTTGAATGTAGCGACCGCAGTTGGGACTCAAGATTATCTAATTAAAGCTGGAATTATACCTGCTAATATATGGAAATAAATGTCTAAATATACTTCTACTTCTACAACGATCGGACTATCGATATTTGGAGCGGTAGCGAACGCATTGTCGTTCAGCGGTAGCAACTTTCTATTCTCGTTAATAGGAAAAGAACCGGATAAGGAGAAAAAGCGTCACGATTTAGCTACAGAACAATTCAATAGCGCAAAGGAAGCATGGGCGGAAAAACGAACCAACCGTGTGGACTGGATCAACAAAGAGCTTCGCGCGAGAGTCACGCCGTGCAAACTTTCCGGAACGTTGACGAATCCATGCGCGAGTACACGCTGGCATATCCGCAGAAAGTTCTCGCACCGCTGGATCCCGAGCACCAACTTTCAGATTTCTATGTACCGTCAGAGGCCCAAAAAGACCGCGAGATCGCGCTCATCGTCGTGGGAATGAGTGTGGTGGATCTGGTCAGCTACTATATTGAAAAAGCAATAAGCAAAAGCAATAAGCTAAAGTAATAAGCAATAATTATTTAAAAAATACTTTTTTAAGTAATATATATATATATATATATATATATATAGAACGATGTTAGTTGACGAGCTTTATTTTGCTCTAATCGATGTAGGCTACACGGCCCTTAAACACCGTTTAGCTGGCGCAAAGGGTCTGATCCGTCTGGCCCAAGATTCTCTCGAGACGTGGCGCGAGGACGAAAAAGCGGCCACCCTTTTCGCAAAGCGGATGTTAGATTCCTCCGAGTTCCCGCTCCTGTTCCAATCCAATCGCGATTGGAAGAATTGGGGGAACTTAACCGGCAGCTGCAGCGAAACTTCCAACAAAGGTTTAGTATAGACGTCGCAGTTACCGGACGATCTGGCGAGGGCATGTTGGAGATTGTTCGATCTACTAGAATACCTCGCATACGATGGACACGCGCAAGATTGATACCAAACTATCGGTTCGCCTAGTGCGCAAGTTAGCGAACACATACTACAGCCGCCTCGGCTGCTGGAAGGGACTCGCGGCCATCAAGAACCTGGCGGCGGCGACCAAGGTTTCCGAAAACACCGCCAAGGAATGGCTCAAGAAGCAGGCCATCTGGCAGATCTATTTGCCCGCGCCTCACAATATTCCGCGGCCGAAATTCGACGTGCCGGTGACGAACAAAGTCCACCAAGCAGATCTCCTGTTTCTCCCTCACGATCGCGTCGGTCGCAAGACGTACAAGTACGCACTGACAATCGTTGACGTAGCGAGTCGCTATAAGGGGGCTGGGCCGCTGGCCACGAAAGAGTCTAAGGAGGTGGCCGAGGCTCTTTCCCGAATATATAAGAGGAGCCCTCTCAAATGGCCGAATCTTCTCCAGGTCGATCCCGGCCGCGAGTTCATGGGTGCGGTCTCTCATCTTGTTGATACATGTGGGGACATAAACACGCCCATACGCGCTTACCATGGGTCGCGGTAATGAACTCATCCCCTATATACTACTTGAGGCGCAGTTAAAATAATTCTTAAGAAAACGGAAAATAAACACATTTTCTTGATGAATTTATTTCAAATGCTGGAATTATAAGGAATGAATGGCCTTTTTGAGGAATTTATCGGGGATATAAACTTGGAAAAGTCGTGGGAATACTGGACGAAAATTGTAATTTTTTATCGCTTCGTCCAGTATTCCCGCGACTTTTTTCCAAGTTAATACCCCGATAAATTCCACAAAAAGGCAATTCATTCCTATACTGTCTAATACGACATGTACCTGATGCCAACTATCGTCTGAAGCACAGTGGCGACGCCACACATGAACATCGTAATGCTGATGAGCTCTGACGTCACATTCTCGTCTGCGCACAACAGGTTGGTCAGGATGAACGGAATGGAGATAACCCCGCCAATGGTCATTATCGCCTGCTGCAAATACAAGTAGCGACCCAGTTAAAGTTGGGGGCCCATCGATTAGGCGCGCAATATTCTTCATAGGAATATATGTAAGTGTATAATTGTGTAACTACTAAAAAAAAAGTAGATCACCAGTTTAACCTTTCCTACGCTGTTGACGGAAATTGCCGTCTGCTGTTTTTCATTGTTGCTTTAATTCTTAACCAAAAACTGGTTTGTGCTGTCAAAACCAGGTTTTTGTCGAGACATATTGAAAATAAAACATTTCCAGCAGACGTCAACATTTAATTCAGCGTAGTAAGGGTTAAAACATTGCGAGTGCCCGCTATACAGATATAGTCATTTAGTAATCTTTAATTCAGTGATAGAGACACGCGTTTGTGTCAGAGAGAATACACAGTTGTTTCTGTTAAGCGTTTAAGGATACACGGTTATCGCCCCTAATAGCAAGATTGACAGTTAAATGTTTATATAATGGAATGCTTACTTTGCCAGAAAAAAGCGTCATATCTGAAGAATTGACGAAACAATAGCTACATGTTTATTACAACCTATGATGTGGATGTTCAATAAGGGATTGTAGTCAGTTATCTCCCTTTGAATTTGTTTATGGAAATCCGGTCCAAATTGTATATTAAAAAAAATGGGTTTATTGTTTGTAAACAGGGCGAATGTAGCTCGATTTGTTCTGAAAAGGAGCCACTATATTGTCTTCGACTAGCGTTGATCCAGATTATACGCAATGTGATCCGGGACTGTGTTATTTGTCACATTCATATTTTCACATGTATTATTAAATTATTGCAAACAGTGTAGACTTAGATCAGACTGCACACTTGTCTGATATGGGTCTACTCTGTTCGTAATCTCAATTTTACCGCCATTAAACACTAAACTATAATATAGGACCGGATCACTATAAATTGATTTCCAAAGGGAAATCACTGACTAAGGCCCCCCCCCCCCCCCATACCTGCAGCCCAAAGAGAAAACAGAGATGTGCAGCGGGAACATCCTCCACTCCATATAACACGCTTCTCTCCCTCGTCGCTTGTGCTCTCTCTTTGTTGGTATCGTCTATAGCGTAAGTTTTCGTCATCTTCTGGATCTTGCAAACAAGAAACTATCAAACCTGTAAAAAACAGGAACTGACATCGTTAAACGAAGTTAATCAAGTTAAAGTTAAACAAAAAAAATCAAGTCCTCAGTGACCTTGACCCTGGGCGGTCGGATGTGGGTCGTATGTAAAACGAAGCACCATCTCATGACACACCTTGTGGTCAAATATTATCAACATCAGTGAAGCGGTTCATGAGTTAATGAAAAATGAAAGGTGTTACTACCGTACGTACATACATGGACTAACGCTATATCTCCTCTTGCCTATCGGCGAGGGGATAAAAATGATGTCAATCCGCGACCATCTGAAACAAATGAGGCTGACACTGGAAAAATGGGGTATCGTCTATCGCGTATGTTTTCGTCATCTTCTCGATCTTGTAACCAAGAAACTATCAAACCTATAACAAAATGGTGCCAATCCGCGACCATCTGAAACAAATGAAAAATTAAGTGCACCTTTATAATTCTCTGATATAAAGGACAGTTTGTGCCTACTGAGTGGGCATGTACCTTTAACTATTCCACACATTGTAAAAACTAAACATGTCAATTGTGTACATATTATTACGAATAAATATTGTAATCCGTTCCAAAGATGCACATCATTGTAGAAATATGCAAATGAGGCAGGACATTTTTAAATTATTTATACCAATTAAATGCGTCACATGAATAATATATATTATATATTTTGATCGACATAATTGAGCTGCGTCAACGAGAAACCCTGTCTTCGGGAGTCTGGCAACGTCACAAGATTTGACGTCGTGAGATTTGCACTCTGACTTCGAAGTTCAGTTGCTTGTTTCAGAACAATATGCTACGATACTCGCTCACTGCAAGGCGAGTTGACTCTCCAAAATACCAAATGATACCGTAACCACAGGTTGAAGTAACGGACCGAGGTCTATAAATACATTAAATATGCCTAAAAGCATCAATAAATGAAGAAAAAAATAAGCTAAATAAAATATTTTTGCTCCCTCCATATACTCCATATTGAAGGTTGCGAAGTTTTTAATAGGCCGAACCGAGAAATGATAGAAATGTCTGTGCGATTAAATTGTCTGTCGTGACGCACAGGATGGGTATACATGTAGGTTTGATCAAATGTTCGATTGGAAACAATGTTTTCTCTATGCAAAATGTTTCTTTAAGGGCCGGGACGACGTAAAAGTGTATTTTGAACCCGATGTTTACTCCTTTATATAGCAGAATTGGCCTCGGAAATGTGTCCGTTCTTTCACGACCTAACAATGATGATACTTTTTTTAAAACAAAACAATCGATAGCTCGAAAACGCGTTGACATATCGCATCGGGGAATATATCGTTGCGGAATACTAACATTGTCCCAACTTCTGCAATAGGCGGCAATGATATAACTCGGTTGACGTTTCGTGAGAGTCCGTTGTCTCGAGGCCGTCCGGGTTCGGCCTATTAAAAACTTCGTAAAAAGGGTTTTGCTGGCGCGAGTTCGAATGTCGGCTGGACATAAAGCTTTTTTTTTATTTTTGTTTTGGCTAAGCGCGTTATTAATGTTCAATATATATTCATAATTATTCAACTAAATTTAATTGCATTATTTAAATTGTTTACTGCGTATTACTGATTGTTTACTGATTATTTACTGCGTATTACTGATTTTTTACTGCGCATTTCATCAAATACTTATTTTTTAAAATATCACAATTCCCTCCAATTGTCCAACCCCAATCGCGGATTGGATGGTATTGGTGTTGGAGGTGGTGTTGTAACTTTTCCCCCACTTTATCTCCCAGTTTTAACCTAAATTTATCCCAATCAGTATTCTCAATCTTGGGAAGGGTGGCGCGCGCCTTAGTTCTAATAGTATTTTTTAAATCCTCATATCGAGACATCTCCTCCACCACCAACTCAAATTCAGCGTCCGATATATTGTTATCGGCCAACGCTTTGGACACGTTAACGTCGATGCTATTTTTCTTAGACCTTGCGAGAACCGATATTCTGTCGTGCTTTCTACTTCCCACTAGTCTGAACGCCATACATAACAACCCCGCCCCAGCGGCTACCCCGCTCAAACCATAACTTAATAACTTAAACTGCTCTACAGATGTCTCCAACAATGCGGCAAGCTCCTCGATAGCGGTATGGGCCTCAACACGAACCTTTTCAGAGGTCTCCTCAAGTGCTTTGTGAGCGTCTCTACGAACTCGGTTTAGTTTATCGGAAACTTCCATAAACTCTGTATGGGCCTCTTCCCGAAATTCTGTTATTTTTCCGCCTAGTTCAGTAAGTGTTGTCTGGTCCTCAGAGCGCAACATACCATAGCCTTCCGTAAGGTCCGTTTGTGTATCTGATCGGACTTTCTCAATACCCGTCCGGACTTCCTCAATCCCCGTCCGGGCCTCTTCGTGAACTTGTGCTATGATGATAGGACGTCCGTTCTCAGTTGTGTTATACTTCTACGAATGTACTTTGTAGCTGAAGTCACAATGTCATCAACCAGTGCTACGGCTTTCCCGGTAGCTAAAAAATCACTCTCTGTGGGGGTGAATCCACCACCTGAATCGTATTTGTATTTCGATGGGGATAATAAATTGGAAGAACTATCTGGCCCGTATATACTCATAATATTAAGGTTTATAACTTGGGAAAACTTTATTTCAATTTGAAATTTCTAGGACGACCGAAATCGGGTAATAGTTCTTCAACTCTCTCGCTCGGTCGTCGAGAAAATAGACCTTAAATTCGTGGATGTGTCCAGATTCCAAAACTTTCATCTCGGGGGATGAGAAGTCTAAGGTCACGGTGTCCCCAAAATAGCAATCGCTGGCGTGCTCTGTTTTAAGTAGTGTGCTGGGGGCGCCATCCAACAAGTTGTACGACGTGTTCAACTGGTTCAAATGTATTTTGAGGGTTTTGGTAAAGGCTAGATCCACAGGCACATCTCCAACAAATATTTGGCCCGAGGGGTAACAATCTTTTTAAGTGGGTGGCTGAAACCAAGGCGAATGCCTAATGGGTCTTATATAGTTATCACTTCGGGGGCAATTAATGTTGCAAGTCCGGTAGCCTTCGATACTATGAGGTTGGCTTCGTCGCCAAGCTCTGTGGAAACAAAGTCTATGAGCTGTCTTGCTCCCCACAGTCCGGGAGGCTGCTTTACACTTACGTGTTGTCCATCCTTCACATAGTAAAACCCTTCGCGCTCCCCCAAGTTTCGCAACCCAACCGTGAAGGTGATTGATCTGAGGCCTACCCGGCGTTTTCCGCAGCAGTTTTTAAACATTAGTGATAGTAGCAAACATAATAAACTCTGATTAAAATGTCGTTGGATACCAAGGCATTTAGTTTCAATTCAAAGGCAAAGTACGATGGGGGAGGTGTGTACTACTTAACGGTAGGAATCCACTACTTAATTAGAAAGCTAATAAACCCAACAATAAGAGTAAACGAAGACACCGGATTTGATACAACTTTTTCAAACAAATTTGATAATAATATGCTACCCAAAATTACTACCCAAGAAACCATAGACGCGTGGAAAGCAACACCGATGCAGTTTTGGCAGAACCAGTTAAATTGTGCTGTGTGGTGTGCCACAACCGGGTGTGGTGTCTCTTACATAAACCACATGGAGCATAATGAGAGCGCTTTCTGCGAAAGTGTTTATGCTTTTCACGTCTACTACACGATCAGGAGAATCATACAAGAGATGAGCGTGAAACCACCCCAAGAGGATAAATGGGACCCTCTATGCAGCCCGTACGACCACAAAGCCTACGAAAGACTGTAACGATTTTCAGATTTCTAAAAATACCGACTGGAAACAGAAAACAGTTACTAAAAGTGGTGGGTTAGGCGATGTATTTGCAAACAACAATATCGTAACACGCAATGGGGGAAGTTTCGATTCAAACACTATGACATTCGGCGCGTATTCAGATCCACCAACAGACTGTAATTTTGCCGGGTGTAAATACATTCCATCTGAAGCTGTCATAATCCATATCGACAACATAGAACAAAGCTAACACGTCGAGATCGGCTGGGGGACTTTCATTTTGGATAGGGGGAAGGGGTTCACCAGGGCTGGAGTTACCCGCCTCAACGACTCCATTCGCACAGACCTCTGGGCCATCCTCGGCGCACAGGCGCAAGCGCGCAGTTCTATAATAGGAGACGGGACGGCGTTTGACGCGCAAAAACAGTTCTTGGCAAATGTCGAGGACGCAATAAACCAACCGGTGGACCTCGAGGATAAGATCAAGCGGTATCAAGACGTTTTGCAGAATGCCCACACCCCAGTAGACTATGGATTTGGAATAGGTCTTTATATGGCGCCGAGCAATATGATACTACGAGACGACCCGGTTGACGGTTACAATAATCAGATCGTAATCGCCACCGCCAAGCAAAAAATCGGCCACAACGGAAAAGTGAACACGGGATATCATCAAGCCCCCCCCCCCCCCCCCCCCCCACCCCCCCCCCACACTGGTCGCGGGAGCGGAGTTGTAAGTGGAACCTATTACATAAAACCGCAAAAACCCACCCCAGTACGAAGCACACCATCAAGTTCCACCAGTTCTCCCAATTCACGAATTGGAACTGGAGCTGTATCATCAAGTACCACCGCTGTTCCCCCAATTCACGAATTGGGTGCACCAGAAAGTTCCCCCAATTCACGAATTGGAACTGGAGCGGGAACTACAAACCACGAGGAGGAGAAATTAGCGCTCGCCATCCGGCCGTTTTTGATAATATAGATAACAAGGAGGAGACGACACCCCCGATCAGCCCAGGCAGCGCGGCAGCCGCCTTTCTGGCTAATTTAGCTAGGAGACTGGCGAGGGCTTTTATATGCTTGTTTGCCCACTCCTTGGCTCCGCCGGATGGCGCGGGTGCTGGCGCGGGTGCTGGCGCGGGTGCAGCCGCCGCACCGCCTACGAACATCTCGATAACTAGACCTATGGTCGATATAGTCATGCAGAGAGCTATGAGGATGCGTACTATCGTGGCGCCCTGCTCTCTGAACAGAGTGCGAAGATGCTCACCGAGTGTCGTCTCCTCGTGCAGAACCCTCGAGATTGTTTCGCGGATCCGACTTATTTGGGTGCGGAGATCCTCACGGCAAGCCGATGCAGCCTCCACGCGAGCTTCTCTTTCATCCCGCAACGACCGCAGGCGTTCGGATGATCCGCTCGGATTCTCTATCGCCACGGGCTTCCTCCAGTTTTCTTTCTTCTAGCGCGATATGTTCATCCAGCGCCGTGAGTTTGGAGAGGTTAAGGAACAGTTCGCCCCGGACCGTTTGCAGAGCCTTATCGAGTCCCCGGAGTTCACGAAGAGGTAACGGTGGGTCATCGTTCGACGCTTGGTCGAGGTTGAGTATTCCGGCTATCTCGCTTTCGCTGATATCCATTGTGCGAATAGCGTCGGTGGCTAGACGAGGGTGCTCGCTGATATCGACAGTTTCTATCGCGGCGGCCGTCTTCGCCATCGTTTCGTCGGTAGAATGTAGAGTCTCTACAGCGCGGGCCGGCATAATTGTTTTACCACGCTTCCAATCTGGGAATCCGTGTTCGTCCTTTACGATTTGCCACCGCCCAGGTTTTTTCCGGCAATGGTTCTCAGCGCTAGGGGTTTTCCGTTTCTTATATTAATGAGCCGGACATTTGGTGCCGATCGTAGTCGCAACCTATCACGCATATCCAATTCGAACTTGGAGTATTCGCGGCCGACAGATGGGACCGCACCTTTTTCTGCCAAACTGTTGTAGTAGTCGTCTACAGCTCCCTCGAGTAATTCCCAACTTTGACCAACGGTGCTGGTAGCGCCAACTATTTCCTCGCCGGCTGGAGTCTCTATGATAAAGATATCTGGTAACGAGATGATGTCGATCGACGACAGCGACGTCTACCATTGTTACCAGGACCTGTGGAAGACCGCGCAAGAGCGCGAAAACGCGGTCTATCAGGGTATTGACACCAGCAAAAATGAGAACGTAACCAAACTTAGAATAGGGGCTGGTAACAAGGTAGATAACGACGCGAGCGACAACGCGATCGCGGCCACTTACGGCAACCGCTTCTACATCCCGCTCGACTTTGAGTTGTTGGAGAGTCACATGCCCTACTATCAGAGCGCTTTGGCTGACAGCCTCGAATACGAACTAACGTTCAACGACTACGGCCGAGATCTCATAGCCACCGACATGGCATCGACGTATACGATCGACAATGTTTCGTTGGAGTACGACATGGTCCCGATGCCCGAACTCACGCGATTGATCAGATCCCAGTACGCCGGGCGCTTTGCCATACTTTACGACCGAGTTCTTCGCCACCGCAAGATGACGACAGACAAAAGCGACACATTGTGGAATATTAACGTCAACGCACCCGCCCGCTCGATGAAAGGTATACTGATGCTGTTCGAGGAGTGTCGGTTCGCGCTCGGGGCTAGAAAAAGCGACAAATTTTACAACCCCAAAATCACGAAGGTCGAGGTGACGATCGAGGGAGTTCCCAATCAACTATACAGCCAGGGCCTTCGCGCGCACCAGCAGTGGGACGAAACCAGAAATCAGTTTGCTGCCGGCTCTAAGCGCTCCCCGGAGGTTGCCGCGGTTGCCAAAGACCTGCAGCTCTCGGACGTCTCCCTCGCGCATTTCCTGACTACCAAATACGCATTATGGCTAGACATGCGAGTCAGCGACGACGACCAAATGCACGGTAGTGGACGCCAAGTTGAGAACGCTAGCGAGGGTGTGACGATCCAGATAACCAAAGAGGCGGATAGAGCTGGGCCATTGAGCGTGTACTTATATATAATCACAGACGCACAACTCAACATCGAAGATGGTCGATACATCTCAGCGCTCTACTAAATCTAAAGATTTAAATAAAAATAAAGTTTGTGATGCCCACTCTGCCATAATATGTTGGCAGACAGGGTGCGGAAAAACGGTTTTCATCCTCGACTTCTTGCTCGAGGGGGTCACCCCACCGCGATATCTTTCGACACATTGTGATCCTGTGTCCCACTGTGCGGCACAACGATACTTATCAGCGGCGCCCGTGGATATGGACCGACCCTGAGGTATACGTTATTGACCCCGGTGATAGGCTGCACGATTGGATGCGCGGCTTCTACCAAAGATTCCAGGGCGAGCCCACCCTATACGTGATTGACGACTGCTCGGCCAAGGCGGCGATGACCAAAAAGAAGGACATGCTCTCCGAGCTCGCATTTTCTGGCCGGCATGCGGGGCAAAGCGTATGGATCTCCACTCAGAAGCACAACGCCGTCCTCAAGGATCTGCGCGAGCAAACGAAATGGGTCGCCCTCTTTCACTGTAAGGACCGAGACTCATTCGATGACTGTGTTCGAGAGAACGACGTTATCCCAACGCGCGAGGAGCGCCTGGAGGTTCAACAGATGCTTTCGGAAACTAAGCACGCCAAACTTCTGTTAAAGACTGACCAACCCACAAATTACGAAGTAATAAGTGTCGCGTGACACGTGCATTCTTGTACATTCTGGATTCCGTATAATTGTATATTTGTGATGTGTGGTACTGTGTTGTATTGTTGTGCGTATTATTGATTTCACATCCCTGTGATTCCACATCCCTGTGATTTCACACACCTGTGACTTTTAAATACCTGAGATTTAGCATGTACATTTGCCATGTACAATGTGCGTGTAATAAGGGGGCTTATGTTGTATTGGTGGAAATACGTTTATGCGTGTCATTTTTGCGGATTTAAATATACGTCTATTTTATGAGCAATGTTTTACTGATGTCACGCCATATTTGCCACAGACTATGCATGTGTGTGGTAGAGAACTCGTTGACTG
Source organism: Conchocele bisecta (assembly GCA_029237695.1). Classification (NCBI taxonomy): domain Eukaryota; kingdom Metazoa; phylum Mollusca; class Bivalvia; order Lucinida; family Thyasiridae; genus Conchocele; species Conchocele bisecta. The sequence goes on from CM055272.1 coordinate 24,042,522, forward strand.
CGTGTGCTGGTTTCGCTAGGGAGAAGACCTTTTAGTATTACGGATGTCCACTGTCCGTGCCAGCCGAGTTTTTCCGCGTGTCAGTTGTTCACCATACAAGGGACCTTCTGTAGGTGAAGCCAGTATATAGCGCAGACCATACCATGGTCTGCCCTGTTATGTATGCTACGGGTTAGTGTTTCAGCATAGCCTGGTACTGGCCAACACGGATATATCAGATCCCATACTGGTGATGCTTTATGTCGTGATATTTCCGTAAATGACCACGATATTTGAGTTTAGTATGTGCTACACTCTCATTTGAGTGTATAGCCGTAGGACCGATATGGAGGGGTTTGGCGGGGCCAAGAAGCGACCTTCGCATTGTCGAGACCAGTCGAGTAGATTTCGGATTATGAGATCTGGGTCTATAGTGTGCAGATTTATGGTAGTGTGGGGTATACCATGTTGGATGGTATTTATTCCACGAGGGCTGTACACTGGTTTGGTTGAATTTAAGGCGTGGGAACATATATTTATGCCAAATATAACCCACAGGGTGACATGGCAAAAGCCATGGTTTTGTAGTATTTATGTGAGATGTCGAACGAGGGGTAGGCATATTCATTATTCCGTGCATGGTTTCACTGGTGCGTATATAAGCGATGTCTCGCTATGTGTTGGCGGGACACATATTTTCTGATTACAGAAGACTAGTACTGTATTCACCAGTGACACGGAGGATTTTGGTATGTACCTACAACATTTTATTTCAGCTGTGATTTGCCGTTGTTCGATTCCCGTTTTAGTCCGTTGTGCATCCTGTCTGTCTGTCTGTGCGTATTCGTCCAGTAATTGGAGATTCATTTCATTTTTGTAGCCTCTTGAGAACGCTCCAGCGAGCCACATTGGACGTTTTGGTCCACTCGTTGAGGGCAGACCCCAGTCAGTGCAGAGTGTCAGGTCGTCCGAGTGTCCGTACGTCTGTCTGGCGCAGTGTGTGTAGCAGCTCCGGGTACAGGCCTGTATAGAGCAGTGTGTGATAGCTACATCGCGTTCAGCACCAGTCACAGCCATAGTTTAGTGAAGTGAAACGCCATACACACATATCATATCATTATACTACCACCGAGTTGAATGTCACCTAAGTGAAACTTTTCCCGGCGTCTTAGCCATAGTAATAATCGCCATTTTTTGTATTATATCGGAACTTTACATCCGGTCTACCACTTCCGGTATTACAACCCATTGATTCACCATGGATACTTTAAATACGGGTCGGGGACCACACCTCCGGGTTGCTACAGTCGAGTGATACCATGGGAACTTTACATCTGGTCCATCATTTCCGGAAATAATACTACCTTTGGAACTTTACTTCCGGTACCAGCTTCCGGAACATTATCGTTATTGACTATCATGTGATGTAACCACATCCGGCTTTGACTTTGACATTCATACTTTGGAAATATATTGCATAGGCAATACATATGTATACTTTGATAGTGTATGGTAATACTCCTATCATGGCATATCATGGCTAAAGGATTGTAGTAAGACTACATATATTGTTTATGGATTAATCCACTTGAAGTTGGATTATAGCCATATTGTTGACTAGACCTCATATTGCGGGTGAGGCAGACCTTGGGACCTTGATACTCAGAGGTTACACTATCTATTGAGATACGCCAGCATGGGGTAGCTCAGATGATGTGGCATTTGTCCTCCAATGTTCGTTATGCCATGTTATACTTGTATGTTATTTCACTTTGATTAGCGATCTCAAAGTACTTGTGCATTCATACTATTGTCCACTACGGGACCATTGAGATACCACATACTGAGTTATTCGTCTATAGCTTTTAAGTTGCGTTAAAGTATAACAGTCGATTGGCTTACAACCTTGTAGTAATTGAATAGTATCATGCACAGTACAGTGATGTTCGCATATCAATGTATCATGTATTCCTGTGTGTTCCCCATGTAATATAGTGTACATTATAAGTGATTAAGTGACTACGTGTACTTATCTACTCTGGCCTATCCCTTACACTTCAACTGCATTGTTACCACTTTTCGTTCGTCAGATCAAGCTATATTGGCCATAACGTCATAACAATTGAAGTATACTTGGTTCATATGATAATAGGGGAGACAATTTGTCTCGATCATTCCTGACCTTGGTAATGACCTTGACAATAAGCTCCCAAATTGGACATGACCGTGAGAGACGTAGGACTCGTGACCTTGAATATAGCGTCCGCAGTTGGGACTCGAGATTATCTAGCTAAAGCTGGAATTCTACCTGCTAATATATGGAAATAAATGGCTACTGCGGTCGTAATAATGCTGGTTAGTGCAGTCGTGAGCGCAGGGGCGTTCGGCGGTAGCAACTATTTATTCTCGTTAATAGGATCGGGCGCGGATGAGGAGCGCAAGCGTCACGATGTAGCTACAGAACAACTCAAAAGCGCAAAAGAAGCACGGTCGAAAAAACGAACCACCCGTCTGGACTGGATCAACGAAGAGCTTCGCCGCGAGAATCACGCCGTGCAAACTTTCCGGAACGTTGACGAAGCCGTGCGCGAGTACAATCGGGCATATCCGCAGAAGATTATCGCGCCGCTGGATCCCGAGCCCCAACTTTCAGATTTCTATGTACCGTTAGAGGCCCAAAAAGACCGCGAGATCGCGTTCATCGTCATGGGAATGGGTGCGGTGGGTCTCGTCAGCTACTATATTGAAAAAGCAATAAGCAAAAGCAATAAGCAATAATTATTTTAAAAAACTTTTTCAATAATATATATATATGAGCCGCGCCATGCGAAAACCGGGCTTAATGACAATATTTTCATTTTTTACGTTTTCGCGTATTCTGAATTGTACATCTTTTAAAAGCCATATGCCGCCAAAATTATCAATGTATCCCAAATATTTTTCAATTTAGAAGTATTTTTATGACGCGTGGTAAAAACTTATATGACGTTTTAGATCAATGACGTTGAAATTACGACGTTTTTATCAACGGCGTATACAAGGGGTGTTGATAAAATACCCGGACAAGTCCTATATAGTTGTCATCTTTTATCGCATGTCAACCAAATTTGGATATCTCGTAGCCTTTCCCAGTGTTTCCCATTAGGCCAAGAAAAAGTATGAAAATAATGTTTATTGCAATTGCTATTAATGTAACGTCATGTTTTGGATTGCGGCCCAAGTAACGTAATTCCGTATGAATAATTTTCAAATAAGGAAGAGTGTTGGCGTTTCCCTGTTGTTTGCTGCTGTCTGAAATAATTTTGGGGAATAATAGCGACATTATTTAACATTTCGTATGCGACGACATATTTTAAAGCAGGAAGTAGGCCGCTTATAACATTAACTTTGTAGCAAAACACGACGTCGGGCAGATTTAGTAGCTTATGATTGTCACCAGGTGTCTTTCTTGAGGATCGAATTACCATCGCCTGATTCAGACATACATTATTATGCAATCAAGTGATAAGCTGATGATTTCATACTACAAATCGTGCGAAAAGCAAGTTTATGACCATCAAATTTCCAATTAATTTCAAGACTTTTCGAAAACTCCACCGACCTCACTGCGTGTTTTGTGCAGTATGTATTGCTTATACACAAACAATAAAGGAGCTGCATTGAAATCACTGATTCTGAATCTATTAGAGAGATATTGATGCATTTGTTTTGCCAAATTCAATACAAACCCTGGATATATATGTCATTATATTGTAAGGATCAGGGATTGTGGCCATGTGCCCTTTGTCACTTGTTGCCAGGCGCGGATCCAGGATTTCGGGTTACGGGGGGGGGCGTAACTATTTTGCAATACTTTACTATATTATCGGAGCTCGGGATAGCGCTAGGGAGGTCCGGGAGCATTCCCGCCCCCCCCCCCCCCCCACCGGATTTTTTTTTAAATCTACACCGCATTTCCTGCGTTCTGGCGCATTTTGGAGCAAAAATCGTGCCTTGTAACTTGTACAAAATCTTTACTCGGCGAATTTTAGGGGGAGCACGCGCGCCAGGTCCGCCACCCCCTGAATCCGCCCATGGTTACCCCACCCATCTTTAAACACTGCAAACTGTAATGTACTATAACATGAGAACATGTTGAATATTTAACCAAGCTTACCGACACATGTTGATTAGTTGCAGAGGTTACTTGTAGGTTGAGATTCCCATTATTGTTCTCTGTTTGACATGTGTTAATTTCTGCCACAATGTGGAAATGACATATTCTGCACCGCATAATCCGATATTCAGTCTGTAAAGAATACTTTAATTGTTGTTACATGTTAGTTAAGACTTTATTAAACTTGTTGAATTGACATTCGCTCTCGTATTCTATTCTCAGCCAATATATAGTTGATAGTGTACATCCTTGTTGGTGCGGAGCTACGACAGTTAGGCGACAATGCACAGCGCCTGAAGCATTTCTAAGTCATTGATGCTGCGAGGAACTCGTGCAAGTATCCTTGCTATAATATTTTGTCACGACACCATGGCCATAACGTCAAACATGTATTCACGTTCAGTGACGTCACAAGTACGTGCCGTCAAGTCATGACGTCATAATATGTGTCCTAAGGTGTAAGGCATCGCGTCTCAAATTAGTGAAAGTTTCAGTAAGTTATAATTTTCCGTTTTCTGTTCACACTTAATGTTAACTGACACCAGTAAACGTAAATGGGAGGGCAATATGTGAACTTTTACAGCGACGCTGCAAACGTCGTTTTTCCGACTTCGTTTACCGCTTTTCATGACGTTGTCATTAAGCCCGGTTTTCGTATGGCGCGGCCCATATATACATGTATATAGAACGATGTTAGTTGACGAGCTTTATTTTGCTCTAATCGATGTAGGCTACACGGCCATTAAACACCGTTTAGCTGGCGCAAAGGGTCTGATCAGTCTGGCCCAAGACTCTCTAGAGACGTGGCGCGAGGATTAAAAAACGGCCATCCTTTTCGCAAAGCGGATGTTAGATTCCCCTGAGTTCCTTCAAAACCTAACCGGCAGCTGCAGCGAAACTTCCAACAAAGATTTAGTATTGACGACGCAGTTACCGGAGGATCTGGCGAAGGCATGTTGGAGACTGTTCGACCTACAAGAATACCTCGCATACGATGGACACGCGCAAGCTTGATACCAAACTATCGGTTCGCCTAGCGAGCAAGTTAGCTAACACATACTACAGCCCCGCGGCTACTGGAAGGGTCTCGCGGCCATCAAGAACCTCGCGGCGGCGATCAAGGTTTCCGAAAACGCCGCCACGGAATGGCTCAAGAAGCAGGCCATCTTGCAGATATATTTGCCCGCGCCTCACAATATTCCGCGGCCGAAATTCGACGTGCAGGTGCCGAACGAAGTCCACCAAGCTGACCTCCTGTTTCTCCCTCACGATCGCGTCGGTCGCAAGACGTACAAGTACGCACTGACAATCGTTGATGTAGCGAGTCGGTATAAGGGGGCTGAGCAGCTGGCCACTAAAGAGGCTAAGGAGGAGGCCGAGGCTCTTTCCCGAATATATAAGAGGAGTCCTCTCAAATGGCCGAATCTTCTCCAGGTCGATCCCGGCCGCGAGTTCATGGGCACGGTCTCCCATCTATTGACTAAACACGACGTTTCTGTCAGACGCGGCCGCGTCAACATCCACCGGGACCAGGGGATCGTGGAACGGTTCAATCAAACCCTGGCTGAGAGGCTGTTCGGACACCAATATGCCAAAGAGTTTGTAGACCCTCATCCCTCATTCGCGATCGACCGAATGGGTAACCAGGCTGCCCGCCGTGGTCTCCGCACTGAACGGCGAGGTGACCAGATTGATCTGTAAAGAGCACGTAGATGCCATCAATTTTAAAAAGGTGTCGCACAAACCATCTGCCGTCTCGCGCGGGCGACCCGTTGGTTTAGCGGAGAAACGGTTTCCGTCGGATGTTGCCGTCCGGTACCTCTATCAACCGGGAGAGCTCGAAGGTGGTCGCCGCCGCGCGACTGATCCCGTGTGGTCTCTCAATGTATATCATCTGGATCGATCTATTACCAAACCCGATGAGCCCGTGCTCTACTATTTGGATGATGGTCCATCGCGCGGGTTTGTTCGCGAAGAACTTCTCGCGGTGCCTTCTGACACCCAGCTACCCCCAGAACGTCCGTCGTCATAGTCGGTCAGAGTCTTTAATATTCTCCCTTTTTTTTAGAGTCCTTTTTCTTTTTGTACCTATCTATATGCTCGGTGTGTACCCCGTCTTCCATCATTCTCCTCTTGTCGTAGTACGCCGACAACCCCAACTTCTCCTGATTGTGTTCATCACACCGTTAACCATCCGGAATCCCCTGTTCTCCGCCATGTCACTACCCCCTTCGAGCGCGCTATTGTACCTCCCCCAAGTCAGATCATCTCTTCGACATCCCCTTGGCCGAGTGCTTAGTTTGTTCGTCACCGCTCACGTATTAACACTTGCTGCACAGCGCGATGGCTCTATCTCCCTCGAATTACAGCTTGAACAGCCCCGGAGTTCTGTTGCTCCACGCGTCCCAAGCCAACCACTCGGCCTTCTCCTTATTGAACTTTCTCTTTCTCACCACCTTCGCCAGTGTCTTCTCCAACACCGCGAAGTACATGCTGTCAGTGTCCATCTGTATAAGTTCGAAATCTCCGCGATCCACGTATTTGTCCAAGAAGTCGTAGTAGAACTCCAGCATACGGAGCTTGGCCAACTGATAGACCGCTATGCCACACTGAAACGGTCTCGAGTCTTCCTGCTCGATATCTCGTAAGCCTCCCCAATCTCCTCCAGGTATTCGAACCACGCCGACCTCAGTGCCCGGTCGACAGTCTTCTCATCCTCCGTATATGTGGTGTTCAGGTGTCTCTCTTGTGCCTCTATCAGCTTGCCACAACACGCGTTGCCAACCAGTTTGAATATCTCCGCCAACACCGCCTTGCTCTTGTCGACGTCCCCCGTCCGTCTGGCGGTGGTGACCTATTTAACGAACCATTGGAACGGTTTGCAGGGCGTGTAGTCTGTCACCCTATGCACCGCCTTGACTTCCAGACCATGCTCCAGATACCACTTTAGCAGCGGGGAGTATATGATCATCTTCTTGGCGGATAGGGCTCCAACAAGCTTCTTACCGTCTCCTCGTTTCCGGTCCGTGTCCTTCAAATAGTTTAACATGAGTTCCGGGACTTCTGCTTCCTCGACAACTCTGTTTACAATTAATGGTGACATTTCCGAGAACTTGTATCGCAGCGTTTCCGCGACCTCTATATCCAACTCCGCAAATCCGAACCACTCGTCACGCCTGACCTTCCTCACGAAACGGTCTATATTCGACTGTCTTTTAGGGTCGTCCCACGTCCATATCTTCTCCTCCCCGCACGGCATATCTTTCGACAGGGTAGACAGGTAAAGCGCATTGGCGTCGTACCCCAGCACCGCCTTGCACATCTTGTCCTCCCGACTCCCTACCTGGCCCCTGATCGTCGACCTGCCAGCCTCTGCGTATCTGGAGAACACTATGGACAGACCACCGACCAACCCCTCCTTCATCATCGCGTAAGTCTCATCCTTCGGCGCCCACAGCTCGGGCGTGTACGCCTTCCCATCGATCGACTGAAGGGAAACACCGGGCAGAGACACAGCGTACTTGAGCATGTCCACACCTCTCCCCCTGCAGAACTCCGTCATTTTAGTCAGTGCCTCCAGGAACGGTCCGACGCCCAAGTCGTTGTAGTGTTTGCAACTATTCCTGAAACGTATTCATCCCCTTTTCTCGGAAAACCTTCTTGCACTCTTTCCACTCGGACATCGACAGTAGGTACGCACCCTTCAACTTCGAGTACCACTGGGGATAGTCGGGTAGCCCCGGATGGTCGAGCTTGTCCGCGCTATCTAACCACTCGTACGGGAAGTGTGACTTTATCGTTTTACAGTCGTACGCCTTAACCCATCGGTCGTACGTGGTACCGGGTCACAGATACTGGATGATGTTGATAAATCTAAACTCCGGGGTAAACAGAAACATCGTCGTGTTGGCCCTCTTTACTACCATCACCTTATTCACGGCCTCTTGTACAGCGATCTCGCGTTACCTCTCCTGCAATGCCTCGGACACCCGTGCCATAGCATCCGTGAAACTGAAACACGGTCTTGGTCTCATGACAGTAGCCGTCGACCGGATCGCCGGCCACGCACCTCTCGCCGCCGTGACCGCAGTCGGCGTGATGTATGTGCTTTCCCACCCTCTCCTCGTCTCTGCTCAACCATTGAATCGACATCGCGCTCGCGGAACCCTTGGGATAGAACGCCTTCTTGTAGGCCGACTGCGGCCTCTCTATCCTCTTACCTGGACATATCGCCAAGGTCATCCCACCCATGCAGGTGGTCGCGTGCCTGTGCATGTTACACGCCTTTGTGAACCGTTGTTGACAAATCCGGTGCACCCGTACTCGTTCGTCGTCTTGCGGAGGTTCTTGATGAGGAACGAGTGACCTCCAAACATTCCTATCTCCCCAACCGCGTCGTAGTTTGCCGGAGACTTCATGAGGTACCACACTCCGTCCGTGGTGGGCTCGTAAACGCGAATGCCCAGCTCTTCGACCTTCTTAATATCGTCCAGGGATTCCCTTGCTATCCGGTCCGTTATCGTGACCGAGGTATTCGCGAGCCAGAGCTCATGCCTTCCTACAGCACACATCGGGTCTCCCTCCACGGTGGATGGCTATGCACCTAAACAGACACAAGTAGTCATCGTACGTGTCGACGGAATACATTCCCTTTTTCTGTCTTAACCAATCGGTGAGTTTTCCCGCTCCCATGATAAGTTGTTGAGCGTCGATGACCATCTTCACCTCGATCGATATCCAACGAAAGAACGTCCATCATTTTGTGCTTGATCTATCGACTTTGTCGATGTCCATTCGACCTTTCTCTCTATCGGATATCCAACTCTCCGCTTTGGAGATCTCGTTTATCCACGGACTACTCGGGGAGTTTTTGTGAAAGATCATAGTAGCGTCGGTCTCGATGTTCCTAATACGATACGAGCACGAATACCTCAGATAACATGCCGTGGTTATCTCTGTACGAATTTTATTCATTATGCGATTAGCAATCTCCCAGTCTACCCCCCTCTCGAAGGTCCAGACTATCTTCCTCCTACCCCTATCAACTGTTTCCCTAGCTTCGGCATATTCGGCGAGAATCCTTGGACCCTCCTCCACCAAATCTCTGGCGAGCTCTCTTCTACTCTTAGGAGGTCTCCTCACCAGACTTTGATAAATCGCATTGTAGTACGCGTTGTATAGTGGTTTTATGTGTGCACTGGGATCTTCTTTTACACGCTGCGCGTAAGCAGTGGCACGCAGACTGACCGTCGTCTCGTTCTCCAATTTCTCGGAGCGTTTTTCGGGGTCGGCAGGCAGTCGTCCGGTCAAAACCGCACGCCGCAGCCTCTCGGAGCCAACGACGACTCGCGCGTCACTTATCCTATCTGCTATAGCTCTCTTGAGTCTCAAACCTCTTAGGGAAATTCCCCAACTCTTAGCTTGCTCTCTCATTTGCTTTATGGTAGGCATTATACTGAGTATAACCAATGTATTTTTTATCTCTAATAGGGTGTAAGTTGATGCTAGGTATGACAGATTGCTGTATTATATTGAGTATAACATAGAGATTCTTATCTCTAATAGGGTGTAATCTCGTAGATAAATTCTCATACGATCGAGGAAGTAAAATGGATGCCGAAAAATAATTCCCACTCTTCTCATCCATACCGTGATAACAGTGGGGGAAAATCCAAGTAGTATATGAGTGTCAACAATGATACAATTTTCTTGTGGGAGTCGCCGCACGTAGTGGGTGGCTTCCATAGAAACTTGTATCATTTCGACTCCCATATACAACTGTAATTGTGTTTATTCAAAATGGTCGCCTCACTTTAGGCTATTTTAATATAGTGTGGTACTGGCAGTTTATTTTCATTTACTTTTAAATTTCTTTATATGACAGATTGACACTTGGTGATGCTCGAATTAGGTTATACTCGTTGTAGAGTCAGAATATTAAAATATGTGTACTGTTTGTTTTACATATTGTATTTTATTGAGTCTAGCGTTATCATATACGTAGTAAATTGCACTATAATGCCATATATGTATACACTACGTATTGCGATTGGTACATATGCTATAGTTCGGCCATGTTCGCATTACAGTCAGATATATAACAGTTATTAAATTGCTTGGATGTGGCGGCCTAAGTTACCATGACATTTGAATCACATTTAGACTTAATTATAACCAAGATAAAACAATTCATGTAAAATACAACACTAATCAAATAGTATGTACATGTATTACAGTTTCTGTTTCCGTGAATATCCATACATTCACAAGTGGATATACCCATATGCATACAATTAAATTACACTGACATATTTAATAATTGTCCCATATAAGCATACGTCTGTATAAGGCAGATCAGCATATTTTATTTCAGAAAAACCTTCCGCATGACTGCTTGTATAATCATCACTGATAAATGGAAATATATTCTCAATTAACATATATTCTCATCAATAAAAGCCGTTTCCTGTACTGAAATCAATATTGACAGCGTCTATGCGTGTCACATATATAAAACATAATATTCTGTAACTAATGCTCATGATTTACAGGCCCCATATCAGCTATGTGTCAATGTTTAGCTTTACACGTTTCACAGATAGTCTACGTACATGTCGTATGTTGGTGTGTATAGACACGGACGGTCGGAACTCTGATATAATTGTAGATTAGCATAGAATAATCAACCATGTTCATGTTAATGCATTTATAGTATTATATATTATATTACACATATGGTTGTGATATTATAATACTCAGTTATGACACTTACACATACCATGTAAGGACATTATATGACTACACCATATATGGTTACAGTGTATGGTATTCCCCAGAAACAATGCCGTTAATAACTGTGATACATATACATACATATTATATGCATTCACTATAGATTGTATTATGACCTCAACGTTTAATCTTTCTATGTACCAAACAATCTCACGAATGACCTCAACATATGTTCCATCATGAATTTTCAACATATTGACCTCGATCGCATTATAGTTTAATATCCATACTTATGTGATTCACAAATATTGACTCATTAAATCCTTCCTATGTACATTGTACATGCCAACCTGTATATGACTTCTTGATAGCATAGGTCATCCAAACGCGATGTTATTGTTAATAAGCACAGCATATGCCGTTTATGAACTGAGATGTAATGGTCTGGATAACACCTTGCATTAAATTCGTAGAATAGTGAGTAATGTGAATATGGCTCACACATACTGGTTATTAACTTATTCATGCATGTACTTACATGGCCTAGCACATGGCTAGCGGCATATGACTACTTAAATGATACATCATCCAAAAGTTTATTTTATTTTGGGAAATAACAACGTCATATTTTGTATATAAACTGTGATTCGATGACCATTATCACACCATTGACTCTACATGTATACGATACTTTCAAGTAATTGAGTATGTATCTTGCTACACCGAAAATCACACTGGCAGTGTCCATGTGCAGTGTTTCCAAGTTATTGGTATTCCATCTTCATGTTACTGTCGTCAATATTACGACTTTGTTAAAATAATAAATGTGTAGATAAATACTTTTCAGGTATAAATGGTAGGGAATATAACGTATGCAAATGCAATTCAATGTCTTCTATAGCGCACTAATGTGGACATTAGCATAATACTTATATAGCTCAAGATGCGATGGCGTGGTTTTCGTTTTCATATCCAAAAAGCTAAGCATACTTCTTCGCTATGAAAAAAGGATGCTTTCATTATGTGGAAAGTGAATAATGGTAGTTGTTACGTAGCCAGTCCAGTTCATAATTCGTCAACCTCATTTTGATATGTCAATCGCTGTTCCTACCCTGTCGTGTACCGCATTAATAAATAGATTATCGTTTTTCAGAGATAGATATTAGGCTTCGGTATTATGGAAAATGACACAATATCCACATCCGCATGGAATATACCGGTATCTCATAGTTTCGATGTACATGTATGCATCAGACCCGTAACAAGACATTTATGAAGAAATGAGTCGTTTCGATGGCTTGAATGGCCCGATGCAGCTATGGGGTTACGGGGCCATGCTCTCCCAGACAATTGTGAAATCCAGATGGTCTGAAATACCATTTTATATATTCTCAGCAAAAACTGAGCACAAACATGTAATACCACTCTCCTGCTTGCATCAATATTATAAAATGACTACATATTGGCAATAATTCTTATTTTAGTGCATGGAAGAGTGGACATCAAGGCACGACAAGGGAGGCTGGGGAGGGGGTCGTCCGACCGCGCCAAGCCCCTCGTTACGGACCTGTTGCAATAATAAAATGCAACATTGATGTTCAAGGTCGTGTTAAAGATAACATGATAGAGTTCCGGTTTAATGTTTAAACGGACTATCGACAGCTCATTTCATCTGCATGGATGGGGGCGGGTAACTGAATATTTGCATACAATTTCCATCCAGCCCTGACATTAGACAAACCGGATCTACTGTCAGGTCTTCACCACACTATAGTAACTTAGCCCCCTCCACATAAACATGGTAGGATTACCACTGATAGTATTACTATTATAACGGGGTTAGCCGGATTCAACTCTCGCCTACAAGAAAGCTGAACATGCGAATAAGGGCCAAACCAGGGATATCGCGCTCCCCGGCAATTATCAACCCACCATCCTTAATTCTATAATAAATTACCATTCACATGCTCCCAACCTGCCACTGTATTTTATTTCTATCCGAATACAGGTATTAGACACGGGCATTATGTTGATTTACTCAAATGAATGAATACCTAGATGTAATTGTAAATATGTTCCTGTTTCCTTTGACATTGTCAACATGTATTATGTTCCACTGTTCTACTTGAAATCCAAGATCGTGACTATGTAGTCGTTTACTAACCATTACCATGTTACAGCTAGGATCTATTGTTATCCATGAGTTGCACCAATAGTTTGTTGATAGCTCATATTATAAACCTACGCAATATAGTAGCCATCTTGGTAACTAAAATGGCGGTCATAAAATATTAGTCTTTATGTTGTCATCGAAAACTCTAAAACATTGATTTTATGGTGTGGAATATGCTATGTGGTTGATGACTACCCTACTTAATATAGATGTGTCAGAATTGTTGGCGGTCATCTTTGATTTACGTTTGTTTGCGGCGACATACAATTCGGTACAGTTTGTGACACAATACTCGCACTTTTAAAATATTACAAATATGATTTCCAATTATGTTTCATTTCTTTACTACTTTGTCGATCAACAGCGCCTCAGAGCTTAAGCGGCCATCTTGAATATTCCAACATAGTCAAATAATAAGTATATTAGATGGTCTCATTCATTTTTGCAAATAACACATTCAATAATAACAAAAAAGGCAAACAACTGAAATATAAATGTGCATGAAAGTGTAGCTATATATTTGTGTTATTCCACACACATTTACTGCACGTCTGTGTGAATATTTGGCGGCCATCTTATATTTATATGAATTTTTCAGTGGTGAATTGTTTTTATAAGTTATCAAAACGTATTTATATGTATGTAAACGCATAATGTAAGTACCAAACGCCATATAATAATCATGTCAGAATATATTTAAGACAAAATGTTGATACCTGGCGGCCATCTTGAAAATCGCAAAATACACACCGGTTTGAACCACCATAAAAAACGGAGCGTCTCATATATGTCATAAGGAAGAATATTCAACAATTTAAACAACTTTATCTGATATCTGAAGCATGATATGCACGTACATATGATATAAAATATGTTTTTGAACTCATTTGACCTCTTTGCACTTAATGACCTCAAAAGTGACCTTGTCCCACCTAATTTGATTGAACGACACCGGATTCATGTTCAGGAATGTATGATGTATCATTCTAGCATAGTCGTTGCTTTTGCTCTCTTGGGTTGAACAGAAATGGTTTTTAAGCCACTTCTCTTCAAGGTGCCCCTCCACTAGTATACATGAATGCAGATTTATCTGAGTGTGTCTACATATAGAGAATAGTAGGTTAGTGCCGTGAATGGGAAAAAATATCTGGCAAGGCTCAGGAAATGGGATGGGCGAGGCTCTGCCGAGCACATCCCGTTTCCGTGCCGCGCCAGATATGTTTTCCCATTCACGGCACTAACCTACTGTTCTATTTATCCCGTCAACACCTACAAATGGCTGTAAAATGCAAAAAAATGTATTGACTGGATATCAAAAATGTTTCACGGCACCGTGTTTCACGGCACATACGCACTGTGTTGACGGGATAAATTGGAATACCGATATTGTAAGTTAAGGCTTGTCACATTCAAATGAAGGTTAGCTTGACATAGACAGCAAACATACAGGTGGCCGGGTATAGCTGACATGAAAAATACCTAGTCAGCTGTATTCGGCCGACAAACACAACCCATTTTTTCTTTTAATTTGAATAAGCGTGATGTCAGATCAACGGTTTTAAGGAGAAAAACAATATTTGCCGATTCGTCTTACAGATTACATTCAATTACATTCTATGACGCGCCCTCGACTGTGTACTAGTGTTAATGTATTTAAAGGTACATGCCCACTCAGTAGGCACACACTATTCTTTATAGGAATTAAATAAGTGTATAATTGTGTCACCATTCCACTAGTGATAAAAAATAGGAGTGCCCGCTATACAGATATAATCATTTAGTAATACACATGTATTTATTTTACTCCTAGTGACTCGCGGTGGTATTAGGCTATTTTCATATGCAAATGAGGCATGATATTTGTTTAAGTATTTATACTAATGAAATGCTTCACCTGAAAAAAATAATATTTCGACAGATAATAAAGTGTGATCATTACACATCAACAAATAAATACAGAGAATAAATAGTAATGTCCGTTAACAGTTTAAGGAAACACTACTATCGCCCCTGATATTAGTG
Source organism: Conchocele bisecta (assembly GCA_029237695.1). Lineage (NCBI taxonomy): Eukaryota > Metazoa > Mollusca > Bivalvia > Lucinida > Thyasiridae > Conchocele > Conchocele bisecta. Next base: position 24,057,584 of record CM055272.1, read on the forward strand.
TGGAAATTTACGTCTGATTGTATAGTAATGCCAATCAGTACGTGGGGTTTTATGGTGAAATGAATGTTTATTTTGAAAATGTCATATCTACAGAATATACAAAACTATCTATAAAGAACAGTGTGTGCCTACTGAGTGGGCGTGTACCTTTAATGTTGAACGTATTGTCCTCCCCCAATTTACAGGCGTATTCCCATCTGTATTTGCTGAACTGTCGTATAGCCCAATCCAACCAGTTAATCAATACAGAAATGACATACCTGGACAGTAAATATTACTGTCTGTTTCATATACTTCTGTGGTTTTCTACAATTATAAATTATTAAAACGCTCAGTAAACAAGACGTCAAAAAGAAGAAATCCGCATACCGAATCCGCCGTACACGCGTACAACGTTTACATTTGCTGGTACATGAACTTGTCGGTTTGTCTTTGTCACTTTTCACTTTCATGTACAATGTATTACCAAAAAAATCAAGCTCACCCGTCTATACATTCATTATTCAATGCCAAACATGCTTCTAGTTTGTCAACTTGCAAACTGTTGTAAATAGTCTACGTGTACCGGTAGATACGTATATACTGTAACGTCGTTTTGACGTCATTTGACGTCGCTTTTACGTGACGTCTCATTTGCTCAAGCGACCTGAATAGTGGTGTTGTATAAAAAATAATATCTTAATGAATATTGCAGATATCATGATCAAATAATTCCAGCACACAAATATTTACACAATTCCCTAACATTTGATTGGCCCGTAGCAAGTCTCTGTCCAAAATTTATATCCCAGTAAACTCCCACGCCGAACTACTTTCCTTAACCGTGAGGCTCAGTTAAAATAATTCTTGAGAAAACGGAAAATAAACACATTTTCTTGATGAATTTATTTCAAATGCTGGAATTATAAGAAATGAATGGCCTTTTTGTGGAATTTATCGGGGTATAAACTTGGAAAAGTCGCGGGAATACTGGACGAGGCCGGAAATTTCCAAGTTTATACCCCGATAAATTCCACGAAAAGGTCATTCATTCCTATAATAAAAAGCATTCAATTCATCATACAAATACCGTTGTCATAGTAACAAAATGTTAATTTGACCAAGAATTTCCCATCTGGATCAGGATCTGCACTTTTTGAAAGTAATTATTTTTGAGAGAGAAAATATACCCTTTTCATAAATGGACTAGTCTGAAAACTATTTTGTGACAATTGGATTGGTTGCAAAATTAACATATCAAAATTCATTCCAGTTATTAGGGGTGAAAAGCTCTGCACTGTTTGCATAAACCGTTATAGCGGGCTTTCGGGTTCAAACGGTTAATACTTAGTAATGCATATGTGCAATATCAAGATATTAGCTGAAGGCAAACAGAAATTATAGCTATTTGAGCAACTCTTACAAAAACTTTTCTAATAAATAAACAGACAGACGGACGGACGTACGATCAGTAGCGAGGGTAATTGTAGTAATGTGGAAAGATGTATAGTTACTAAGTAATGCATATGTGCAATATGACGACATTAGCTGAAGGCAAACAGAACGTATAGGTGATTTCAGAAACTCTTACAAAACCTTTCAAATAAATAAACAGACAGACAGACGGACGGACGTACGATCAGTAGAGAGGGTAATTGCATGAATGTGGAATGATGTATAGTTACTTAGCAATGCATGTGTGCAATATAAATGGGCCGCGTTCTGTGAAAACCAGCCTTAATGACAACGTCATGAAAGGCTGAAAATGACGTCGCAAAGTTACGCTTAAATTTACCAACGTCACGTCGGATTTTGACACTTGGGATTGTTGCTTCATTGCAATAAATAAAGGATATTCATTAGGCACTCGTGAAATATGGACATTTCACACCACGAGATGAACATATATGTACGGAGCCTTATAAGGGACATGAGAAGAGAAAAAAATGTTCTGACAAATTTTATTATTTCGTTAGAACGCATTCCAATTCGTTCTAACCATTCCAATTCGTTCTAACGATTTCAATTATTTCGTTCTAACGAATTTGAATTCGTTCTAACGATTTCAATTATTTCGTTCTAACGAATTAATTCGTTCTAAACGAAATTCGAATTCGTTCTAAAGCATTAACGCATCAATTCGTGCTACGTTCTAACGATTCAATTCGTTCTAACGAACTTCGAAACGTTCTCGCATTCAATTCGTTCTAACGCATTATTTCGTTCTAACGCATTCAATTCGTTCTAACGCATTCAATTATTGCGTTCTAGCGCATTCAAAATTCGTTCAAACGAGTTCAATATTTCGTTCTAAAACGAATTCCAATTCGTTCAAACAATTGCAAATTCGTTCTAACGCATTCCAATTCGTTCTAACGCATTTCAATTCGTTCTAACGCATTCAATTATTGCGTTCTAGCGCATTCAAATTCGTTATAACGATTTCAATTATTTCGTTCTAACGAATTCCAATTCGTTCTAACGCATTGCAATTCGTTATAACGCATTGCAATTCGTTCTAACGCATTACATTATTGCGTTTTAACGCATTCAAATTCGTTCTAACGATTTCAATTATTTCGTTAGAACGCATTTCAATTCGTTCCAACGCATTCCATTATTGCGTTCTAACTCATTCAAATTAGTTCTAACGATTTCAATTATTTCGTTCTAACGAATTCGAATTCGTTCTAACGCATTGCAATTCGTTCTAACGCATTCAATTATTGCGTTCTAACGTATTCAAATTCGTTCTAACGATTTAAATTATTTCGTTGTAACGAATTAGAATTCGTTCTAACGCATTGCAATTCGTTCTAACGCATTGCAATTCGTTCTAACGCATTCAATTATTGCGTTCTAACGAATTCGAATTCGTTCTAACGCATTCCAATTCGTTCTAACGCATTCAATTATTGCGTTCTAACGCATTCGTTATTTCGTTCTAACGAATTCGAATTCGTTCTAACGCATTGCAATTCGTTCTAACGCATTTCATTATAGCATTTTGTTGTAGGGCGTGGTCGATATTTTCGTGCATTTCTGACTTCAATTGACCACCATACTTGAAAACGGGATTCAGGCCCGAATCCGACGGTGCCGACGCATACTCGGGATACATTTCAGTATGTGTCTACATTTGGCAACTTGGCTTGTTTGACTAGCCGTCATGCCATTTTAATTTCGGGATGGTAGACTAACCATTTCTGACAGCCTTATTGTACACCATTTCCGGCGGATGTGTAGGGCTTATTCTTTATGGGATGAACTTCCGGCGGGCAACGTCAGCTTAGCCATCACGGGACGGTTGAAAATAGCCAAAATGTACTGCTTTTCTGAGGGCGGCGGGTGACTTATAAAAATCACCGCCTCTCACAATCAGTTAAGGAGCTCTTGCGACTAATATTGAAAAATACTCGCAAATGAAGTACAAATCGCGCGACACAATACAAATGCAGTTACCGCATCAGATGTGTTTAATTATTTTTACAAAGTTACTCCACCCACCTATTTTTGGCCAGAAATTTAAACAAGACTGAATTTGTTGGAATTGTTTTCATGAAAACATGAGGCACAGAGACTTTGTTATGTCTTGTTCTATCACTTGTAACACCACACCATTTCCTTAAAATGGTTCCAAAGCGGGGTCATAACCACCTCAAATTTTCGCTACAAATGCCAGAAAAATACCTTAAATTCTGACGCCAAACCGTACCGGCGAGACAGCATAGCATGCGCCATTTTCCAAGATGTCAAAATCAACCGGAGCTAACATTCAGTTTCGTAGAATTATGAAATACTCTAAAACATACACCTAGTCAAGCCTCCCAAAGTCAAGAAATATTCATAAACCTATTTTTCTAGACACACTTGTGTAATTTGCAGAGTCGGTAGTGAAGTATATAGAAAATCGTCCATCCACTTTTTAAAGCTAGCCGCCCACTGTCCCGTGATACCTTCGTCATGCCAATGGCGACAATGGCACTGTTGTTGTTGTTGTTACTGCACTGTTTATTTGAAATCCAGCCGCTGAGTTTTGAATTTGAATGCGTCAGAACGAATTGGAATGCGTTAGAACGAATTGAAATGGGTTAGAACGAATTGAAATGGGTTAGAACGAATTGAAATGGGTTAGAACGAATTCGAAATCGTTAGAACGAAATAATTGAAATCGTTAGAACGAATTGGAATACGTTAGAACGCAATAATTGAATTCGTTAGAACGAATTGCAATGCGTTAGAACGAATATACAATGCGATAGAACGAATTCGAATTCGTTAGAACGAAATAATTGAAATCGTTAGAACGAATTTGAATGCGTTAGAACGCAATAATTGAATGCGTTAGAACGAATTTGAATGCGTTAGAACGAATTGCAATGCGTTAGAACGAATTCGAATTCGTTAGAACGAAATGATTGAAATTGTTAGAACGAATTTGAATGCGTTAGAACGAAATAATTGAAATCGTTAGAACGAATTTGAATGCGTTAGAACGCAATAATTGAATGCGTTAGAATGAATTGCAATGCGTTAGAACGAATTAGAATTCGTGAGAACGAAATAATTGAAATCGTTAGAACGAATTTGAATGCGTTAGCACGCAATAATTGAATGCGTTAGAACGAATTGGAATGCGTTAGAACGAATTGCAATGCGTTAGAACGAATTCGAATTCGTTAGAACGAAATAATTTAAATCATTATAACGAATTTGAATGCGTTAGAACGCAATAATTGAATGCGTTAGAACGAATTGGAATGCGTTAGAACGAATTGGAATGCGTTCTAACGAATTGCAATGCGTTAGAACGAATTCGAATTCGTTAGAACGAAATAATTGAAATCGTTAGAACGAATTGGAATGCGTTAGAACGAATTGGAATTCGTTAGAACGAATTGGAATTCGTTAGAACGAATTGGAATTCGTTCTAACGAAATAATCAAATTTGTCAGAACATTTTTTTCTCTTCTCATGTCCCTTATAAGGCTCCGTATGAAATGACATTTGAAACTAAATAACCATACGACCGGTATTTTTTAGATAACACATAACAAAATCAGTATTATGTAAGCATAATGCTAATATTTCTTTTAAATTTTATTTATATATTTATATAACAATTACAAACAAACGCGAGAACAATTATAGTCAGCGTAGATGGAGGCGTCTGCATGTTTCTTAATTTGGGTTGAAACCTGAATACTCAAAGAAAACAAACTTATCCTGTCTGGCGACCACCATCAGATATACATGTACTTACAACTTGAAGATCGAACCCGGGGCGCATGCGTGCGCTCTTTACAAAGTATGGTGTTTTCGGCCGTCAAAGACGGAACCGTACACGCTGTACAAACCCAGATCCGATTTTGGGATTTATTTATAGATTAGACTGCATTAAGCATTTTGATGAGTAACGCTAACTTTCATTTCAACGTGACACTTAATACAATATTGCTTTTCGAAATATGTAGACACACTCCGGTAAATTTGCATTCATGTATTCATGACTTAATTATGTGTTACGTAGATCACTTATTACATGATCATATTTATGAAAGGTCTTGGTTTACAGATGTCGTTCTATGGAAAACGATTGAATTCGTAGTGACTTTACTTTCTGCACTGTTTGCATAATTTACTTGAACTTGCGCAATATAAGACATCAACTTCGGTTTAAACGTGTTTACTGATGGGGGCGGTTAGTGCCGACGGCCGTCAGACCCGGCCCCGCTGTACGTGAAAGTGTGCCCGCAACCGTTTCTTTTATTAAAGAAAATGTAAACAGTTGGCTCATTAACTGGGACACGTATTCTGGATAAAATTGGCCACGGATAGAACTGGGCCTAGGTCTTAATTCATTTTATTTACTAGTTCACCTGTCGAATAATTCGAAAATCAACATAAAATAAAATTTGGAAATTGTCAGAAAAATAATGGTATCACAGATAAAAATTATGGTAGTGCTAATTACGCGGCTCCTGGCATATCGCATCATGTTGACACTGGGCCAAACATGTTTTATTATTTAGTATTTAGTGTGTTGGTATTGTGTCACAGGCATATTTAGTGCGAACATAATTGTAGCCACCGGGGGCCCGTTTCACTAAACTTTGTACGACTAAAATGTTCGTAAGTGCAAATCTAGGATCGTCTGGAAAATTCAATTGATGGATTTACATTTATTTAGCATAGGCTGCTCAATAAATGTAAATCCAATAATTGTTTACAGGAAAACGTTGTTAATGTGGAATTTACAAACTATCTTAATATTGTACTTACGAACATTTTAGTCGTACGAAGTTTAGTGAAACGGGCCCCAGGGACGTAGCCGACTGATTTGTATCTGTATCTGCAAACACTTACATGAACCTTCAAATGTCACGTAATTTTTAGCGACTTTCAAAAATATCACATTGCATCAGCCGTACGATTGCCGTTTGATAACTGTTAACCCTTACTACGCTGAATTAAATGTTGTCGTCTGCTGGAAATGTTTTATTTTCAATATTTCTCGACAAAAACCTGGTTTTGACAGCACATGAGAATCGTCTCCAGTGGAGACGATTCTCATGTGCTGTCAAAACCAGGTTTTTGTTAAGAATTAAAGCAAAAATGAAAAGCAGCAGACGGCAATTTTCGTCAACAGCGTAGGAAGGGTTAAATATTATTTTGTAAATGGTAAACTGTACGAATGAGGCTTTGAATATGTCAACTAGTATATGGAATGGACTATCAATGTTTGCGTTGTCTTTTTGTATCCGAAATTGTCTTGCCTGCGTGGGAATCACTTGTAAATATGGTTATATAAATGTATGGCATATATTTTACTAGTATTTTTGCAATCATTGCAGACCCTGATCAGGCTCCAACATTTACAATTTACATATTTAGAAGTCCTACTTTAGATCGTTGTTAATTAAATTACTACTAAATACTGGATGTCTGCGTGCTTTATTGTTTTCAGCTGCGATCCTCTCGCAGTTTATGTAACCGGTTCTCAAAATACAGTCAGATATCACGGCGCTATTTTTTCTTGTGGCGCGTATGTATACATCTTGTATTTAGGTCATTGTTAACGACTCGTTTTATGCTATTTTACATTTCACATTTATTAGAATGTATATCTTTTGTACATAATTAATTGAAGAAAAACCAATGGAACCTCAGATTTAGCCGTTCATTTTCCACAAATAAAACAGGCTATTTTGGTCGCGCATTAATGGTGTATAAACCCGAATCACACCTGTCTGGCACCTGTCTGGATTTTTACTTTCACAACTACGGCGTGTACAAGTTTGCATAAAACAACACTATAACCACAGGTTTTTGAAGAGTGAATCCGGATATGGAATTACTACCCTTATCGCATCGCCGTATTTCGCCGATATTGATTTCGAAAATCAGTCATATTTTCCTTAAATGATGTCGAAAATTGATAAAAATTTCAGAGCTCATGCGGATGTGTATGTCAACCAGATGGCTGCGGCCCGCATGTCGATCCCGCCGAGGCATTTGATGGTGTCAGAGTGTATTTATTTGAAGTTTCATGCCCAATAAGCATACAAAGTTTCAAGCAAATCTGACTTACGGTTACATAGATAGTAGGTATGTGAAAACTTGAAAGCAAATTTTGACAGAAACGTTAACGCAAACTGCTAAGTCATTTGACCTTGACATAGGGGCACAGGGGCCGCATGAGTTGGACACATAATGAATATATGGATGATGACTAATAAGCATATGCAATTTCAAGTCAATGTGACTTAGAACTGCAGAGATATAAGGTATTTAAAAACTTTAACGCAGATTTCGGAAAGCAAACTTCTAAGTCATTTGACCTTGGGCACAGGGGCCGCATGAGTGGGATACAGCATGAATATATGGATCATGACTAATAACCATATGAAATTTCAAGTCAATGTGACTTAGGACTGCAGAGATATAAGGAAACTTTAACGCAGATTTCGGACGGACGCACGCACGCACGGACACCCGGACGTCATTGTGATCACTATGTCTCGCTTTCCGCAAGCGGGCTCGACAAAAACAAATGCTAAGCCTTACTGGATTCTTCCTGTTTCTATACAGCTCCTTCCCCTCGCAGGTGATTCTAGCGTGTATTGGATGGTCAATTATTATTTGTATATACATGAAACACCTTTCTAAACAATGTACAAAACAATTCAAATGTGCCCGGGTGTAAATATAATAGTACTTAGAAAGGTACAAAACTCCCATTCGCCACCATTGTAACGAAAAGCCACACGTAGTAGACAATTGGAACTCGCTTATACAACGCATTACAGCATGTCGAAACCGCTGCTTGGGGTGGGTTTTCGGCATAGATTTTACAGTTGCTAATACATTAACATAAATCTCAAGATTTCGAGTGTAAACTGCACTAAAAACGCGTCTCACTAACCTAAATTCAGTTTATCTTGAGGTTTATCTTGAGGTATAACATTTAAAATATAGAAATATTATTTAAAGGAGTACCGATATGATATATTTAAATCCCGTTAATATTGCCCTGAATTTAAATGTACATGCCCACGCAGCAGGTTACACTGTACTACTACTTTTTCTGTCATGCCTTATATGAGCCATTTGTCTACCCACTAACGAGTTATTTTTAATTACGGCGCGTGTTAATTGGTGTTAAATCGTATTGTATATGCCGCGACCAGAAATGGTATTTTCCGACCTCGTGCTATTTTTACCAACACGCGTCACGTGACACGGTCAATCATATCACATCTTTGACATGCGCAGTGAAGTATCAGAAGTTGAGAAGAAAAATCTCTGTTCGAGTCCAAATCTAAATCTCCACGTAACTCTTTCCATTTGGTGATCTGGTCGCCAATATTAACCACTCTCTCTCTCTGTACTGCCTGTCCCTCAGACATTTCGCTTTTTTTTTGGCCGACGCCGTTTCATACAATTTCCGTCCTGGACGTTTCGACATGTTGATATTCTTGTTTACATATTCTGAAGCCTACTGGCGCGCGTAGTATACTGCGCATGCGCACCGCAAGCCGTGATGTGAAAGTCGTCGTCCCCGCACATTATCAAAATAGACTGTTACCGCCGCGCGTCGCTAACAGTAAATTTATAATTAATAAATTATTATATTTGTATAGCGGGCACTCGTAATTTTTAGAACTGGTGGAATAGTGACATAATTATACACTTATTTAATTCCTATAAAGAACATTTTGTGCCTACTGCGTGGGTATGTACCTTTAACGTAATACAACAATATAGGATAGTTTATCAAGAGAAACGAGCGATATACAGATTTTCAACCAGCATAGATAATAGCTGTATACTGAACACAGAATAACAAGTCAAAATTATGTAAATTACTTCTAGCTGCAATATTGACAATTACATAATTGCGAACAATATTTTATTATGCTCCATAAAGGTAAACAATGAGCTGTAATAAATCAACACAAAATGTATGCTGTTTTGTAATCACTGTAATGTACATGAACACGAGTCTGATCAGGGTTTGCACTGTTCGCTGTGAAGTCTTGACTACTTACACAGCCGCGAGTGGGGCCGTAGCAGAATCCCGGGACAAATTATACAATACTGTGTCCCAGTACAATCTGATCAGGGCTTGTACTGTACGTTATTTAGTCTGTACTGGGACTCAATATTCTATAATTTGTCACAGTCTGTACTACTAGTGTACAGATTAAAGTATGATCAGACCGGATGAATGTCAACCACAACCTAATCTCCTTCATTTATAATTATGTAGCTAACATTAGAACGTGGTCTGAGAGATGAAGCCATGCCTGCTACCATAGATCGTATGTCTGTATGAAGATACAGACGTGTGAACAATTGTCTCTTAATTGAGTAGTCTTGTCGGCATCTAAAAAAACACAAATCGCAGTTTGCACGGCATTTACTAATTAACTGCTTTTAATTGGCAACCATGACAATTCACCACTGAAAAATGTGTGTGGAATAACAAAAATATATAGAGGATATTCATATTTGTGCAACGAATATGACATATATGTTCATCGAGTGGTGTGGAATGTCCATATTTCACGAGTGAAATATGGACATTGCACACCACAAGATGAACATATATGTCATATTCGTTGCAAACATATGAATTTTCTATTTATTATATACCGCTCGATGGAAATTAGCAGTTTTGTTAGACTGTATACGGTAATGAATGTGTATTTGCAGCTTATTTGCAGTCCGGCACTGCAGGTGCGCGTTATGAATATAGATAGCGGAAGTAGTCGTATTTTCACCTGAAGATGTTTATTTTATCGATGAGAACATATGACTTTTATTTAGATCGTATAACTATGTATTTCATGGGTATGTATATAATAAATAGCTACATTTTCATGCATTTATATTTCAGTTATTTGCCTTTTTTGTTATTATCATGATTATTGAATGTGTTCTTTGCAAAAAATTAATGAGTCCATCTAACATACGTATTATTTGACCAAGTTGGAATATTCAAGATGGCCGCTAAGTATCGCTTAAGCTCTTAGGCGCTGTTGATCGATAAAGTAGTAAAGAAATTGGAAATCATATTTATAATATTCTAAAAGTGCGAGGCTTGTGTTCCAAATAGTACCGAATTATCTTTCGCCGCAAACAAACATAAATCAAAGATGACCTCCAACATGGATACAATGCTGACACATCTATATTAAGTAGGGTAGTCATCAACGACATAGCATATGCCACACCATAACATCAATGTTTTAGTGTTTCCGATGACAACATAAAGAATAATATTTTATGACGCCATTTTAGTTACCAAGATGGCTACTATATTGCGTAGTTTTATAATATGAGCTATCAACACAATATTGTTGCAGTTCATGGATAACAATAGATCCTAGCTGTAACATGGTAATGGTTAGTAAACGACTACATAGTCACGATCTTGCATTTCAAGTGGAACATAATACATGTTGACAATGTCAAAGGAAACAATAACATATTTACAATTAGTAAACGAGGCTTACGGAATACCCCCCGCGTGGGCCCAGGTACCCCTAAAATATGTAAAGATTTCCAAGTATGTGGTCTTGTGACCTTGACTCTGGGCTTAGCGAGAGCGGCATGAACGTGAATTTGTTACAGGGTGGTAGAGGTTCATTGGAGCAATGTGTGTGTGAAATGTGAAGCAGATTCGAGCAAGAAAATAGAAGTTATAACATATTTATCTGATGCTAAGTTTTGTAAAGAGACTATGTGTGACCTTGACCTTGGGATCAGCGGGTTTGAACGGTCGTAGATTTGTCACAGCATGATAGTACAACCTTAGAGGAATGCATAAGTGAAATATTAAGAATTTACAATGAAGGAAATAGAAGTTATAACTTATTTCTCTGATGTTAAGGTTTGTAAAGAGACTAAGTATTTAACCTTGACCTCGGGATCAGCGGGGGTTGGACGGTCGTGGATTTGGCACAGCATGGTAGTAGAGCCTTACAGGAATTCATGTGTAAAATATTAAGCATTTTGGATGAAGGAAATAGAAGTTATAACAATATTTCTCTGATGTTAAGTTTTGTAAAGAGACTAAGTATTTGACCTTGACCTTGGGATCAGAAGGGGTTGAACGGTCGTGGATTTGGCACAGCATGGTAGTAGAGCCTTACAGGAATTCATGTGTGAAATATTAAGCATTTTGGATGAAGGAAATAGAAGTTATAACACTATTTCTCTGATGTTAAGTTTTGTAAAGAGACTAAGTATTTGACCTTGACCTTGGGATCAGCATGGGTTGGACGGTCGTGGATTTGGCACAGCATGGTAGTAGAGCCTTACAGGAATTCATGTGTGAAATATTAAGCATTTTGGATGAAGGAAATAGAAGTTATAACACTATTTCTCTGATGTTCAAGTTTTGTAAAGAGACTAAGTATTTGACCTTGACCTTGGGATCAGCAGGGGTTGGACGGTCGTGGATTTGGCACAGCATGGTAGTAGAGCCCTACAGGAATGCATGTGTGAAATATTAAGCATTTTAGATGAAGGAAGTAGAAGTTATAACAATATTTATCCGATGTTAAGTTTTGTACAGAGACTAAGTATTTAACCTTGACCTTGGGATCATCGGGGGTTGGACGGTGGTGGATTTGGCACAACATGATAGTAGAGCCTTACAGGAATGCATGTGTGAAATATTAAGCATTTTAGATGAAGGAAATAGAAGTTATAACAATTAATTTCCTTGATTGGGTTATTTAACGGCAAATACAACGCACGAACGGAGCAGCACGGACGGACGCATGGACAACCTGACTCCAGTATACCCCCCCCCCCCCCCTCCCCACAACTCGTTGCGGGGGGTATACTTACATCTAGGTATTCATTCTTTTGAGTGAATCAACATAATGCCCGTGTCTAATACCTGTATTCGGATAGAAATAAAATACAGTGGCAGGTTGGGAGCATGTGAATGGTAATTTATTATATAATTAAGGATGGTGGATTGATAATTGCCGGGGAGCGCGATATCCTTGGCTTGGCCCTTATTCGCATGTTCAGCTTTCTTGTAGGCGAGAGTTGAATCCGGCTAACCCCGTTATAAAGGTAATACGATCAGTGGTAATCCTACCACTGGAGGAGGGCTAAGTTATTATAATGTGGTGAAGACCTGACAGTAGATCCAGTTTGTCTAATGTCAGGGCTGGATGGAAATTGTATGCAAATATTCAGTTAACCGCACCCCTCCATGCAGATGAAATGAGCTGTCGATAGTCCGTTTCAAGCCATTAAACATTAAACTGGAACTGTATCATGTTATATTTAACACGACCATGAACACTAATGTTGCATTTTATTATTGCAACAGGTCCGTAACCAGGGGGTCGGTGCGGTCGGACGACCCCCTCCCCAACATCCCTCGTCGTGCCTTGATGGCCACTCTTTCATGCACTAACTTAAGAATTAGTGTCAATACGTAGTCATTTTATAATATTGATGCAGGCAGGAGAGTCGTATTGCATGTATGTGCTGAGTTTTTGCTGAGAATATATAAAATGGTATTTCAGACCATCTGGATTTCACAATTGCCTGGGAGAGCATGGCCCCGTAACCACATAGCTGCCTTGGGCCAGTCAAGCCATCGACAAGACTCATTGCTTCATAAATGTTTGGTTAATAGTCTGTTGCATACATCGAAACCATGAGATACCGGTACATTCCATGCTGATGCGGCTATTGTGTCAGTTTCCATTATAACGAAGCCTACTATCTATCTATGAAAAACGATAATCAATTTATTAAATTCGGTACACGACAAGGTAGGCACAGCTATTGACATATCAAAGGGAAGTTGATGAATTCTGAACTGGACTGGCAACGTAACAACTACCATTATTCACTTCCCACATGATGAAAGCAGCATTTTTTCATAGCGAAGAAGTATGCTTAGCTTTTTTGGATATGAAAAACGAAAACTACGCCATCGCATCTTGAGCTATATAAGTATTATGCTAATGTCCACATCAGTGCGCTATAGAAGACACTCAATTGCATTTGCATACCTTATATTCCCACCATTTATACCTGAAAAGTATTTATCGACACATTTATTATTTTAACAAAGTCGTAATATTGACGACATGGACATGGAATACCAATAACTTGGAAACACTGCACATGGACACTGCGAGTGTGCTTGCCGGTGTAGCAATAGACATACTCAATTACTTGAAATTGGGGAATTATATAACATATACATATCGTATATATGTAGAGTCAATGGTGTGGTGTGATCATGGTCATCGAATCTCTGTTTATATACGACATATGATGTTGTTATTGCCAAAAGTAAAATAAACTTTTGGATGACGTATCATTTAAGTAGTCATATGCCGGTAGCCATGTGCTAGGTCATTTAAGTACATGCATGAATAAATAACCAGTATTTGTGAGCCATATACACATTACTCTCTATTTTACGAATTCATTGCAAGATGTCATCCAGACCATTACATCTCAGTTCATAAACGACATATGCTGTGTTTATTAACAATAAAATCGCGTTTGGATGACCTATAATATCAAAAAGTCATATACAGGTAGGCATGTACTATGTACATAGGAAGGATTTAATGAGTCAGTATTTGTGAGTCACATAAGTGTGGATATTAAACTATAATGCGATCGAGATCAATATGTTGTGAATTCATGATGGAACATATGTTGAGGTAATTCATGAGATTGTTTGGTACATAGAAAGAATAAAAGTTATAAACATGTATTATGCGGTCATAATACAATCAATATTGAATGCATATGTATGTATATGTATCACAGTTATGAAGGGCATTGTTTCTGGGGAATACCATACACTGTAAGCATACATGTTATAGTCATATAATGTCGTTACATGGTATGTGTAGGTGTCATAAATGTGTATTGTAATATCACAACCATATGTGTAATATAATATATATAATACTGTAAATGCATTAAAATGAACATGGTTGATTATTCTAGGCTAATCTATAATTATATCAGAAAGTTCCCACCGTCCGTGTCTATACACACCAACATACGACATATACTTAAGATCGTAAGAGACCAAACAGAGACACTTATTTTCACATGCACGTATTTTGGTAGTTGCAATTGCGATTCATGGATAAATAATGTACACAAATCAACCAAACAACCACTTTGCAGTACAATACCGCAGTTCCCGTGACTGAATTTTCAACTAACCGGGTTTGAGCTAACCTGGAAGCGAAACGTGTAAGGCTAAACATTGACACATAGCTGATATGAGGCCTCTAAATCATGAGCATTCGTACAGCATATTATGTTTTATATATGTGACACGCATAGACGCTGTCAATATTGATTTCAGTGCAGGAGACGGGACTTTTGTTGATGAGAATATATGTTAATTGAGAATATATTTCCATTTATCAGCGATGATTATACAAGCAGTCATGCGAAAAGTTTGGCTGAAATAGAATATGCTGATCTGCCTTATACAGACGTATGGTTATATGGGACAATTATTAAATATTTCAGTGTAATTTAAGTGTATGCATATTGGTATATCCACTTGTGAATGTATGGATATTCACGGAAATAGAAACTGTAATACATGTACATACTATTTGGTTAGTGTTGTATTTTACATGGATTGTTTTATCTTGGTTATAATTAAGTCTAAAGTGATTGAAATGTCATGGTACTTAGCCGCACACCAGCATATAACAGTTCGATATCTGACTGTAATGCGAACATGGCCGAACAATAGCATATGTACCAATCGCAATACGTAGTGTATACATATATGGCATTATAGTGCAATTTACAACATATAAGATAACGTAAGACTCAATAAAATACAATATATAAAACAAACAGTACATATATTTTAATATTCTGACTCTACAACGAGTGTAACATAATTCTAGCATCACCAAGTGTATTTTGGGGCATATACAATCTACTAATATATATATAGCGATCTACTAGTTTGAACACATGTGAAATTGTCCTATAAAGAAATTTAAAAGTAAATGAAAAGAAACTCGAAATTGCCAGTACCACACTATATTAAAATAGCCTAAATGAGGCGACCATTTTGAATAAACACAATTACAAATGTCTTCAAAATAAAGTGTGTCCAACTTACTGATTTAACCGCCTAACAGAATGCAGTAGTATACATAAGTAAAGCAAAAGTCAATATTATATTCAATAACTTTCGAGTTTTTGGAAAATATGGCGGCCATTTTCAATTAAACACGCTCTTTAAGAAGAGCATACATATTGATCTATATTTTTAATATCGTATCTCAGATGAAAATCAAACTAATATGTTCATATCTAGCTTAGTACCAATATATGGTCCACCACAGTGTAGATAATGCTGCCTGATCTTGATGAATATTTGGCGTCCATCTTGGATTCATATGGATTTGATAGCCTCCATCTATGTTTAAAATTAATGCATGGTATCCAATGGGTTTTCTGCGTCCGTCCGATCAAGATCCATGTGCTTATTTGTTTTCATTCATCAAATAAGTACACATTTCAGGCTAAATATTGATGCTTGGCGGCCATCTTGAATATGTTGATACTCTCAACGATAGAGACGTCCGAGCAAACCGAATTGCTTTGTATATGCCCCATAAAACAATAATCACCAATACAACATACTTTATCGGATTGTTCTGTAATGTTATGCAAGTACATATTGCATTATCAAAATAGAGTGAGCTTTGCACTCATTTGACCCATGTGCACTTAATGACACCAACAATGACCTTGTCCCACCTGATTTGATTGACCGACACCGGATTCGTGTTTAGGATGATATAATGCAATAATGCAATGATTTAAAGTAGTCGTTGCTTTTGCTGTCTCGGGTTGAACAGAATTAATTGTTATGGGTGCTTGCCCCCCTACTATTACTTTTTTTATCTTGCGTGATTCACATGGTGCTACAAAAAGTGAGATAAAACAAAAACTATGAAACATATTTGCATTTTCCTTTCAGCATATTGTTTTTGCAAGGTGTCCGCATCAAAAAATGTAAAAAGAGTGCAAATTGAATTTTTTGTCATTAAGGCTGGTTTTCACAGAGCGCGGCCCAAATATATTCGCTGAAGGCAAACATAAATTATAGCTGATTTGAGAAACTCTTACAACAACTTTCAAATAATTAAACAGGACAGACAGGCGGACGGACGTACGATCAGTATAGTTACTTAGCAACGCATGTGTGCAATATAAATATATTAGCTGAAGGCAAACAGAAATGATAGCTGATTTGAGAAACTCTTACAAAAACTTTCAAACAAATAAGCAGACGGAGACGGACGGACGTACGATCAGTAGCGAGGGCAATTGTATTAACGTGGAACAATGTATAGTTACTAAGTAATACATGTTCGCAATATGAAGATATTAGCTGAAGGCAAACAGGAAGTATAGGTGATTTGAGAAACTCTTACAAAAACATTCAAATAAATAAACGGACAGACGGACGGACGGACGATCAGTAGCGAGGGTAATTGTATTAATGTAGAATGATGTATAGTTACTAAGTAATACATGTCCGCAATATGAAGATATTAGCTGAAGGCAAACAGAAAGTATAGGTGATTTGAGAAACTCTTACAAAAACTTTCAAAAAATAAACAGACGGACAGACAGGGCGAAAACTATAAGATACCGCCGATTCTCGGCGGGGCCATACTGACGGATACAAATACACAAATATAAATGCATGAATTCAACTCGCCATTCGTTTTTATCCGAGCTATTAGCTCGGATTTAGTAACTATATGAACATTCACAGTCATTGCACATATGCTAATGAGTTAAGTGGCGATCGCAGTGTCACTGTTTGCGGGTTTAACTTTAGAAAAACACGCAGTACTACGCCATAAAAAAGTAGTTCAACAACAGTAAAACAGCGAGCTATCTTACCGTTTCAGCGTAATACATGTGTTGTTTCCTTTTTTGTGCTATATGTGTGTTATTGCAATAGTTTTTGTATACTTTATAAACTATTAACTGTTATGTATTAATATGAGTTATTTGTTATGTATGTTGATATTTTTCGCAATGATATAGTAGGGGGCGGGATTTCCCTGTGACGTTTTTCTTGAATGACCAATCAGATTAAAGCTTACATTCTGAACTTTACATATGTCAATGGCTCGATAAAATCCGACATTGGACAGCGAAATGATGATGATTTAAAGCAGAAACATTGTGTTTTGACTGTTACATACTATTTTAATCATCTTGAGCCATCGATATTATTAATCAGTGTCCATTTTACTTAAAAAATCAACTAATCTATAATGAATTAAGTTAAAACAGTTTTCGCGCGGAAATCCAAACTTTTTTCAAAGAGGTGGAACAGCAAATTTTTTTGATAATTACACGTCGTGTGTGTTAGCGCATACGCTGCCGACAGTCTTGCACTTGACGTTACACAGCATATACAGTACGATACACTTCACAAAGGAAACGTTGTCTTGAGTTTGAATAAGGATAATAATTATCTCTAGATTTTATTTGTATTATGAATATTTAAATAAGTATATTTAAATAATTAGATATTAATTTAAATAAATATTTCGGCATCATTTACTCAATAATTTCAAATTGAATGTGTAGCTGAAATGAAAGTGAAAGTAGAACGTTTTTGTTATATCCTCCGGGTTACAAATCGCTGAGGATTCCTATTTGAATTGGAAAATGATATGAATTTTAAATTTAGGAGACTGTGTCAGGAGAAAATGGACTGATGACATATGTCACCAGTCTAGTTCCTGAGCTATGACTGTGACAGGAAAAAAGGGACTGATGACATATGTCACCTGTCGTGTTCCATGCATGATTGCTCGATCTTGTTTGTAATTGTTGTAAAATATATAAAGTTTAAAAAAAACTGTGTATACAAAACTATAGATATACCCCCCCCCCCCCCCCCCCCCCCCCCCCCCCCCCCCCCCCCCCCGGCATACAAAGTATGTCGAGGGGTATATAGTTTTCGTAATTCCGTCCGTCCACGTTAAAGAGTTTGGGTACACATTATCTCTGTGACGGAAAGTCGGATGGACTTCAATCTTCATATACTTCCTTATCATCAACCACATTTTCATTCCATACCACACTCATGCGGCCTGCATTTCCAAGGTCAAGGTCAAATTACTTAGACATTTGCATCCGTACGATTTGCCTTAAAGTTTTCTGCAACCGTAAGTCAGATTGACTTCAAACTTCATATACTTCCTTATCATCATCCATATTTTCATTCCATACATGTACCACACCCATGTGGCCTTCATGTCCAAGGTCAATGTGAAATTACTTTGAACAATCATGTTTGTCAAGATAAATATTGTTTTAGCAGCATTGATAATGTATACTGATTCGACGAATATATTGATTTTAAATGGAGTATATATGATTTTGTGTGTGAAATATTAAAATGGTTGAGCACGTACTGCGAAGGATTTCAGGACTTTTCAGTCCTTTGATTCTTTATTTAGTTTCAAACACACTGCGTATGGCACATGTTCATTGTATATGTATGCCGTACCTGAGATTACATCTGTAAATGTGTTCACTCAACCATGCATGGCGGGAACATGTCCATATAATAGCTAGATCAATGCATCTTGGCTTAGAACATAACTGTCATTTGGATGACTGTGAAAACAACGACACCATAATTTAAACTAAAGAATACAAGTATGCACAAGTTACCTTGAACAAATTAAATCCGTCGTCACATCTGAAATATCCGAGCTGTATGCGAGAACGTAGGCTAGCGATATTTACTTAACCTAATAAAGGCGGGAAATTAATACTGTCGTCCTCTGGTTTAAGAATGCGTATTATTTCTTCACACAAACAAGTTTCGACAGCGCATGAGAATCTTCTCCTGAGACGATTCTCATACGCTGTCAAAACATATGTTTATGACAAATAAGTAATAAAGAAATAGTAAACGCAGCAGACGACAACACTTTAATCCAGTAAAGGGAGGTAGAAGTTCATCTTATGTTCACGCCGAATGTAAAATGCGGTATATGTGCTTGGTAATAGTTTAAACAAACAGGTAATTTACATTAAGGTAAGAAAATCGGACCAGTCCATGAAATTATAATAGTCAATGCTATCCCGCGTGTACGTTATTTTCTACGGTATAAGATGGAACTATAGTGAAGTTAACCCTTAGACCGCTATCTTATGTTTGTTGTCGTCTGCTGTTTGTTTTCTATTTTCCATTGTTATCATCAAAAACATGCTTTGACAGCACTTTAGAATAATTGTCAACATGCTTTGACAGCACTTCAGATTGGAAATGATTCTGAAGTGCTGTCAAAGCATGTTTTTATTGAGAAATAAGGCAAGATATAAAAGCAACAGCAGAATAGTGTGACCTGAGTTTAAAGGTACATGCCCACTCAGTAGGCACAAACTGTTATTTATATCAGAGACATCATCTGAGACATTTTCTGGAAAAATAAACATTCATTCACCATTACCCCACGTATTGATTGGCATTATTATACATTTTATATCAGACGTAAATTTCCACACTGATATCAGGGGCGATAACCGTGTTTCCTTAAAATGTTAACGGACATTACTCTATTTCAGGTGACGCATTTGATTAGTATACATAATTAAATAAATAATTCAAAATATCATGCCTCATTTGCATATGAAAATAACCTGATACCACCGCGCGTCACTATCAGTAAAAAACATATTACTAAATTAGTATAGCCTTATAGCGGGCACTCATAATCTTTAGAACTGGTGGAATAGTGAAACATTTATACAAATGCTTTCGTTGGCACAGATGAAGGCGCAAGGTGGTCCTTAATGTGGGAGGAAACCGGAGGACGCCCATTTGTCCGGTCATACCATCTCACATACTGCCCCGGTAGAGGATCGAACCCGGGCCGCATTGGTGAGAAGCGCGCTCGTTACCGATTGCGCTTATACCCCAGTCATACTCATGTCACATGTTGGCCGCCACGTTTAGCTACGTTGGGAAATCTATATTAAAAGGATGACCTTTCGGCGGCCGAAATCAGCCGATTTCGACAACAAATATTCCAGAGTGATTGTCTCTCGATACATTCGAATTGCTTTATGACATGACCATATTCGGTCAAATGTGAAGTGCATGCTTAAAAGACGAAAAAGGTCAAGTTTGAATAAACTGTTTGACATAATAAAATGGCAAAGTGTTTCCACAATCATGTGAAGGTCAACATTATCACGCTCATGTTAATGACGGCATGAGTGTGTTCCAAATGCTTACATTTATCAAGTGTCCAAATATTGAAGCAATCCATCCAGTTATATTAATGGTATACGATGATGAAGAAATGTATCAAATGTCCAAATATTGAAGCAATCCGTCAAGCAATATTAAAACCATGATCACGAAGCTTGTACAATATTTTTGACATTTGAAAATTTAGTGCGACGACGACGCGCACGCGGACGACGACGAAAGCGGCGACTCGCCTTCTGCTAAAGCAGGCGCGACAAAAACGATACAAAATGAATAGAGAATAGTCGGTTAGTGCCGTGAATGGGGAAAACATATATGGCAAGGCTTAGGAAACGGGATGGACGAGGCTCTGCCGAGCACGTCCCGTTTCCGTGCCAGATATATTTCCCATTCACGGCACTAACCTACTATTCTATTTATCCCGTCAACACCTACAAATGTCATTAAATGCAAAAAGGTAACCCCAGCCACCGCACATATTCATACGGCGTTTAGGTCGTATTGACAGGATATCAACAATGTTTCACGGCACTGTGTTTCACGGCACATACGCACTGTGTTGACGGGATAAACATTGTTATCATTACATTGTCCGAAGCTCATATGATATATAGCAAGAAAAACCATCGCTAAGCAAAGCGTAGCAAGATGGTTAGTGGTTTGAATTCCTGTAGTACGTTTATCAACAAAGAAAACAACAAGGAATGTGGCCTGTCGGCACATGAATGCCCCGGTGGCAGATTGGAGAACCTGTGACAAAGTTAATTAATCAAAGTGGTAAGTATTCACAAGCACAGTTATGAATTTCAAATGGTCAATGTCATATTAAGGGCAGTGTTGATGTGTGCCATTTTTCCACAAGCATTATGAAATGAAATAGTTAAGTAATCCATTACGGTATATAGAAGTTATGACCGAAATGAGAAGCTCCGGCGAACTTATTAATGTGTAAAATAGTTCACAGCTGTCAAGGTAAAAAGGTGAAGTTCATATTAAGGGCAGCATGGATGTGTGGCATTTGACCACATGTATGCTGTGTTGAAATATGTAAGTAATCCTTCAAGGAATATAGAAGTTATGAAAGAATTGAGAAACTCCGGCGAATTTCTTGATGTGGGTAAAAGATAAAAGATGTCGAGGTCAAAAGGTCAAGGTCATATTTAGGGCAGCATGGGTGTGTGGCATTTGTCCACAGGCATACTGTTTTGAAATATTGAAATCATCCTTCAAGGAATATAGAAGTTATAACAGAGTTTCGAAACTCCGGCGAACTTCTTAATATGCCGGATACACAGACACACGGAAACACATACTCATTCCAAACACTATATGCCTCGGGCTCTACCGAGACCGGGGGCATAATAAACGAGAAACAATAATAGATATCAAGGTGTATGATCACGTGGTTAAAACAACAACAACAAGTACTGAAACTTCGAGAAGCCCTCCGATTCAAAGTACGTATTCTTATATTATGTCCTTATTATGCAACGGATTTGAATGAAATATGGCGCATCAAACGCGTCTTGGTAAGCTGCATTTGGTGGTCTCTGTACTTTGGCCCAAACCTCTGTGGTTTTTGCGAAGACTCGATTTCCGTGTCTACTGACACGGAAATCGATTCTTCGCAAAAACTACATAAGTATGTGTCGAACTCCCGGGACCACCAAAGGCAGCTCATGTTTGCTGCGCCATAGTTCATCAAAATCCGTTCCCTATTAAGGAAACTATCAAATAATACTTACTTTGGAGTGGGCGCGCTTTCAACACTTTCAGCCATTGCTGTTGTTGTTGTAACCACGTGATCATGCACATTGGATATGAAAACCAATTTTTTTTTGTGCGTAGATGTTTGATGGGGTACACCCATCAGTGTTAACTTATGTTTTGTTATGTTTTGTAGTAATGTTACTTTGCCTTGCCTGTTTTCTTTCGTTTCAGCTTCCCAATCCACACGGGGTGATGTTTCGATGCTATTATTGCAACGGGTTAGAGGATTTGTGGAAGGCATGTATATTGTATAACGTGTCATATATCAGACTTACATAGTATAGCCAACTTACTGTTTCACCTGCACCATGCATAGAAAATGTCCGTACAGTACAGATTTCGGCGTCTGTACCGTACAGAATCCGTGCGAAACTGTCGATGTCTTCACCGTCTAGACGTATTTTAGCTCAACTTGCTTCCAGAGTCATTTTTGACATATTTGCAATTAGAGTGTGGAAACGAGGAAAGAGCATCAACCAATGATGCAATATCAAGTGAGATTCAAAATTCATGCAGAAATGACCTTATGCGAGTTCGGTAAAGACCGTTCTCTCGTTTAATTTTCAAAATGTTCACGTTTTTTTGTCGTTCCTGCTTATATTAGCGAGAGATGGACCCTGACATGAGCAACCGAGCGTTAAGACAACATTTATACACAGGATTACCACGTTTATTTCGTGATTTTTGCTAGTTTTAAAGGGGAAAACTGTAAAAACTGAAGCACTTACCTTTCGCGTTTTGTACCGTCCGCCATCTTGTGGGTGTCTTAAATTATCATACAGGCCCGTACAGCTTACAGTACAGTGTAATGTCTGTTTGTGATCGCAAAACACCCATGCTTGTCTTGTAGCAATAATCTGTCTCTTTTACAGTGAATCCTCTCTAAACCAGACACCCTGGGGACCTCCCATGGTGTCCGGTTTAGAGAGGTTTCACTGTACCTGTATACCAGGACAACCACTTCAGCATGTTGAGTCATACAATACATTGTAACACGTTACGTCAGCCAAACATTTATACTGGGAGATAAGCGACAAAAGTAAACAATAAGTATGATATAACAACCTATTAACCAGCTCACCCAAACAAAACGACCTTAAAGGGACATATCAGAATGTCTTTAAAAAATAAAACCGTGTTTTCATCAAAGCCGCCTTTAACCACACTGAAGAAGATCCCACTTGTAAACTATGCAGGGAACAAGATGAAAATGTCAAACACTTCTTGCTAGAATGTAGTGCTCTGGTATATATACGAGAATCTATACTCGGTCACGTTGATGCCTCTCTGCATGATAGCTGTGGTTTACGCTTAGACAGTCTTGATACGACAAGAATTCCGCCACGGAAGCGGTATCGAGCCTGCCGAGGCATTTGACCGTGTTGTGCAAAAACAATAACTGTAACGCATTTGCCTTACAAACAAGAGCTGTATGAGAACAGCATAGCTCGACTACGAGGGTTGTCGATGTACACATAGCTTGACAAACAAGGTGGCCGCGGCCCGCATAAAAACCTTAACCAAGGTTGAGTAAAAACCTTATCAAGGGGAAATTAACTAAGTAATTCAAGGTTAAATGTAGGTCAATGTCAGATATAGGTCAGGGGTTATTGGTGTACATCACTAGGAGATGAAGTTTTCCAAGTATGGTTGCTGTAGGCCCAGGAGTATTCCATATACAAGCCTGATTAAAAACCTTAACCAATGGGAAATAACTAAGTAATTCAAGGGTAAAAGTAGGTCAATGTCAAATATAGGTCAAGGATTATTGATGTACATCACTAGGAGATGAAGTTGTCCAAGTGTGGTTGATGTAGGCCCAGTAGCATTCCATATACAAGCTTGACTATAAACCTTAACCAAGTTTGAGTACAAACCTTAACCAAGGGAAATAACTAAGTAATTCAAGGTTAAATGTAGGTGAAGGTAAAATATAGGTCAGGAGTATTCCATCTACAAGCTTGACTGAAAACCTTAACCAAAGTTGACTAAAAACTTAACCAATGGGAATTCACTAAGTAATTCAAGAGGAAATGTAGGTCAATGTCAAATATAGATCAGAGGTTATTGATGTACATCCCTATGAGAAAAGGTTGTCCAAGTATGGTGTCTGTATGCACAATAGTATTCCAACCAAGGTTGACTAAAAACCTTAACCAAGGGTAATTAATCAAGTACATGTAATTCAAGGTTAAATGTAGGTGAAGGTCAAATATAGGTCAGGGGTTGTTGATGTACATCAATAGGAGATGAAATTGTCCAAGTATGGTGGATGTAGGGCCAGGAGTATAGAGAATAGTAGGTTAGTGCCGTGAATGGGAAAAAATATCTGGCAAGGCTCAGGAAACGGGATGGGCGAGGCTCTGCCGAGCACATCCCGTTTCCGTGCCGCGCCAGATATTTTTTCCCATTCACGGCACTAACCTACTATTCTATTTATCCCGTCAACACCTAAAAATCGCTGTAAAATGCAAAAATTGTATTGACTGGATATCAAAAATGTTTCACGGCACCGTGTTTCACGGCACATACGCACTGTGTTGACGGGATAAATTCCATATACAAGCTTGACTAAAAACCTTAACCAAGGCGTGACGGTGACGGTGACGCCGACGCCGACGCCGGGGTGACTACATAAGCTCTCACTATTCTTCGAATACGACGACGACGCGGACGACGCGGACGACGACGACGCCGACGCCGGACGGAAAAAGCGCCGACTATAGTCGCGCCTCTGCTAAAGCAGGCGCGAACAATAACCATACTCAAGATAATATTACTGTCTGCTCCACGTTTTGCTGCCGACAAACATTTGGCCATTAAACACATTAAATCTAAAAAATATTTAAAAGTAAGTACCTTTTCATCAATAACACAAAAGTAACACTCCCGAAAAAAAATTATTTGATGAAATTCCATCAATATTGATTTTATTGCGAAAAAACGATTTTCCTATAGGAATTTAATATGGGGAGTCAATTTCCAAAATTTAGGAATTTTGGAAATTGACTCCGAAACCTGGATAGATAGCCTGAAAATGATTTAACTAAGAAAACAAAAGTTAGAATTTGAAAATCGATCCACAAATAAATTAATTTTTTTTAAAAATCTATTAGTAGCCCCCATGTTAAATTCCAACAGGAAAATCGTTTTTTCGCAATAAAATCAATATTTGATGGAATTTCATCAAATCATTTTTTTTCAGGAGGGTGACTTTTTGCTATTGATGAAAAAGTACTTACATTTAAATATTGTTTACATTTAATGTGTTTAATAGCCAAAAGTTCGTCGGCAGCAAAACGTGGAACAGACATTATACTCGGTGACGTTGATGCCTCTCTGCATGATATCTGTGGTGTACGCTTAGACAGTCTTGATACAATAACCAAACTCAATATAAACTTCGCTTAACATGCGTCTAGACTTTAGCCGCACTGTAGATATCTCCCTGTTCGAATTACATACGCATAGTCTGTGCTACTTCCTCCATACTGCACGTTACACAATAGTTGTCAGAAGACAACGAAGCTCGCCTGTTGGCAGCCTTCACTCAAACTTGACACGGTTGCATAAAAAGACATGAATGTTATATAACTTGATCTTGGGTTAAGGGACGTGCGGTGGACCTTGACATTGGGGTCAGTGGTGCAAGGTGGGTCGTGGGTTTGCTATAGCATAATATAGCATATTAAGATGAATGCATGTATGAAATATCAATGCGCTCCCTGAAAACAGAAGTAAAACAAAATTTAACCCAACTTTAAGATTATGAACACACTAAGTTGGTGATTTTCTACAGCATGAATAAGCTATTCACATGAGGAATGCATGTATGAATGTGCTAAGTTTGTGTCCTTCACCTTGGGGAAAGAGGTGGGGGATGGGTCATGGATTTGCTATAGCACGATAAAGTATCATCAGATGAATGCATGTATGAAATATCAAGGTGTTCCCTGTAAAGAAACAGAAGTTATCAAAATACATTTACTCCAACTTTAAGTTTATGATGTTGGTCTTGGGGAAAGGGGTGGGGGGTCATGGATTTGCTGTAGCACAATAGAGAATCATCAGATGAATGCATGTATGAAATATCAAAGCGTTCCCTGTAACGAAACAGAAGTTACACAACATTTACCCCAACGTTAAGATTATGAACATGCTAAGATTGTGACCTTGGCCTTTGGGTAAGGGTTGGGTGGTGGGTTGTGGATTTGCTACAGCATGATAGAGGGTCATCTGAGGGATGCATGTATGGACTATCAAGGTTTTCCATGAAAGGAAACAGATGTTATAAGACATTTACCCCAACGTTAAGTTTATGAATGTGCTAAGTTTGTGAC
Organism: Conchocele bisecta; assembly: GCA_029237695.1. NCBI lineage: Eukaryota > Metazoa > Mollusca > Bivalvia > Lucinida > Thyasiridae > Conchocele > Conchocele bisecta. The sequence continues at coordinate 24,084,482 of CM055272.1, forward strand.
CTTGACCCTGAGGTAATGGGTGGGTGGTGGGTCATGGATTTGCTATAGCACGATAGAGGATCATCAGCTGAATGCATGTATGAAATATCAAGGCGTTCCATGAAAGGAAACAGATGGTATAAGACATTTACCCCAACGTTAAGTTTATGAATGTGCTATGTTTGTGACCTTGACATAGGGGAAAGGGGTGGGGGTGGGTCATGGATTTGCTATAGCACGATAGAGTATCCTCAGATGGATGCATGTATGAAATATCAAGGCGTTCCCTGTAAAGAAACAGAAGTTATAAAAAGACATTTACTCCAACGTTAAGTTTATGATATTGGGGAAAGGGGTGGGGGGGTCATGGATTTGCTGTAGCACAATAGAGTATCATCAGATGAATGCATGTATGAAATATCAAAGTGTTCCCTGTGAAGAAACAGAAGCTACACAACATTTACCCCAACGTTAAGTTTATGAACATGCTAAGTGTGTGACCTTGACCTTGGGGTAAGGGTTGTGTGGTGGGTTGTGGATTCGCTACAGCTTGATAGAGGGTCATCTGAGGAATGCATGTATGAAATATCAAGGCGTTCCATGAAAGGAAACAGATGTTATAAGACATTTACCCCAAAGTTAAGTTTATGAATGTGCTAAGTCTGTGACCTTGACCTTGGGGTAAGGGGTGGGCGGTGAGTCATGGATTTGCGATAGCACAATGGAGTATCATCAGATGAATGCATGTATGAAATATCAAGGCGTTCCATGAAAGGAAACAGATGTTATAAGACATTTACCCCAACGTTAAGTTTATGAATGTGCTAAGTTTGTGACCTTCACCTTGGGGTAAGAGGTTGGTCATGGATTTGCTATAGCACGATAGAGTATCATCAGATGAATGCATGTAAGAAATATCAAGGCGTTCCATGAAAGGAAACAGATGTTATATAAGACATTTACCCCAACGTTAAGTTTATGAATGTGCTAAGTTTGTGACATTGACCTTGGGGAAAGGGGTGGGAGGTAGGTAATGGATTTGCTATATTATGATATAGTATCATCAGATGAATGCATGTATGAAATATAAAGGTATTCCCATGTAAATAAACAGACGTTACACAACATTTACCCCAACGTTAAGTTTATGAATGTGCTAGGTTTGTGACCTTGACCTTGGGGTAAGGATTGGGTGGTGAGTCGTGGATTTGCTACAGCATGATAGAGGGTCATCTGAGGAATGCATGTATGAAATATCAAGGCATTCCATGAAAGAAAACAGAAGTTATAAGACATTTACCCCAACGTTAAGTTTATGAATGTGCTAAGTTTGTGACCTTGACCCTGGGGTAAGGGTTGTGTGGTGGGTCTGGATTTGCACGCATGATGGGTCACTGAGGATTTGCAGTATGAAATATCAGCATTCCATGAAAGAAAACAGAAGTTATAAGACATTTACCCCAACGTTAAGTTTATGAATGTGCTAAGTTTGTGACCTTGACCCTGGGGTAAGGGTTGTGTGGTGGGTCTGGAATTTGCTACAGCCAGATGAAAGGGTCATCTGAGGAAGCATGTATGAATAACAAGGCGTTCCATGAAAGGAAACTAGATGTTATAAGAAATTTACCCAACGTTAAGTTTATGAATGTGCTAAGTTTGTGACCTTGACCTTTGGGTAAGGGTTGGGTGGTGGGTTGTGGATTTGCTACAGCATGATAGAGGGTCATCTGAGGAATGCATGTATGAAATAACAAGGTGTTCCATGAAAGGAAACAGAAGTTATAAGACATTTACCCCAGCGTTATGTTTGTGGACGACGCCGACGACGCCGACGACGCCGACGCCGACGACGCAGGGGGTATGCCATAAGCTCTTCTGCAGTTCGTGCAGGCGAGCTAAAAATTCTCACAATAATTCCTGCTAGAAGAAAACGAAGGGGGTGTGACAAACGATAAGGCTAGGAAAATTCTAAACTAGTATTTCAATACACCGGTGATGGTATTAATTGCGTAGTGGTAGCGGATTCCTTGGTGACAGATTTTTTTTGAAAAATAAATAATATAAAAATGTGTTTTCATCAAGGCCCTGTGTAAAGTGGTTTAATTGAAGAGATATGATGATACTACAAAATAAATAATATAACAAGAGCTGTATGAGAACAGCATAGCTCGACTACAAGGGTTGTCGATATACACATAGCTTGACAAACAAAGTGGCCACGGCCACCATAAAAACCTTAACCAAGGTTGACTAAAAACCTTATCCATGGGAATTAAGTAAGTAATTCAAGGTTAAATGTAGGTCAAGGTCAACTATAGGTCAGGGGTTGTTGATGTACATCATTAGGAGATGAAGTTGTCCAAGTATGTTTGGTGTAGGGCCAGGAGTATTCCATCTACAAGCTTGACTAAAAACCTTAATCAAGGGGAATTAAGTAAGTAATTCAAGAGGAAATGTAGGTCAAGGTCAAATATAGATCAGGGGTTATTGATGTACATCCCAATCAGAAAAGGTTGTCCAAGTATGGTGTCTGTATGCACACTAGTATTCCATGTACAAGCTTGACTAAAAACCTTAACCAAGGTTGACTAAAAATCTTAACCAAGGGGAATTAACTAAGTAATTCAAGAGGAAATGTAGGTCAAGGTCAAATATAGATCAGGGGTTGTTGATGTATATCATTAGGAGATGAAGTTGTCCAAGTATGGTGGGTGTAGGGCCAGTAGTATTCATGTAGGTGAAGGTCAAATATAGATCAGGGGTTGTTGATGTACATCACTAAGAGATGAAGTTGTCCAAGTATGGTGGGTGTAGGGCCAGTAGTATTCCATTTACAAGCTTGACTAAACAACTTAACCAAGGGGAATTAACTAAGTAATTCAAGAGGAAATGTAGGTCAAGGTCAAATATAGATATGGGGTTATTGATGTACATCCCTATGAGAAAAGGTTGTCCAAGTATGGTGTCTGTATGCACAATAGTATGTACAAGCTTGACTAAAAACCTTAACCATTAACTAAGTAATTCAAGAGGAAATGTAGGTCAATGTCAAATATAGATCAGGGGTTATTGATGTACATCACTAGGAGATGAAGTTGTCCAAGTATGGTGGGTGTAGGGCCAGTAGTATTCCATATACAAGCTTGACTAAAAACCTTAACCAAGGCGTGACGGCGACGCCGACGCCGGGGTGACAACATAAGCTCTAACTATTCTTCGACTAGTAGAGCTAAACATGTGTTTTCATCATGACCCTGTCTAATGTGGTTTAATTGAAGATATATTACGATACTAGGACCACTGGGTTGTTTCAATTTTCACAGATATCCGTACATAAATATAAGATGTTCTATCGGTTGTATCTCACTTTCCCAACATTTTTATTTGTTGGTCTGTCTAGACTGTCTCACTTTCCCAACATTTTACTGTCACACCTTCGACTTACCTGTATGTTGGGTATACTGATGGGCTTAAAGTTGTGTTACACACATATTTAATTATAAATTAACAATTTTAACATGTGTCCAGTATCGGACAAGATCAAATAAATCGTATTAATTGACAGAATGATGATTGATTATGTGATTAATTAATAGTGTCAATTAAAGGTACATGCCCACTCAGTAGGCACAAAATGTTCTTTACATCAGAGACATCATCTGAGAAATGTTCTGGCAAAATAAACATTAATTCGCCATTACCCCACGTATTGATTGGCATTATTATACATTTTATATCAGACGTAACTTCCCACACTGATATCAGGGGCGATAACCATGTTTCCTTAAAATGTTAACTGACATTACTATTTGTACTCTGTATTTATTTTTCGATGTGCAATTATCATACTTTATAATCTGTCGAAAATATAATTTTTTCAGGTGACACATTTAATTAATAATTAAAAAATACCATGCCTCATTTGCATATGAAAATAGCCTGATACCAACGCGCGTCACTATCAGTAAAATAAATATTACTAATTGATAATATTCGTATAGCGGGCACTCGTAATCTTTAGAACTGGTTGAATAGTGACACAAGTATACACTTATTTAATTCCTATAAAGAACATATTGTGCCTACCGAGTGGGCATGTACCTTTAAGATTAAACACAGGTATGTGATGACAATGACTAAAACTCACAGTAATTGTGTTAATAATAATGTTACGGAGTATGCAGATGCAGCGTCACATCTGATTAAATTAGGTCAATAAACACAAATATACGGAAGCCCATTAGGGCCACTTCACTTTTTTTTAATTTCCATTTATTCAAGATGTTTTCTTGAATTTTAAAGTTCTTTTCTTGAATTTTCAAGACCTTTTCTTGAAAATTCAAGAAAAGATCTTGAAAATTCAAGAAAAGAACTTGAAAATTCAAGAAAACATCTTGAATAAATGGAAATTAAAAAAAAGTGAAGTGGCCCTAATGGGCTTCCGTACAAATAGGTGGTGTTTCATTTTATAAGAAATATATTGTTTCAATCGCAAATGTGCTGAGTAAAAACAAAAATGAGTTGTTTTAGTGGTGTTGATCATGATCTACGCTGTTCTGTTAAAACTCATAGCTGATCAGGATCTACACATTTTAAATTACATATGTATGTTAAATAAAAGTTACTTCTGATCAGGAACTACACTGTAATTTAATCAAATATAGTGTACACATGTGCTAAGTTAACTTTAGTAGTTACAGTAGGGTCAGCATGTAAGTGCACACATAAACGAACATGACAGGTTGTTCAACCTGTCGTGTTCGTTCGTGTGTGCACTTACACGCTGACCCCACTGTATAGCTGATCAGGATCTACATAATACAAATTGTGACGTTTTTGTTTTCTGCTTGATTTAACAATCCATTACATGTACATATTTAATACATTTAATAGCTAATAAAGTCATGTTTATACACACGTTTACTTTACTTTAACCTAAATTGTGGTATGTAACTTTCTGCTGCGCAGAATAGCAATTTTGACCAATTATCTCCAACGTTGAACGCAACAAGATTTACATAAATATCGGATTTCCTGTCTAGATAATATATTTATGTACCTATACAGGCCCGTACGCAGGAATTAATTTAGGGGGGGGTGCATTATCGACGGCGCGAAGGGCTAAACATTGTTTGTTTGCACATTCACGGACAGACCTCGGCAGATTAACCATTTCACCCCTAAATAACTGGAATGGATTTTGATATGCTAATTTTGCAACCGATTCCAATCATCACAAAATGATTTTCAGACCAGTCCATTTATGAACATGAGGTGTTTTTGTTCTCAAAATTATGAAAATAACTTGCTAAAAGTGCAGATCCTGATGAGACGGCTCGTCACGAGCCGTCTCATCTGGATCTACACTTTTCGCCAATACCACTATACAGGCCTGTGGTGTTGTACGGGTTAAGGGGGGTGCATATGCACTCGTCGCACCCCCTCTGCATACGGGCCTGCTATATGGGGGGAAATAGAAACAACCCAGCATTCCTAGTATCGGCATATATCGTCAATTAAACCACTTTACACAGGGCCATGATGAAAACACATTTTTATGCTTTTACTATTTTTATTACACAAATCATGATAATCCCCTTTAAAACAGTTGGACCAGCGTAACCACAGAGCTATCAGTATGGTAGTAGGGTATTTTATTTAGTTATGTAATGGCGTTTAAAGGTACATGCACACTCATGTTATTTATATGAATTAAATAAGTGTATAATTGTGTCACTATTCAACCAGTTCTAAAAATTACGTGTGCCCGCTATACAAACATAATCATTTATTAATATTTATTTTACTGATAGTGACTCGCGGTAAATTCAGGCTATTTTCATACTCAATTGAGGCATGATATTTTTTAATTATTTATACATGTTTGTTTGTTTGTTAATTGGGGTTTAACGGCCTATCAACAGCTAAAGTCATTTAAGGCCGGGCCAATGGGTTTAGTACTAAATCCCATATATTACCTGTACAAGTACATGTACATGTTCAAGTACATGAACAAATGGGGGGAAAATCCCAAAATCAGAACTGAATATTTACAATAACAAAACTATATATTCAGCCCTGAAATCAGAATAATCCTGATATCTGATGCCAGGTCCTCGCCACACCAGAATCACTTGGCCCCTCCCAAAAGCAGTAGGATCAGTAATAATCTTACTACTTTTATAATGGGCAATAACCCAATTAAACTCCCAGGTAACTAAAGAGCCAAAGATAAAAAAATACCAAACCAAGCAAATCGTGATTCCTATAAGGAGGAACTCATACCGTTAATTTACGCAGTCTCATTCGCCCGACCACCACCCACACTAATTATTTTCGACAGATTATAAAGTATGATCATTGCACATCAAACACAAAGAATAAATAGAAATGTCGGTTATCGCCCCTGATATCCGGGTGAAAATTTACGTCTGATATAAAATGTATAATAATGCCAATCAATATGTGGAGTAATGGTGAATGAATGTTTATTTTGCCAGAAAATGTCATATCTACAGAATATACAAAACTCCCTATATTACAGCCTACTGAGTGGTCATGTACCTGTAACGGCCTGTCAACAGCTAAGGTCATTTTAGGCCGTATTAATGGAATCAATCCCATATTCACCTGTATGAGAACAAAATATTTACAAAAAAATATATATTCAGCCCTTAACCCTTACACCGCTATATTATTTTTTTTGTCGTCAGCTGTTTATTTTATATTTTACATTTTTATCATCAAACTCATGCTTTGACAGCACTTTAGAATAATTTAAAACATGGTTTGACAGCACTTTATGGACAGCACATTATTTCCTATGGAAATGATTCTGAAGTGCTGTCAAACCATGTTTTTATTCAGAAATAAAGCAAGATATAAAAGCAACAGCAGACGAAAATTGTTGAGTAGCGGTCTAAGGGTTAAATTAGAACAAAGCTTCCCATGCTGGAATCCTTGATAATAAAAAAGAAAAAACAACTTTAACATTTTTGCTTTACAAACAAGGTGAACATAAGTCCTAAGTGACGTTCACCTTGGGCGGTCGGACTTGAGTCGTGGGCAAAACAAAGCACCATCCATAGACACACATTGTGGCCAAACATTATCAAAATCGGTGAAATGGTTCATGAGTTATTGAAAAAGAGTTGTCAGAAGACAACGAAGCTCGCCTGTTGGCAGCCTTCACTTAAACTTGGCACAGTTGTATAAAAAACATGAATATTATATAACTTGACATTGGGATAAGGGGTGTGCGGTGGACCTTGACATTGAGGTTAGTGGTGGAAGGTGGGTCGTGGATTTGATATAGCATGATAAAGCATATTAAGATGAATGCATGTATGAAATATCAATGCGCTCCCTGAAAAGAGAAGTAAAACAAAATTTAACCCAACGTTAAGTTTATGAATGCACTAAGTTGGTAATTTTCTACAATATGATAGCTATTCACATGAGGAATGCATGTATAAATGTGCTAAGTTTGTGACCTTGGCCTTGGCGAAAGGGGTGGGGGTGGGTCATGGATTTGCTGTAGCACAATAGAGGATCATCAGATGAATGCATGTATGAAATATGAAGGTGTTCCCTGTAAAGAAACAGAAGTTATAAAAAGACATTTACTCCAACGTTAAGTTTATGATGTTGATCTTGGGAAAAGGGGTGGGGTGGGTCATGGATTTGCTGTAGCACAATAGAGGATCATCAGATGAATGCATGTATGAAATATCAAAGCGTTAAAAGTGTAAAGAAACAGACGTTACACAACATTTACCCCAATGTAAAGTTTATGAACATGCTAAATGTGTGACCTTGGGGTAAGGGATGGGTCATGGAGTTGCTATAGCATGATAGAGTATCATCAGATGAATGCATATTTGAAATATCAAGGCGTTCCATGAAAGGAAACAGATGTTATATGGAGAATAGTAGGTTAGTGCCGTGAATGGGAAAAAATATCTGGCAAGGCTCAGGAAACGGGATGGGCGAGGCTCTGCCGAGCACATCCCGTTTCCGTGCCGCGCCAGATATTTTTTCCCATTCACGGCACTAACCTACTATTCTATTTATCCCGTCAACACCTACAAATGGCTGTAAAATGCAAAAATTGTATTGACTGGATATCAAAAATGTTTCACGGCACCGTGATTCATGGCACATACGCACGGTGTTGACGGGATATATAAGTACATTTACCCCAACGTTAAGTTTATGAATGTGCTAAGATTGTGACCTTGACCTTGGGGAAAGGGCTGGGTGGTGGGTCATGGATTTGCAACAGCATTATAGAGGGTCATCTCTGGGGAATGCATGTATGAAATAACAAGGCGTTCCATGAAAGGAAACAGAAGTTATAAAACATTTACCCCAACGTTAAGTTTATGAATGTGCTAAGTTTGTGACCTTGACCTTGGGGTAAGGGATGGCCGCTGGGTCATGGAGTTGCTATAGCACGATAGAGTATCATCAGATGAATGCATGTATGAAATATCAAGGCGTTCCATGAAAGGAAACAGATGTTATTACCCCAACGTTAAGTTTATGAATGTGCTAAGCTTGTGACCTTGACCTTGGGTTAAGGGCTGGGTGGTGGGTCGTGGATTTGCTAAAGCATGATACAGGGTCATCTGAGGAATGCATGTATGAAATAACAAGGTGTTCCATGAAAGGAAACAGAAGTTATAAGACATTTACCCCAACGTTAAGTTTATGAATGTGCCAAGTTTGTAACCTTGACCATGGGGAAAGGGCTGGGTGATGGGTCATGGATTTGCTACAGCATGATAGAGGGTCATCTGAGGAATGCATGTATGAAATAACAAGGCGTTCCATGAAAGGAAACAGAAGTTATAAGACATTTACCCCAACGTTAAGTTTATGAATGTGCTAAGTTTGTGACCTTGACCTTGAGGTAAGGGATGGCCGCTGGGTCATGGATTTTCTATACCACGATAGAGTATCATCAGATGAATGCATGTATGAAATATCAAGGCGTTCCATGAAAAGAAACAGATGTTATAAAACATTTACCCCAACATTAAGTTTATGAATGTGCTAAGTTTGTGACCTTGACCTTGGGGTAAGGGCTGGGTGATGGGTCATGGATTTGCTACAGCATGATACAGGGTCATCTGAGGAATGCATGTATGAAATAACAAGGTGTTGCATGAAAGGAAACAGAAGTTATAAGACATTTACCCAACATTAAGTTTATGAATGTGCCAAGTTTGTGACCTTGACCTTGGGGTTTTAGCGCTGGGTGGTGGGTCATGGATTTGCTACAGCATGATAGAGGGTCATCTGAGGAATGCATGTATGAAATAACAAGGTGTTCCATGAAAGGAAACAGAAGTTGTAAGACATTTACCCAATGTTAAGTTTATGAATGTGCTAAGTTTGTGACCTTGATCTTGGGGTAAGGGCTGGGTGGTGGGTCATGGATTTTCTACATCATGATAGAGGGTCATCTGAGGAATGCACGTATGAAATAACAAGGTGTTCCATGAAAGGAAACAGAAGTTATAAGACATTTACCCAACGTTAAGTTTATGAATGTGCCAATTTGTGACCTTGACCTTGGGTTAAGGGTTGGGTGGTGGGTCATGGATTTGCTACAGCATGATAGAGGGTCATCTGAGGAATGCATGTATGAAATATCAAGACGTTCCATCAAAGGAAACAGATGTTATAAAAAATTTACCCAACGTTAAGTTTGTGGACGACGCTGACGCCGACGACGAAGACGCCGGGGGTATGCCATAAGCTCTTATGCACTTTGTGCAGGCGAGCTAAAAATGAAAGGTGTTACTAACGCACATACATACAGACTAATGCTATATCCCCTCTTGCCTATCGGCAAGGGGATAATAACCTGGGGCCCGTTTCACTGACCCCCCCCCCCCAAAAAAAAAAACACTCCAATATTTCAAGAAGAAATGAGGCAGCAAAGGTCGGGATTTGTAAAGACTTGATCATATAAACCATATTTTTTTATAGTGGAATAGCATTGAAAAGATATTTATTTAACAAAATGTCAAATCTATAATTCTTGGTCCATTTCGGTCATTATGCATTTCAAAATGTTTCGTTTCATATAGATTATAAATATTGTATCTAGTTCAAAGTCGTAAATAATCAAATATTTAAGAATAATTTTATTTCTTTATGGATATTAAATTCGAGAATCTGCATACGATATGACATAGATATTAATTTGTATGTATGTTATGCAACAGTGTCAAGATTAATATATTATAAGCCATAAACCGTTCAAACTGCCAGTCAATAAGTACTCAATTTATTATTGAGGGTTCACGCTTGCGTGCGTGCGACCTGTGTCATACTACTAATTATGATGACCTAGGTGCGACACACATTTGTACGGAGCCCCGCAGGGGACGTAGAATTTTTATTTGTTATTAATTCGTCCCCAAGAAATAGAGAATAGTAGGTTAGTGCCGTGAATGGGATAAAATATCTGGCAAGGCTCAGGAAACGGGATGGGCGAGGCTGTGCCGAGCACATCCCGTTTCCGTGCCGCGCCAGATATTTTTCCCCATTCACGGCACTAACCTACTATTCTATTTATCTCGTCAACACCTAAAAAAGGCTGTAAAATGCAAAAATAGTATTGACTGGATATCAAAAATGTTTCACGGCACCGTGTTTCACGGCACATACGCACTGTGTTGACGGGATAAATAACAATTTGTTCCCTCAATTTAACAATTCTTTCCCACAAATTAACAGTTCGTTTCCACGATATAACAATTTGTTCCCTCAATTGAACAATTCGTTCCCTCGAATTAACGATTTGTTCCCACGATATAACAATTTGTTCCCTCAAATAAACAATATGAAATGACAATTTGTTCCCTCAATTTAACAATTCGTTCCTTGGAATTAACAATTCGTTCCCACAATATAACAATTCGTTCCCACGAATTAACAATTCGTTCCTGCGGGAATTGCTATTTCGTGGGAACGAATAGTGAACAGAGAAGTCCGCTTCCAGCAATATAAAGTTTATTCAGCATTTCGTAACTCAGTTAACAAAACCAGCATATTTCCTAGAAAAAACCTACATTTGGCACATCGTGGAACATTTTATACAGCATGAATACACAGCTCCAGATAAGCTTTGCGTCAAAGAGTATTGTATCCCCTGATTTCGAATTAAACGTGTATTTTATTTTTAGAAATGGATTATTGATTTTCTTCATTATTAAATAGGGAACAAAAGATCAAAACATAAAACAAATTTAACCATTCACTTATTCAAGTGTATTACTACTTATTCACTTATTCAAGTGTATTACTACTTATTCACTTATTCAAGTGTATTACTACTTATTCACTTATTCAAGTGTATTACTACTTATTCACTTATTCAAGTGTATTACTACTTATTATTATTCAAGTATTACTACTTATTCACTTATTCAAGTGTATTACTACTTATTCACTTATTCAAGTGTATTACTACTTATTCACTTATTCAAGTGTATTACTACTTATTCACTTATTCAAGTGTATTACTACTTATTCACTTATTCAAGTGTATTACTACTTATTCACTTATTCATACTGTAATAAAGTTTAAAGTTTACTTAGTTGAGCTGCAAAAAGCAAACATTGTTTGCTTTTTGCAGCTGAACTAAGTAAATTTTAAACTTTATTACAGTATTTCCACTACTCAATTTAAAAATCAACGCGTATTTTCACATTGCTGTGAGTATTTTGTACTCCCACTTTTGATAATCAATGCGTATAATTCAGCTAAAATAAGTGCATAAAATACGCCAATACACACCTTATCTGGAGCATTGTGAATAATATAATAAGTACATGAATCAGCACACGATGGGTGTAGTACGTAACTCACACCTGCTTTTTTACTGTTTCCAACTATATTTTCTTAAATATCTCGCAAACTGGTGGAGTAATTTATGTGATAAAGTGCAGATACCCCGGGAAATGACATACTAGAATCTGCCGATGACGACATCATAATACATATAGCTGTTTCAGAGTTATTTCGAGCTTTTGGACTGTTTCCAACTATATTTTCTTACATATCTCGGAAACTGGTGGAGCAATTTTTAAGTTTGTTTCTTGTGGTTTAACGGCCTATCAACAGCTAAGGTCATTTAAGGCCGGGTCAATGGGTTTATTACTAAATCACATATATTACCTGTACAAATGGGGGGAAAATCCAAAATTCAGAACTGAATATTTACAATAAAAAAACTATATATTCAGCACTGAAATCATAATAATCCTGATCTGATGCCAGGTCCTTGCCACACCAGAATCACTTGCCCCCCTCCCAAAAGCAGTAGGACCAAATTCGACTCCCAGGCAACAAAAGAGCCAAAGATAAAAACGTACATGGGCACGTGGATTACAGGTAGGTTGTGGTGAGCGTTGCACGAAAGAAGTTGTGCCCAAGTTTCGTTAACAAAGGTCGAGGGGTTGTTGAGAAAATGACTCGAATGTAAACGTTAACCGAAAATTCATAATGGTGGCAATAGTTCTCGAAAACAGACAGTCTGCGCAGTCTGATCAGGATCTGCACTGGTCACCGTCCAGTCAGTGAAACATGCATCATACTGGAAACAAACAGTATAGATCCTTCTCCGTCCACAGGAACATACCAGCAGATCATCAGCTAGACTGGCCACAATTGCCACCAGCCCCACACAGTCACATATGTAGCCAGGGGCAGGGGGTTCGGTGTTGCAACCCCCCCCCCCCCCCCCCCCCCCCCCCCCCCCCCCCCCCCCCCCCCCCCCCCCCCCCCCCCCCCCCCCCCCCCCCCCCCCCCCACCCCTGCCCCGTCGTTCAGCCACGGAGTGTACATAGACCACAGTTTACCACCAGTTGGGAGTCTGCATTTAAATGCCGTAAAACACAGGAAAGTGCATTTCGAAGAGCTCAAAAATAGGACAACCCTCTAGTTGCGAAGGTAACTCTTGCAATTACTCCCGGACCGTCCGTAGCTAGCTACGGATGGTACACGAGTAGATTGCAAGAGTTACCTTCACAACTAGACAACCCCCTCATTCCCCAAATGCTGGATCCGCCCCTGGTAGCTACACTGGTAAACAACTCAATAAGCCCAGTTTTGCTGTGGAAGGTCATAATTTGTGCAACAAGCTTAATGCATACCGTAATAACCCTAAATATTTGGACATAATTTAGTCTAGGAATCATAAATATATGGTTTCCCACAACAAAGAGTGTCCCAATGTTTAGGGTTAGTATGTTTGTACCAATTTATCGCAATAATAATTAATATATTTGGATACAATTTCTTCAGGTGTCTCAAAACAGATGGTGTCCGACTATTTAGGTAACACATAGTTAATGCGGTGGGTATGATATGAACACAGAAGGTAAAGGTGAATGTGATTTGACAATACAAGCTTTGTACATGGAGAAAACATTTTTTTGTTCAAAAGTTTGTGTTGTATTATCCTATATACGAGACACGCCATGAGTTTTTGTACCAAATATGCAAGTTTTCATAAAAAATACGTACATAATATGTGATATTTTTCAACAAATGACATCGAAAAATGACAAAATGTTCAGAGCAAATGCGGAATATAATTCCGCATTTGCTCTGAACATTGTGTTAGCTTTCGACGTCATTTACGGAAAATATCGTAAATTTCTTCAGAAATCACACAAAAAAAAGATCTCTACATTCTAGAGCATTCTAGTAATCTAGAGCAATCAGATAGATATTGGATCGACAGAACAGTTATTACAAGGTGTGGGATCACATGTTTCTGAACGGCGTGATGTCCTGTATTTTAGATGTGTTTACAGTAGATATCCTTTAATATCTTTCTAATGGAATGACATTTTTTTTTTGAAATATACCGCAGCAAATGCGGTACACGTTGCCCTTTATTGTATAGGCGGCTTTCATCTCATAATACTGTCGTTTTGACGAAGAATCATTTACCGTAAATGTAAATAAAAACAAGAGTATGTGAATGTAAGAAATACACGGTACTCGATTCTTTGTGAAAGTTATAAGTCATTGTAAATAACTTTCAGAGCACTCATAAAACACATATGCCATCGTATTTGGCGAGCTACATATCATCAAAATCCGTCCGTTTGTTAGGAAGATTGTAAAGAAAATTTACTGTAAAAATGACGTCACAGATTACGTCACGTCGGAAAATGGGTTTCGGAAACCATGTGATCCCACACTTTGTATTAGATGTATATGATTGGAGAAACTCCCACAAACGTCTTAACCGGATCCACAGACACCCAGTCCAAACCACAGGTTGAAGTAACGGACCGAGGTCTATAAATACATTAAATATGCCTAAAAGCATCAATAAATGAATAAAAAAAACAAGAAATGCGTCTGTCGAACGCGGATGCCACCTGCAGCATATTTGAGAAACTGTGACAAAGTGGTTAACCGAAAAGTGTGACGGACGGACGGACGGACGGACGGACGGACGGACGGACAGACAGACGGACGGTCCAAACACTATATGCCACCCGTTTCTTCGAAACCCGGTGGCATAATAAGCTAAACAAAATTTGTTTAGCTTATTTTTTCTTCTTCATTTATTGATGCTTTCAGGCATATTTAATGTATTTATAGACCTCGATGCATTACTTCAACCTGTAGTCCAAACACTATATACCTGCCAGATATACCGACATCGCAGACATACAAATTAACAAGATTGCATAGAACAACTACCGTGAAACCTCTCTAAACCGGACACCCTGGGAGGTTCCCAGGGTGTCCGGCTTAGAGAGGTTCCACTGTAAATCAGATATTTGATCATTTTCAGCCATAGTTGTGTGCTCTGCGATGGCGAACAGACATTGTCACCTCAGAAAAATGACCAAGAAACTCATCAAAAGTAAGATCACAGGTGTTTTATTGGTATCTGGTTTAGAGAGGTTCCACTGAACATGTATACACCCATCCAAACCAGCTCCCAGGCCATGCTGTTTTGAAACTCTTGATCTATTCTGGACATGTGACTGACATTGAAATGTTTAAACATTTACAAGCAGGGCTCCAGATAAGGTGAGTATTGGCGTATTTTACGCACTTATTTTAGCTTAATACGCATTGATTATCAAAAGTGGGAGTACAAAATATTCACAGCAATGCGAAAATACGCATTGATTTTGAAATTGAGTAGTGAAAATATTGTAATACAGTTGAAAATTTACTTAGTTGAGCTGCAAAAAGCAACTCAAATAAGTGAATTTTTTAAATTATTTTTAAATTTTATTTTATTTTCCATCATGTGTTCCCTATTTTATAAAAAATATTTGTAAAAGTACGCGTGAATTTGAAAAATGGGGTTATAATACTCTTTAGATACAAACCTTATCTGGAGCCCTGTACAAGTAAACTTACACAAAGACATAATGCTATAAAATGTTTATCATATTGCTAAGCACGTGATGAATTAAGTACGGTAATAAATAAGTTGACAGTAAAATGTAAGTAAATGTCAGCTGACATGCATCAGGGGGCCGTTTCACTAAACTTCGTACGACTAAAATGTCCAAAGTGCAAAATTATGATAGTCTGTAAATTTCACATTAACACTGATTTCTTGTAAACAATTATTGGATTTACATTTATTGAGCATAACTGCATATGCAGCCTATGCTCGATAAATGTAAATCCATCAATTGAAATTTCCAGACGATCCTAAATTTGCACTTAGCAACATTTTAGTCATACAAAGCTTAGTGAAACGGGCCCCATATTGATTGACTGGGGTTTAAAGTTAATTCAATAGCAAGGTCATATTGAGACAGGGACATACATATGTGAAAAAAAATGTGACTGTGACTGGAGAAATGAGGCTTATGGGATTTGTGACCAGTATAGCTCCTGATCAAATTGCACACGGAATGGCGAACAGTGCAGATCCCGATCAGACTGTGCAGATGCACAGGCTGATCGGGATCTGCAATGATCGCAAAACCCATCAGCCCCATTTCTCCAGATACAACCACATATGATACAGAGTATGGGATGACATACACGTAGTATTAGAAAAGCGATTTCTTACATTTCAGCCAGTAGCTTACAGAAATATAACGGTGAATTACATCACTCGTCAGCAGTAGTTTTACACCACTCTCATGCTTACCACATATGGAGAAAGTAACGTCGAAATGACGTGTTTACCTCGGCCAATCAAAAACTGTTCTCAGGCACACACACACGTCGCCTTCACAACGACCCGCCTCCATAAATTAATTTGCACACCTCTTGAACCATATTTTACGTTTGATTCGTTTTTATAAAGTACCGTGTATGAAATGTTAGAAAACGTTTATTTTACCAGGCAAGTTGATTGAAATACTGCCCTTATCATTGGATCCTACCGCTAAAGAAACTTGGCTCGCTACGTGCACTCATTTGTTTCGCGTAAGGACCCAATCACTCATGCATTATTTCACAATAATCAGCTCACTGGGGCCCGTTTCACTAAACTTTGTACAACTAAAATGTTTGTAAGCGCAAATTTTGGATCGTCTGGAAATTTCAATTGATGGATTTACGTTTATTGAGCATAGGCTGCATACGAGCACATCCTGTTCCCGTGCCGCGCCAGATATTTTTTCCCATTCACGGCACTAACCTACTATTCTATTTATCCCGTCAACACCTACAAATGGCTTTAAAATGCAAAAAAAATAACCCCAGCCACCGCACATATTCATACGCAGTGATTAGGTCGTATTGACAGGATATCAAAAATGTTTCACGGCACATACACACTGTGTTGACGGGATAAACAAAACATTGTGGGCAGTCTCGCTATAGCTCTGCTATCGCCGTTGTATAATCGCCAGATAAGAATATAATATTATAACGTTTGTTATGCAGATGACAGACGCTTCACTGGTTCAGTTTGATAAGAATACATTTTATTAATGTTTTTATGAGCAAGACCGATCGTTTACTGACTGAATCAAGAACAGTGCAGGCCCTGATATGCGCAGTCTGATCTGAGCCTACACTGGTCACAAATCCCATCAACCCATTTCTCAAGTGGCAGCCACAAATATGTGACACAGAGCCAGCCCCGAGCACATTTTCCCACCTTAAAATGTTAATGCCCCTTAATAGAGAAGAACTCCTTGACACAACACAGCACCATGAAACCTGCCAAAACTGCCTTCGCGGCAGCTGTAAGCCTGCAGCTATCTTGTCACAAGGGATCGATATAGTCCAGACTTGCCAGATGTTCGTCTCAGCTGAACACCTCGTCCTTTTCGTAGAGCGCGAGTTTTTCCTCGAGCAGTTTCACACGATCACCGAGTATCTGGGACGCAAGTTTCTGGTGGGCGAGCACTTCTTTCTTCTCGTGTAGCTGTGATTGAATGATTGATTGATTGATTGGTTTGTTGATTGATCGACTGATTTTCTGGGATGTGATTATCTAGTGGACTACATGAAGTACTTCCTTCTAGTCATGTAGCTGTGATTGATTGGTTGGTCGGTTCATCGGTTGATTGGTTGACTATCTGGCTGATTGGTCGGTTGATTCATTGGATGGTTGGTTGATATTTGGTTAGTTGATTAACTGGTTGAATGATTGATTGATTGATTATCTGTCATGTGAGTTTCTAGAAGGCAAGCACTTCCGTCTTCTTATGTAGCCGTGTAAAGTAGACACAACATACGATAAGTAGGGAGGGTAGTTGTATTAATGTGCACGTGTGCAATATAAAGATATTAGCTGAAGGCAAACAGAAAAAATTGCAGGTGATTTGGACGGACGGACGGACGGACGGACGTACTTACGAGACGTACATTGTGGGGTTCCTAACCCTAACCTATCCTAAATCAAACTCCATAAAGATCAATCAAACAGAAAAAACAACCCCATAAGACAAAATAACCCCACGAGAGCAATTTATAACGGGGTTAAAACGGAATAAGCATCTCTTAACCTCACAATGTAGCTCTCGTTTGTACGGACATACGGACGGACGGACGGACGGACAATTCTCGGAGGGGCCCTATAAAGCGATTGAAGGTATATCGCAATGACTTATGTCAAATTCAAGTTCAATAATGCAATATTTGTGGCTGTGACTGGATCTCCTGGTTGAATAGCACACTCAGGTAGCTTAATAATGATCTATATTGCTTCGCAGAAGCAGGATGGGTGTCTTGTTGATGGAATGGCGAACAGTGCAGATCCTGATCAGACAGTGCGGATGGTGCTGATCACGTTGTTTAACGACAATCGCAACAGACTATTGCGATTGTCGTTATACATCGTGATCATCACACTGTTGTTGTAAGGGAACTAGAGAAAATAAGCAGGGGCTCATGTATACCTCCGGCTGCCCCCTGTAGCCTATTTCATCAACATTGCAAAGTATACTTTTCTAGCAAAGTATACTTTGAGGGAGAAATTTTCAATTTTATGATAAATTTATTAATTTTTATTGTACTGAATTTATTACATTATCACAGCCATTTTGGCTGTGATAATGTAATACATTCAATATAATAATTCTGCATACTTTTAATCATCAAATATATGTAGTAGTTAGTTCTGTATGAAATAATGCATTTTGGGAAAAGTAAATTACTCCCTCAAAGTATACTTTGCTAGAAAAGTATACTTTGCAATTTTGATGAAATCTGCTACTGGACTGACAAATGAAAACTTGGAACGCAAATATTTAAAAAACTTCAACACAAATACGCACCAGTTCCGTGAGGTAGGTAATGATCTCCTGGTCAGTCATGGCGGGACTCGCGATAATCCTTGGCTCACTCGGCTCACTCACCTCACCATCCGACCCATCTGTAATACAGCCGTACATAGAAAATAATCATATGTTTGCAACGAATATGACATGTGAGTCGCGCCATGTGATTTTGTACCTAAGGAAATGTGCACTACATCAGAAAAATGTGAACAAAATTTACCATATGCTCCGTAAATGACACGCCATGAGATTTTTTACCTAAGAGCATGTGTGATTGTTCATGAAATATATTTACAGAAACTGTGATATTTTTTTGTAATTGACGTCGAAAGATGACAAAATTTTGTTTTTATCACATCATTTTGTATCTAAGGAAATGTGCAACATATCCTGAACATGCTTAAAAAATTTACCATATTTTTTGTAAATGACACGCCATGTGATTTTGTACCTAAGAGCATGTGTGATTAAACATGAAATATATTTACAGAAACGATATTTTTTGTAATTGTCATCTTTCGACGTCAATTACAGAAAATATCACAGTTTCTGTAAATATATTTCATGAACAAGGTACAAAATCACATGGCGTGTCTCATATATTCATCGAGTGGTGTGAAATCTGCATATTTCACAAGTGCCGTTATAGGCACAAGTTAAATGTGGACATTTCACACCACAATATGTGCAAAAATAAGAATATTCTATTTATTATATATTCTAATGCACCAAAAATAGAAAGAATGCATCTGTGTTTTACAACAGATTTATGTAACTCTACAAGCTGTTATAATTCCAGCACAAAAATATTTACACAATTCCGTAACATTTGATTGGCCAGTAGCAAGTCTCTGTCCAAAATTTATATCCGAGTAAACTCCCATGCCGAACTACTTTCCGTAACCGTGAGGTGCAGTTAAAATAATTCTTAAGAAAACGGAAAATGAACACATTTTCTTGATGAATTTATTTCAAATGCTGGAATTATAAGGAATGAATGGCCTTTTTGTGGAATTTATCGGGGATATAAACTTGGAAAAGTCGCGGGAATACTGGACGAGGCCTTCCGGCCTTCGTCCAGTATTCCCACGACTTTTCCAAGTTTACACCCCGATAAATTCCACAAAAAGGCCATTCATTCCTATAGTAAACAACGGCCAGCGGCGGGGAATCAAATTTTTTCCTAAATCACTTTCGTCCCATTTTTCGGTTATCCATTCTTCCATCTTGACCTGTACAACCCAAAGCGGAAAAGGAGAATCGACCTGAAGGACTGACGAACATGACTTTATGGTGGGCCTTCAACAAATTCCCAAAAATATTACCCCACTCGCCAAAAATTCAGAAGAATTGTGATCCACTCAAATGCGAACTCAATACGCCAGTACCAGCCGATAATTCTACGAATTCCAATGTGCACATACATGACTATGCATAATAAACTGTATTGCAGATGGGTAATCACCTAATTTAGGCATAAATCCTGGGAAATTCTGTTGACACTGAGTTTCGAACGCATATATGTGACCTTGACCCTGGGTTTAGTGGGTCGGATGATCATCGATTAGTCACAGAGCGGTAGAGGACCATTAAAGCAATGCTTGTGTGAAATATAAAGCAGATCCAATCAAGGAAAATGAATATCATGGATTGTTGTCACAGGGCAGTGGAGGACCATTAAAGCAATGCGTGTCTGAAATATCAAGTAGATCCGTGCAAGAAAACATAAATTACAAGACATTTACCCTAGCGTTAAAGTTTCAAATGCACCAAGTATGTGACATTGACCCTGCGCTTAGCAGGGGCGGGACGATCGTGGATTAATCGCAGGGCAGTAGAAGAAACAGACAATATAAGACATTTACCCGAGTATTAAGGTTTCGGGACATACGTACGGACGGGACGTACGAACGCCGTTAACACTATATGCCCCCTCACCATTCGGTGGCAGGGGCATAAAAGTACACATTCAGCCCTGCAATTAGAACAACCTGACCTGGTGCCAGGTCCTCACCACACCAGAGCCACTTAGCCCCAGTTCCTAAAAGTAATAGGATTAGTACTGATCCTACTACATATACTTTTATAATGGGCATAACCAGATTCTTAATAATCACATACAAGAAAGCCAAAAACCTATCTGAGGGCCAAACCCGGGATATCAGGGGTGCGTTTCATTAAACTTTGTACGACTAAAATGTTCGTAAATGCAAAATTATGAGTCTGTAAATTTAACAATAACAATGTTTTCTTGTAAACAATTATGGGATTTACATTTATTGAACATAGGCTGCATGTGCAGCCTATGTTCAATAAATGTAAATCCATCAATAGAAATTTTCAGACGATCCTAAATCTGCACTTACAAAGTTTAGTGAAACGGCCCCCCAGGATTCCAGTTAGGATAAACCCCATTGTTAAATTATCCTTCACATGCTTCTAATCTACCGTCCACTCATGGTAGACAAGTCTTATAGATTGTTTGGGGTTTTACATCCACTCAAAGATTAGTGATATATAGACGGGAATGTACCTGTATGAAGGGAGGCATTAAACACTGAAATTACATTAACAAGAAAATGTGGCCTGTTGACTCTGACAATCTTCTCAATCGGAGACACACACGGACGGAGACAGCCGAGACCCGAGCGGTGGCGACATGGGGTGATATCTTACCGTCGTCACTGAGAGAGCCTACAAGCCACTTGAAGGCAGTGCGGGCACGAGAGGCCTTGGTGTGAGAAGCGGAGGAGAGTTGGGCAAGGCGGGACGTCAGGGCCTTGTTTCGCTGCAGTTGCTCCTCAAAGGCCTTCCTGTAGGCATCGACCGTCATATACGCCTCATCTCGACGGTTCTTGTATTGCATGATCTGTAGCCGATTTCACCAAAATTGCTATAAAGCATACTTTGAGGGAGAAATCATTTCTTTTTCCCGAAATGCATTATTTCATATAGAACTAACGACTGCATATATTTGATGATTAAAAGTATGCAGAATTTATTATACTTAATTTATTACATTATCACAGCCAAAATGGCCAAGTACATAGAGAATAGTAGGTTAGTGCCGTGAATGGAAAAAATATCTGGCGAGGCTTAGGAAATCTTGTTTCCGTGCTGAGCCAGATATTTTTTCCCATTCACGGCACTAACCTACTATCTATTTATCCCGTCAAATTTAAATCCACTGTAATTGTATATTTTGTATTTGTATCTGACTATTACATGTATATTATGTACGGTTTGTGGGTGATGGCCCCGACCCACCACAAACCTATTAGTATTACGGGGAAAATAAATATTTTAAAACCTGAAAAAAAAAGATTTTTTAAATCCACTTAATTTAATAGTTAATTTAGATTCCAACGTGAGATAAGCTAGAACCGAATTGCATCAAATTTTCTTTGGTGCTCAGAACATAGTTCGATAAAGTATGGTTGTAAAATCCCGTAATCGACAGTCATGACAGTAAATTGATAAATAATTGTTTTAGCCTTTAATAGGTACATTACTCATCAAAACGATTTTGTTTCTCTTCATTTCATCGTTCATGAATCAGGGAAACCAAAAACATGGTGGCGGCTTTGCGGTTTCACGTCACATAGCTACTTAGTTGACGGGATAATAATTAGTACATACCAGAGATCCAGATAAGGTGCGTATTGGCATATTTTACGCAATTATTTTAGCTGAATAGGCATTGATTATCAAAAGTGGGAGTACAAAATACTCAAGCAATGTGAAAATATGCATTGATTTTCAAATTGAGTAGTGAAAATACGGTCATAAAGTTGAAAATCACATTTTTTATCATTTGTTCCCTATTTAGTAATGAAGAAAATCAATAATTAATTTGTAAAAGTAAAATAAGCAATGATTTTTAAATCAGGGGGTGTAGTACACTTTAGACACAAAGCTATTCTGGAGCTCTGCATACACCATTCTCATGCTCAAAATGAAATCGGGAAGTTTCATTTAAGTCTCGGTCAATCAAACTTCCGGATATCGGGTACAAATTATTGACTGCACGCTAGAAAAGCATTGGCCTGGGATGATAACTAGAAAATTATTTGTAAAACCACACGTAAGCCATCAAGAACAAAACAACAAGCAGGTTGCAAGCCCCATTTCTCCAGTCACCGCCACATATAAGACGTATGGATTTCGCGACCAGCGTAGATCCGGATCTGCACTGTTCGCGATTCCATTTCTCCAGTCATTGCCACAGGTGGAAGACTCGGACCTGCGACACACAAAAATGCCCATTACAAAAAATCAATTACCCCACCCACTTGGTCTCATACAGTACTATGTTCTGGTAAAGGATTTTTTTCATTTTTTTGTAATGGGCATTTTTTTTTGTGTCACAGGTCCGAGTCTTCCACCTGTCGTCATAGCGATAATTACCTCGTTCCTGAGGCAGGAGACTTGTCGTTTCAAGTTGGCAGCCGCATGGGCACAACCGCAGGGATCTGGCTCCGATACCCTACACCGACACGCGCCCAGCACCGCTAACTGCAACACAGGCAAATTGATTGATTGATCAAGAGTATAATGTGTTAATGAATAGAGCTTTTGGAGTGTTTATAACATGTTTTGATTGAATACTAGTTATTCACAAGCTGGATATTAATGGCCGAACTAAATACTTTCTAAGAGGTCGGTGGGTGGGATTAACTAAGATAGTGCGCTCTCATTTAATTAGCCAACAATTAGTCAACAGTGGCTCTCATACACTGATTTATTGATTATTGGTGTTTAATGGCATATCAACAGCTAAGGTCATTTAAGGCTGGGTCAACGGGTTGGACTATCCTGTATTTAACCTATCCATAACAAGGGAAATTCCCAGAATCAGAACTCAATATTTACAGAAAAATATATAATCTGCCCTGAAATTAGAATATCCTGACCTGGTGTCAGGTCCATTCCACACCAGTCACATAGCTCCAACCCCAAAAGGAATATGATCAGCACTAATCTTATTACTTTTAAAGGTACATGCCAACTCAGTAGACACAAATGTTCTTTATAGGAAGTATATAAGTGTATAATTGTGTCACTATTCCACCAGTTCTAAAAATTATGAGTGCCCGCTATACTCCATTTCCCCACGTGTTGATTGGCATTATTATACATTTTATATCAGACGTAAATTTCCACACTGATAACGGAGGTGATAACCGTGTTTCCTTAAAATGTTAACGGACATTACTATTTATTCTCTGTATTTATTTTTTCATGTGCAATTATCATACAGTCCAACCTCTCTACAACAGCCAGCAGCCGGAAGGACTAAAAGTGGCTGTTGTAGAGAGGTGGCTGTTGTGGAGAGGGTCACCAACGAACAGCCATCAATGAACAGCCATCAATGAACAGCCATCAATGAACAGCCATCAACTTCTCAGTTGCTTATACTGATATATGAACATAGAAACAACTAGGATTGCATATGTTTTATACTATTATATTGTATTTACTATAGAACATATACATTTGTCATTGTTAGTATGTTATTGAAGAAGACAAAATAGTAATCATGGTTATTTTGAGAAATAACAATTTATTAAACATGTTAAATGTTCAAATTGACCAATAACAATTATGCACGCATAATGACAAACTGCCAGTTAACTGGGCTCATTCAGTTTTTGACATGTGTAGCTCCTGATCAGAATAACTTGCAGTCTGGATTCGGATCTGCATTTGTGTGACAAAGTTATAATCATGCTAATGTTAATCCAATTTTGTGTAAAAACATGTAGTGAACATTATAATTTTTTCAGGTTACACATTTAATTAGTATAAATAATTAAAACATATCATGCCTGATTTGCATATGAAAATAGCCTGATACCACCGCGAGTCACTATCAGTAAAATAAATAATACTAACTGATTACATTTGTATAGCGGGCACTCGTAAGTTTTAGAATTGGTGGAGTGGTGACACAATTATACACTTATATAATACAGGTATAAAGAACAGATTGTGCCTACTGAGTGGGCATGTACCTTTAAGACTGAATGATGGCATTCATAAACATGTACAGACATACAAAAACTAGAAATGTGTCCATTTAACCCTTTCAACACTACACTACAGCCCTCTATAGTGGTAATGGCAAACAGTGTAGATCCAGATGAGCCGGCTCATGACGAGCCGTCTCATCAGGATCTGCACTTTTTGCAAGTAATTTTCATATTTTTTAGAACAAAATCACCCCCTTTTCATAAATGGACTGGTCTGACAATAATGTTGCAAAATTGACATATCAAAATCCATTCCAGTTACTTAGGGGTGAAAGCGGAATCACTACAAACCTCTGTGGATGAGAATGTACAATAGTTTTCCTCGGAGGATGCACTGCGCGACTTTTCATACTTGGCACGTTCCTGTATGTCCAAGAGGGCCAAGAGTTCATCGTTGTCTCGTTCCACCGCTGTAAGTATACATATGACCAGGATAGAATTGTTTTTCAGAGCTCCAGATAAGCTGCATATTTGCTTAAATACCCAAATAAAATTGCCAAAAACCCAATTGAAATCAGAAGTAGCGAGTATCAAAAAGCAATAAAAAATGTGTGGTATCTTTATCTGCAGAAAACAATAAATAGACCACAAATATAGCATATTTTCCTTA
The DNA here is from genome assembly GCA_029237695.1 of Conchocele bisecta. Lineage (NCBI taxonomy): Eukaryota > Metazoa > Mollusca > Bivalvia > Lucinida > Thyasiridae > Conchocele > Conchocele bisecta. The sequence goes on from CM055272.1 coordinate 24,109,856, forward strand.
TTTTCCATGAAAACACATCTTGGTATTTCATTAGAATTGTCTCCAAGGAGACAATTCTATTGAAATGCCAAGACATGTTTTCATTTCGAAGCAAACTATTCAACAATTGCTGTCTGTTGATGTGTAAACAGTAATGTGATTTTATTTTACCCAATTCAATTTTTGAAATACCCAATTGCTTCAGAAATGATGGAGTGACAATACTCAATTACTTATACTCAATACTCCTTATTTGGAGCACTGGATTTTTATGATTAAATGTTTTATTTACCCTTTTCAATACATCATACACATCATATAGCAATTAAACATAATGGTATCTAATTATAATACATACGCTACATACAAAATGTATTAAAATGTAGTGTTTAGAAGAGCGTAAAATAAGGGGAGATAATGTAGAGAAAAGGAAGGAAGGAAAGGTTTTCATTTCTGTTCATATCAAATAGAGATGTTTAGTTGAATATTCGTCATTTTCTGTACATATGTATAATATGGTTAATTGTCTTGCAGTGCTAAAACATATTAGACATTAAACCTACCCCACTCTATAATGTGTTGTTCTCGTTTATCCTTTTATGTGGCTATTTCCTGTTCTATCTGGATTCTGTTCTTCAAGGCATGTATGAATAATTTGAATAGTTCCAGATCAGTCTGTGTATACGATCAGTCCGTTCAGGGTCTACACTGTTCACTAATTGTTAACGATAATTTTACGTCTATGTGGGATATGCGGCGTGTTGATTTGGGCCTGTAACAAATTCACCAGCACACAATCTGTCCTATGTCGGTTTACATTAGATATTTTAATAACCAGTAGCCTATTTCATCAACATTGCAAAGTATACTTTGAGGGAGTAATCATTTATTTTACCTGAAATGCATTATTTCATATAGAACTAACAAATGCATATATTTCATGATTAAAAGTATGCAGAATTATTATACTGAATTTATTACATTATCACAGCCAAATTGGCTGTGATAATGTAATAAATTCAGTATAATAAAAATTAATATATTTATCATAAAATTGAAAATTTCTCCCTCAAAGTATACTTTGCTACTAAAGTATACTTTGCAATGTTGATGAAATAGGCTACTGATTACAAAATGTATTAGAAAATAATGTTTAGAAGAGCGTACAGTAAGGGGAGATAATGCATTTTCTGTACATATATATGATGTGCTTGATTGTCTTGCAGTGCTAAAAAACCTATTAGACATTACACCTACCCCACTGGATAATGTGTTGTTCTCTTTTATCCTTTTTGTAGCTACCGTAATTACCTTAAATATTCGGACACCAAAACCAATTGTTATAAGTGTCATAAACATTTATCAAGTTGATTATGTTGTCCAATGAGGCCTCCGAAGCATTCTGTGAAAATGGCAAATAGTGCAGACCCTGATCAGACTGCTCCTTCAGGAGCAGGCTGGTCTGGGTCTACACTGTTTGCTCACATATGGGTGTCCGAATATTTAGGGTAATTACGGTACATGTATTTCCTATTCTATTTAGATTCTGTTCTTCCAGTAATTTATGAATGATTTGAATGTTATATCGCGTTTTTCATATTTATATTTCAAAATGAAATATCTTTCTAGAATAGAGATGAAATTAAATTGTTGTGCCAAAAGTGCATTATCATTTATTCCTATAGAAATATTTTCATTATGCATGTTATACACTTATCATTTAGGTAAGTTCCTAGTTGAGACCACAAATGTTGCGCATGTATACATTTCCAGAATAGTGATAGAATTTTGCTTAAATAACCAATTAAAATTGCTAAAAACCCAATTGAAATCAGAAGTAGGGAGTATCAAAAAGCAATAACAATTTTATGGTACCTTTATCATGCTGCAGAAAACATATAGGCGTTTGTGTAATGACCTGTGACAATACTGCTCAGTTTGTGACACAACTGAACAAGGGCAATAGGACTGCACTTGGTAATGTTTATTTTTCTTCTTTTTCTGGTAGTCGTGTTTAGCGATTGTAATGGATTTCATCTGATTTTTTTATCAGTTCAGTAATGGTGCACAGTGTTTTCAACTGTTTTAGCATGGTATGTTCCTGGGGGCCGTTTCACTTTGTATGACTAAAATGTTCGTAAGTGCAAACTTATGATAGTCTGTTTCACATTGCCGGTAACAATGTTTTCTTGTAAACAATTATTGGATTTACATTTATTGAGCATAGGCAGCATTTGCAGCCTATGCTCAATAAATGTAAATCCATCAATTGAAATTTACAGACAATCCTAAATTTGCACCTACGAACATTTGTCGTACAAAGTTTAGTGAAACGGGCTCAAGTATGTCCAATACAAACTGGGGTTCATTGTTTTCCCAATCCACAGCTGCAGTGCTTTGCACACGTTTCCTTATTGGATTTACAAACATCTCGGCAGGGAATAAATCCTGTATTTCAAAATGATGAATATATCTGTACTCTATGCACTTACCCATTTTCTGGGCAGATATACGCCGTAGCTCTTCCGTCCGCATATCTAACGTTCTCAGTAACGACGCGTTCTCCTGACACGCCCTACAACAGTAACATGGGCTAGTCCACAGGGTATTCTACCTAATCGTATAAGAATATGGGGCAAACTTTAATTTTGAACATTAGAAAATTGGTGATCGATTTTGAATGACGACAAAAATTCCGAAGCCCATGCGGAATTAAATTCCGATCTGCTTTGAGATTCTTGACAACTTTCAATGTAATTTGTGGAAAATGTTCTCTTTTTGTGGAATTGATATTGGCAGAATATGGAGATATTATAAGACATGGCATAAAACATCTCCCGGACTAGCTCAGATACAGTGATAATTATACGAGGCACGCCACGGGATATTGTACCATCGGACATCTGCGTAATTTCATTAAATACGTTTACAGAATTTACAATATTTTTCATAAATTAAGTCAAAAGTTGACAAAATCTTCAGAGTACATGCGGAATATAATTCCGCATGTACTCTGTAAACTTTTGACGCCATTTACGGAAGATATTATAAATTTTATAAACGTATTTCATGAAATTACGCAGATGTCCGAAGGTAAAAAATCCCATGGCGTGTCTCATATATGATAGGTGGATGCAGGACATGAGATTATAAAATAGATTTGATGGCCGTGGCCAGCCTATCACGTCCCCCGAGGTATTTGATGGTCACCCTATGTAACGTTTTGTTTGTTTGTTTGTTTATTGGTGTTTAACGGCCTATCAACAGCTAAGGTCATGTAAGGCCGGGCAAACGGGTTCGATCCCGTTTTAACCTGCTGCATTGGGGGAAAATTCCAAAATCAGAACTGAATATTTACATCGAGAAACAATATATTCAGCCCTGAAATTAGAATAACCTGACCTGGTGGCAGGTCCATACCACACCAAAGTCACTTGGTCCCTTCCCCTAAAATAGGATTACGAATAATTGTAATACTCACATAAGGGGTATAACCAGATTCAACTGTCACATACAAAATGCCAAAGACGTATGTGAGGGCCAAACCAGGTCTCCATTCGGAATTCCAGTAAGGATGAACCCCGATCGTTAAATTACCCATCGCTTGCACCCACCTTCCACCCACCCCTATGTAACGTAAAGATTCTAATAGACACCCGGGCATCTATTAGAATCACCACTGGCTCCGAAGTCCAGGGTGGGCGTTTAATAGAGGCAAGTGTTATTCAGCAAAGGGAAAATAATAAAAAAATATACGATGTTCTGCTATCTGAACAAAAACATAACTAAGGGATGTTACTCTCAAACGACAGACTTGATTGTATTGTCTGTCGGTTTATAAACATTTGAGTCAAGACGTTTCGGCCCACTCTGGTCATTATGGTACAGTCGGTAGAAATGTTAAATTTAATGGTAATGTATATCAAGACAGCGTCAATCATTAATGCTGATCAGATTAACGCCTACAGACGTTTCGTCAGCATCGGCGTTTCGGATCTGTCGGGTTTGAGATGCTTAGAAAATGGCGTCTCCGTAACCGTGTGAATTCTGATCACCCTGTGTCCGTGCAAATAGCTACTGCTGATGAGGAATTTACTGTGACACCGGAAACAGTCGAATTTCGCTTCCGCTTTTGAAAGTGAAAGTAGCAATTATGTTTTTTCCCCGATTTTAAAGGAAGTTGCTTTCGAAATAATGGAAAGAAAAAAAATATAATTGGACAATTAGCTCCGATTTTGTTTCAAGTCGGTACTGGGTATTTATTAGAGGCACTAATTTCGTGAAAATCGGCCGAAAAATGTGTCATTTTCAACGTAAAAAGTGGGGGGTGGGCATCTATTAGAGCATGGGCATCTATTAGAATCTTTACGGTATGTATGTATCTGGTTAGAGCAATCAGATTGACGAGATATTGTGTACTTGAAAACTGTCACGCAGAATTTACAAAAACTTTAACACAAATTTCGCCTATCGGCGAGGAGATAATAAGTGGGAGGAAAATGGGTAGTCATTTTATTAAAATTGGCATTTAAATTAGGCATATCATCAGAATCTGGGGCCCGTTTCACTAAACTTTGTACGACTAAGATGTTCGTAAGTGCACATTTAGGATCGTCTGGAAAGTTCAATTGGTGGATTTACATTTATTGAGCATAGGCTGCATATGCAGCCTATGCTCAATAAATGTAAATCCAATAATTGTTTACAAGATCACATTGTCATCTGAAATTTACAGACTATCAAGCTTTTGCACTTACGAACATTTTAGTTGTACAAAGTTTAGTGAAACGGGCCCCTGCATTTGTAGTAATAATTTTTTTTTATAAATTGGTCGAAAATCAGTCCATTCTAATTATTTAGCGATGAATGAGATCGTAGCTGACCTCAATAAATGGGTACTAAATAAATGGGAGATTATCTAAAGGTGAAGGTTTGTTAGTTACGCTAAAGTGTTATAAGTAAACAGTGAACAGGCTGAGTGAAAGCCGAAGAACACTGAAGGTGAAATAGGTGAATACTAGATACTAATACACGAGATCTAAAAATGAAAAATCTTATTCATCAATGAATTACTAGTGAAAGGCTGGCGGTCAAGATACAGTACATATGTAGAGAAAAATTGAGGTCATAACTGACTTTTGTATAGAGAAATTATATACAATATTCATATTTTAACATCTAATAAAAGGTGATGGTGCACGCTTATGATGGACATTCGAACAGACGGATAGCCACACAGTCCAAACACTATGTCATCCGGCTCTACCAGCATAAAAACTGACAAAAAAAGTGAATGTGTTTAATGCCCCAGCAACAGCTAATGTCATATAGAGACGAGAGAGAAAACACAAATAACAAGAAATGCGTCTGTCGAACGCGGATGCCACCTGCAGCATATTTGAGAAACTGTGACAAAGTGGTTAACCGAAAAGTGTGATGGACGGACGGACGGATGGACAGACGGACGGTCCAAACACTATATGCCACCCGTTTCTTAGAAACCCAGTGGCATAAAAATTCACCAAGTAGCAGACAACATCACATTAGGTACCTATGATACTTCGCTCTGGAAACCTTCTTTGGCTTCACGGCCATGCCCTGCTGTGTCCGTGCGTGTGTCTGTGCGAGCTGATTTCCCTCGCCCAGGTCAGTATCCGCCCCCACTAGCTCCGATACTACCCCGCCACCGCCACCAAAGCTAACCTACATATGTACACGTTACACTGCCAGCTGCGCTAATCGTGCCAATATTTGTCATGGAGTTTTCTTTCAAAATAGTTGAAATGAAATTAATGGGATTTAACGACCCAGCTAAGGTCATTTAGGGACGTAACCACAGTCTCATCCGACAGACCAGTGGGATGAAAATACTATGAATATATTTTTCATGCCCTAGGGTAGGTTTTGAACTTACAACATTCAGTATCGAAGTCCTGTATTCTACCCGTGAGCTAGAGCCTGTCCCTCATAATATTCGAATATTGTGCTGGAAATCAAGCAGGTTGATTGGCTGGGCCTGAGCTGTGATACAGCTCAGGCTCAGCCAATCAAACTGCTTGAGTGCAAGTCGAGTTTAACGCAGGTGGCTGTGTACACACATGTGTCATAAAATGTTGTGTTTATATAATGGTAATTTTACGTGTTTTGGAACAGAACTACATGTAGTTTCTTGCAACAAAAATGCTTAGATTCCGATAATGGCTGTGACTGGAGAAATGCGGTACATAGCGACCAGTGTAGACCCAGACCAGCCTGCGCATCCACACAGTCTTGATCAGGGTCTGCACTGTTATTTAGTCAGGCAAACACACGTCATGCTCGTAACAAACAATATCCAGTGGATCGTTATAACAGGGTATGGGATCACACGGTCTATTGTTTACACTGGATTAATGGCGGCACCCATTGGGTCTCAGGTAAATCTCATTTTTCATCAATATGACTGCGGTTTCTTCCTTTTGATCATTACCATGTTCCATCCAGCCTTTAACACTACGAGTCCGCCAATACCAAATTTAGCAGCATTACTTAGTAGTTAGTCTGAACATTCTGCAGAGAATATTGAATCGGACAAAATCGAACGTTGTTTAAACTGGGTCCAAATCAAATTTCTCTGCAGAATGTTCAGACTAACTACACAAGTAATGCTGATAAATTTGATATTGGCGGACTCGTAGTGTTAACGGCTGGAACATGGTCATCATTAAAAGGAAGAAACCGCTGTTGTATTGATGAAAAATAGATAAAATAAGATTTACCCAAGACCTCAAGGGTGCCACCATTAGTGGATTTTAAACAATAGACCACGTGATCCATACCCTGTATACTGCTATAGAGAAGTGTTTGGAAATGACTTATTACACTATTCATGAATGCCATATTGCCAGTTCTCCAAACACTGCCTCGTGAACAAGAATAGTGTTAGGCTCGTTGCAATTATGACACATAGTTACTACAGCATGCATAGTATATAAGTATTGACTAGATAAACATGTATATAGCAAACACCAGTAGCCTATTTCACCAACATCGTAAAGTATACTTATCTAGCAAAGTATACTTTGAGGGAGTAATCATTTATTTTTCCCGAAATCAAGTACTTCATATAGAACGACTGCATATATTTGATGATTAAAAGAATGCAGAATTATTTTTCTGAATGTATTACATTATCACAGCCAAAATGGCTGTGATAATGTAATAAATTCAGAATAATAAAAATTAATAAATTTATCCTTAAATTGAAAATTTCTCCCTCAAAGTATACTTTGCTAGATAAGTGTACTTTGATATGTTGATGAAATAGGCTACAGGTTAGTGTCTTTGTTATCAAGTTAGGTTAGGGAACACATAGAAATTCTGACGCTCGCCGGGGAATTCCTACCGTTTTCAAGTTCAGTCAGATATGCTTAATATCAAAAGACACTAGTCCAGTATTCTATTTATCAGTTAACGCTTTATGCTGTGAATTGCACATGGGTAACGTTGTTTTCACAGCAAGGATTTATGCAGACTGGTTTACTTTGCGTAATCAGACTGACGTTATTCACTAAATATCATGTGACGTCGTTCAAACAATTGAATGTCGGCAAAAGTAGCTTTTTAACCCTTATATCGCTACACACAACAATTGTCGCCTGCTGTTGCTTTTATATATTGCCTTATTTCTCAATAAAAACATGTTTTGACAGCACTTCAGAATCATTTCCAATGGATGGAAATGATTCTGAAGTGCTGTCAAAGCATGTTGTAAATTATTCTAAAATGCTGTCAAAGCATGCTTTTGATGATAAAAATGGAAAATAAACAGCAGACGACAAAAAATTAAGATAGCAGTGTTAATTTCTGATACACTGTATTAGAGTTAGGGGTTGACACCATGGCAACTCTTGGAGACTGTAAAAACCAGGAATCCACTAAGTGGCAACCATTTTAGATTTCACAATCTTCGCTAAGTGGCATCCGTTGCCATGGATGCCACTTATTTATAGCGTTCAGTAGAAACTAATTCCTTGATAAAGGCCTTGTGCCGAAAAGTCGGAAAAGTGGGTTCCTGGTTTTTGCAGAATTGGTGAACATATTAATTGTATTTTTGTGAACAGATTATTAACTCTTGGAGAAGGCAGTTTGCTGGATACTCGGCATGCAAAGATATAACTACTGTCTGTTTCACGAAAGCTGCCCAAATTTTACAGCCATATAAACATTGCAAAAACAATAAAAAAAATTGATTAATATTAAATTTTATTAAAAATTTAAGAATGAGCCTCCTTTTTATTTCGCCTCGTCCTCCCCCAAGAAGAGTTTGACATCTAGATCGTCATAGACGCGATTTCCCGGCACTTAGATCACCGGATACGGCATTAAATAAAAAAATAAATAAAAAAAAATCTGAGACAAGGCGGCTGCCTCATCTGCCTCATCCTGGCTACGGGCCTGACGGACAACATAGAAAAAACAATGCGTTATATACCCACTCTTAATTCATTGCTAATTATGCTATTATCACTGTTCACACAGACTTCAAAATTAATTGTCGGCCTGTACAATTGAATTAACATTCGGTGTTTCTTTAACCCTCAGATCGAGTTCAAAGTACATCGGCGGTGTGATTTAGCACTTCAATTGATCCCTTATCCCTGATCCCTAATGAGTCACGCTTTTAACACGACAGACGTACCTTGTCGTTTATCAAAATGTTTGCGAATTGTAGATCACGTGAGCCGGCTCATCAGGATCTGCGGCATTCCTACGTACATGTACATTTTGTATACACAAAAATGACCCCTAATACAGCGTAATGTAACAGTTCCTAACTTAATATGGAATAGCCCGGGCCGATAGTCCGTGTCAGTTACTTGGGGTTAAATATTACGAACACAGATAAACACAGTGCATGGTTTCTTTATTTTATTTTAACATCATCAGAAATGGCGAGTCTAGGAACTCTCGTATCTTTAGGCTGAAGCCAGTCTATTTCAGTCACTAAACCGCTATACACCTGTCCCACGTGTGTGTTAAGAAAAATCGATACTTGGAGAAACTGAATACACAGCGAGCTGCACACTGGTTTAACACGGATATGGCCCGCGGATATGTGTCATAAATTACTTGGTGGTCAAAGCCGGTAAATTTACAAGGTTTATAGCGAAATAGCAGCTGACTGGCAATTTTTCTCGGACCGATTTTTATAGACTAGTTTTCAAATCTCAATCGGTCTGAGAGTTCAAAAATCGGTCCAGAACCGGAAAACTGAAAATTTTAGAAGCCCTGATTTTATAAGCCGTAAAATTTGGGCAGGTTTCGTGAAACAGACAGTAGAGCAAGTGAGCAGGGGCCGACGCCTTGTCCGAGTTACATTTGGTTTAAACATTTGGCATGAAAGCCACATGGGTGGGCTATAGAATGAAAATATGGATGATGACAACAAAGCACATGAAGTTTCAAGTCAATCTGACTTACAGTTAGAGATAATGGATACACAAAAACTTTAACACAAATCTTACAGACGGACACACGTAGGGCTGGACGGATGGAATGATGAAAACTATATACCCCTCGACATACTTCATATGCTGGGGATATAATAATACAATGTGTGCTTTTCCTCAATTTTCATGGTGTCAAACACACACTTTTCCATTAAAATTGCTTGGAAATTCAAGTGCTCTTCCTAAAAAATCTGGTACCGATAGTCTGAAACCACCCGATACCTGTTGGTGCCAACCCTAGAGCAAGGTCACTTAGCCCCACTCCCTAAAAGTAATATGATTAGTACTAATTAATACTTTTATTATGGGTGTAACCAAATTTAACTCTCAAACAACAAGAAAGTCAACAAGTCTCACTCTCTAAACAAGACGATCAACACGAAGGTCAAGGTCACAATATGAGGAAGTCCAAAATTATTGATATGACGGTCATGGTCATCAAACTCAAGGTCACATAAATGACACTGGGTGGATAGCCATCAAAGTGAGGAAGCTATTGGTGAAGTTTGGTAATGATCTGACTAACAGATCAGGAGATATTCAACATTTGGGCGTACATCCAAAATTTTTGACACAAAAGTCAAGGTGACCAAGGTGGCAGTCAAGGTCACAGGAATGACACTGGATGGACAGCTATCAATATTAGGAAGCTATTGATGAAGTTTGGTAATGATTTGTCTAACGGATCAAGAGATATGAGAAATTTGGCTACGTCCATAATTTAAGTCTCAAATTGTTGATGACGAGGTTGTTACCACTATGTCTCACTTTCCAAAATTGTGGGCGAGACAAAAATGTATCATAGGGCCAAGCCAGTGATCCATTAAGGATGAAACCCACAGTTAAATTTACCATTCGGTTAGAGTTATATTTATTTGCCTAGTGCCGACCCCTGAATGTTAATGCCTGATACAACATTTGTTACCAGTGTGTATTCATTCAATGCACAGTGAGTTACCTGTAGCCTATTTCACTAACATTGCAAAGTATACTTATCTAGCAAAGTATACTTTGAGGGAGAAATTTTCAATTTAAGGATAAATTTATTAATTTTTATTATACTGAATTTATTACATTATCACAGCCATTTTGGCTGTGATAATGTAATAAATTCAGTATAATAATTCAGCATACTTTTAATCATCAAATATATGCAGTCGTTAGTTCTATATGAAATAATGCATTTCGGAAAAAATAAATGATTACTCCCTCAAAGTTTACTTTGCTAGATAAGTATACTTTGCAATGTTGGTGAAATCGTGACTGATAATGTGGTGATGACTGGAGAATTGGGGCTTATGGAATTTCTGGTCAGTCTAGATCCTGATCTCCTAGCATACAGCTAGAAGCAGGACAGGAGATTTACTGACCGAATGACAAACAGTGTAGTGCCAGATCAGACTGCGCAGATCTGGATCTACACTGTTGGCATAACCCATAAGCCCCATTTCACCAGTCACGTCCATAAATGATGTTAGACTGTTAGGTTAGTAGGTTGGTTACAAAGCAGCGTTAGCACACAAGTTTGGTTTAGTTGGAAACAGGGTGAACCCGGGATAAATGCAAGAGTTAGGCTACGATGGAAATAGATTTACATTGGACGGTCAGTAACAGTGATGGAGAATAGTCAGGATCTACACTGTTGGCTAGAATCATATTTAATCAGCTGTTTGAATGGAGCAGATTATCAAAGTACCGAAAGCACTGTATATATATGCTCAAATTGCACGATATTTTCGACGGAAATGTAACAATAACGTTTGACAATGTCCAGCCATGGGTAAGCGTTTGCCGTGGTACTTGGGAACTGTGGCCTATGGCCTTGGGGTTCAAACAGTTCCCGAGTGCCACGGCAAACGTTTACCCAGTTTGCCGTGGCACTCGGGAACTGTTGGAACACGCGGCCGACGACCTTGGGGTTTAAAGAGTTCCCGAGTGCCACGGCAAATGTTTACCCATGGCTGGGCATGGTCAAACCTTATATTTAAAACATTTGCATACTGGATTATTTTCTTGGCTATTGCTCATGTTGTCATGACTGATTGGTGCTAGCAGACACACACAGCAACGCCGACGTAATTGCAGTATGAATATAGTTTATTACCACAGTATAAAATATAAATCTTTGCTTTATTCCATACTTTTAAAGGTACAGGCACACTCAGTAGGCATAAAATGTTCTTTATAGGAATTAAATAAGTGTATAATTGTGTCACTATTCCACCAGTTATAAACATTACAAGTGCCCGCTATACAGATAGAATCATTTAGTAGCCTAATGTTTATTTTACTGATAGTGACGTGCGGTGGTATCAGGCTATTTTCATATGCAAATGAGGCATGATATTCTTTAATTATTTACAGAGCTCCAGATAAGGTGTGTACTGGCGTATTTGACGAAATTATTTTAGCTGAATACGCATTGATTATCAAACGTGGGAGTACAAAATACGCACAGCAATGTGAAAATACGCATCGATTTTCAAATTGAGTAGTGAAAATACTGTCATAAAATTGAAAATTCACTTAGTTGAGCTGCAAAAAGCAAACAGTGTTTGCTTTTTGCAGCTCAAATAAGTGAATGTTTAAATTTGTTATATTTTTTATCATTTTTTCCCTATTTAGTAATGAAGAAATTCAATAACCCATTTGTAAAAGTAAAATACGCAATGATTTTGAAATCAGGGGGCATAGTACGCTTTAGACACAAAGCTTATCTGGAGCTCTGTATTTATACTAATTATATGTGTGACCTGAAAAAATAATATTTACGACAGATTATAAAGTATGATCACTGCACATCAAAAAATAAATACAGAGAATAAATAGTAATGCCCGTTAACATTGTAAGGAAACACGATTATCGCCCCTGATATCACTGTGGAAATTTACTGTCAGATATAAAATGTATAATAATGCCAATCAATATGTGGGGTAATGGTGTATAGCGGGCACTCGTAATTGTTAGAACTTGTGGAATTATAGTGACACAATTAAACACTTATTTAATTTCTATAAAGAACATTTTGTGCCTACAGAGTGGACATGTATCTTTAACATAGATGGTAATAAAATAATTATACCTACAGTGCATAGAAAATAAAAAAATTATCCCACGAGGCCACATTTAATAGAACGTTTGCTTCCCATCTCCCGACCCTGCAATGGCAAGTTTGGTAGGAATTTTTTTTTTTTTTATCTTAGATCGCGTTAGTCATAGGTTAAAATGTTGACCGTGGGCAGACACCGGGACAAACTGAATTTTTATTTTTTTCTCAAAAATCGGCAATATAATTATTTGAGTTGGCAGTGGGAAACAGGGGTCAGTTTCACTAAACTTGGTACGACTAAAATGTTTGTAAGTGCAAATTTAGGATCGTCTAGAAATTTCAATTGATGGATTTACATTTGAACCTGTGCTAAAGACCACCTCCAAATAGCAATCACCTGGATGTAAAGGCCATCATTTTGTTATCCCAATAGCACAATTACTATATAAATGACCCTGTGAATAAAGACCACCTGTGAACAAAGGCCAGATTTTTCACTTCCCATGGCTGACCTTTATACACAGGTTTGACTGTATTGAGACTGTATTGAGAATAGGCTGCATATGCAAGAAAAATGTGTTAATGTGAAATTTACAGAGTATCATAATTTTGCACTTACGAATATTTTAGTCGTACGAAGTTTAGTGAAACGGCCCACAGACACCTATAATATTATGGCCAGAGAGTGTATATTTACGCAGTAGGAACAGAGGCATGCCAAGCATACTAGCTAGCCATTATCGTATACCAAACCGCTTATAACGTCGCAGCCTCTACCATACCTGTCGAAACGCTGGGCCCACACCTGTTGGTTGTTGAGGGTGTTGGATTCCGTCGCCTGTAGCTCAAACTGCAGTTTGTTGACTTCCTAACAATGCCATGCAGCATGCAAGAAACACAAGCAAACATGTGGTAAGATTGTTTTATATAATTAACTCTTTCACTCTAAGTAAAATAAGTGAATGGGTTTAACATACCAGCAACAGCTGAGGTCATTTATAGGGACGGGACCACTGTTGTCTGACAGACCAGTGGGATGGAGATACATGCGCTATAAAAGTACTTTTTCATGCCCTATGGTAGATTTTCCGACAAATCCAATTGTCACAAAATGATTTTCCGACTAGTACATTTATGAAAAGAGGCTCTTTTTTCTTTCCTAAAAAACATGAACATTACTTGCAAACAGTGCAGATCCTGATGAGACGGCTCGTCACGAGCCGGCTCATCAAGATCTACACTGTTTGCAAACAACACAAATGGGTTTAACGTCCCACCAACAGCTAGACAGTTTAAAGTCTGAAACGACAGACCAGTGGGATGGAAATACTATGAAAGTATTTTCGATGCCTAAGGCGAGGTTTGAACCCACGACCTCCGGATTGGACGTCAGGTGTTCTAACCCCTAGGCCACAATCCATCCATTTTCACCCTAAGAAACTGGTATGGAATTTGATATGCTAATTTTGCAACCAATCCAACCAGCACAAGATGATTTTCAGACTAGTCCATTTATGAAAAGGGGGTGGTTTTGTTCTAAAAAATATGAAAATTACTTGCAAAAAGTGCAGATCCTGATGAGACGGCTCGTCACGAGCCGGCTCATCAGGGTGTACACTGTTTGCTAATACCAATATACAGGTCTGTGGTGTTGAAAGGGTTTTAACCCTTAATATTTACACTGTCCACAAATTGTGGCTGTGACTGGAGAAATGGCACTGATGGGATTTGTGACCAGTGTTACTCCTGATCAAATTGCACACTGTCTTAGTCAGATAACGATATATATATTCCTTGTTAGAAGCATGACGGGTGTTTTATTGATTGAATGGCGAACAGTGCAGATCCTGATCAGGCTGTACGGATGCACAGACTGATCCTGATCTACATTGGTCACAGAAACATAAGCCCCATTTCTCAAGTCACAGCCACAATTCATAATGGAAACACCCATGCAACGTATTGTGTGTACCATAATTACCCCAAATATTCAGACACCAATATGTGAGCAAACAGTGTAGACCCAGACCAGCCTGCTCCTGAAGGAGCAGTCTGATCAGGGTCTGCACTATTTGCCATTTTCACAGAATGCTTCGGAGGCCTCATTGAACAACATAATCAACTTGATAAATGTTTATGACACTTATAACAATTGGTTTTGGTGTCCGAATATTTAGGGTAATTACGGTATATCCCATTAGTCACACATGACATCACGCGACGTTGTTGATTCGTTAAAGTTTGTTTGACGTCACTAATTTCCATGATGTTGTCAATAACGGCACGCTATTGACTGGCAACATCGATATTCCCTGAATGTTGACAAATGACGTAAAACAAATGATTCTTAATTTTAACGCCATTCATGTAAATATAAGTAATAACACCATGGGCTATTGTGTTTACTGTAGCATGAAAAACATTTGGTCCGAAGGACTACAATGTGAATACTAAAGTAAACGAACAACCCATGGTTTTCTTCCGTAAGCATGTGGGGAAACAAAAATTGCCATCTGCTGGGGGCCGTTTCACTACACTTCATACAACTAAAATGTTTGTAAGTGCAAAATTATGATAGTCTGTGAATTTCACATTAACACTGTTTTCTTGTAAACAATTATTGGATTTACATGTATTGAGCATATGCAGCCTATGCTCAATCAATGTAAATCCATCAATTGAAATTTCCAGACGATCCTAAATTTGCACTTACGAACATTTTAGTTGTACGATGATTAGTGAAACGGGCCCCTGGTCTGTAGGGGTGAGATGGCATTCTGGTCTGTTGGGATGAGCGGGTAAAAGCATACATGTATTAGTCAGTGTGAACAGGCTCTAAACTATAAACATTCTGATGCACATGTCGCATGTCATTCAATTTAACTTTCAGATAATACATGTGCATGTATAAATTTTTGTCAGACGTGATTGGACTTAACATTTTTTCCAGGGCAGTTCTTTTTGATCGATCAAGTGGCGAATTGACAATATGTTTTTATTTGTCGATAAAATGCCCCGATGAACAAGGGATTTTTCTGATGTGACAATATCTGAGAGCCAAAGCAATTTGTTTATTTATATGACCTATATGCGATAAAAAGGATTTTGTTTACAGAATTACTGCACAAGTAGCCTGTTTCACCAACATTGCAAAGTGTACTTATCTAGCAATTTTCAATTTAAGGATAAATTTATTAATTTTTATTACATGTATACTGAATCTATTACGTTATCACAGCCATTTTGGCTGTGATAACGTAATAAATTCAGAATAATAATACTGCATACTTTTAATCATCAAATATATGCAGTCGTTAGTTCTATATGAAATAATGCATTTCGGGGGAAATAAATGATAACTCCCTCAAAGATTACTTTGCTAGATAAGTATACTTTGCAATTTTGAGGAAATCGGTTACAGATCACTTGGCCCCAGGTGTGAATCACAGTAAGATTTATTGTCAAGATACGCATTCCCTTTCATCTTCTCATTCCCCTCCCCACCTCCAATAGGATCAAAGGTGTTTACCCACAGGCCGTCAGTATGGTGATAAGATGGTATTATACTGTTATTTCATGGTCATTCGGGGAACAGTCAAAACTATTGCCCCGAGGTGCTGTGGACGAGCCGAGGCACTATTGCCCTGATGCCGATTCAAATGGGTGATATCACCTATTTGAAAGGGTGATATCACCCATTCATTCTGAATTGGTGATATCATCCTTTTGAATAGGTGATATCACCGATTTCATTCTGAATTGGTGATATCATCCTTTTGAATAGGTGATATCACCGATTTCATTCATTCTGAATTGGTGATATCATCCATTCCGAATAGGTGATATCACCGAATTGAATGGGTGATATCACAAAGTGCTATTAAAGTCCAAAATGGTACCCCATATATTATACCATCATATCACAATACCGACGGCCTGCGTATTTACCTGGCAGAGTTTCACCGATTTCTCCTGTGACATTTTCCGGCTGACCTTCAACTGAAGCTGAGCTTCCTCCGCCTGAAATCAATACTCAATTTGTGGCTTTGACTGGAGAAATGGGGCTTATGGGTATTGTGACCAGTGTGGCTCCTGATCAAATAGCTCACTCTGTAGCCTGATAACAATATATATTGTTTGATAGAAGCATGGTTGGTGTTTCATTGACA
Organism: Conchocele bisecta; assembly: GCA_029237695.1. Taxonomy (NCBI): domain Eukaryota; kingdom Metazoa; phylum Mollusca; class Bivalvia; order Lucinida; family Thyasiridae; genus Conchocele; species Conchocele bisecta. The sequence continues at coordinate 24,126,545 of CM055272.1, forward strand.
GAATGGTGGACAGTGCAGACCCATAAAACATGAAGCAATTTTGTAAAAGGAAACTGAATGAGTTGTCAGAAGACAACAAAGCGTGCCTGGTGGTGGCTTAATTTAAACGAATATCAAGAAGTTGCATGAAAGGAAACAGAAAGTAACAAGAAATTTCCCCCAATGTTAAGTCTGTGAATGCACTAAGATTGTGACCTAGAAACTGGGGCTAGCGAGGGCCTGAGGTCATGGATTTGTCACAGCCTGATTGAGGATCATCAGAGGAATGCATGTGAGAAATATGAAGGAGTTACATGGAAGGAAACAGAAACTAGAAAATGTGGTCTGTAATTAGGCCCCTTATTTGAGACTCTTACAAAAACATTAAAAAAATAAACATTTCAAGGACGGATGTACGATCAGTAGCGAGGGTAATTGTATTAATGTGGAAGGATGTATCGTTACTAAGTAATGCATAAGTGCAATATGAAGATATTAACTGAAACAAACAGAAAGTATAGGTGACTTGAGAAATATTCAAAAAACAAACAGACGGACAGGCAGGGCAGATTCTCGGCGGGGCCCTAATTATAAACTAGATGGCCGCGGCCTGCATGTCGCGCCTTGTGGCGAGGCATGGACACTAAAAAAAAAAGATATCGTATAACGAAAAACTTTAACCAAAAAACTTAACCAAAAGCTTTAACCAAAAAACTTAACCAAAAACTTTAACCAAAAACTTCAAAGTAATTTGACCTTGACATTGGGCACAGGGGCCGCACGGGAGGGGGGTAGAATGAATATATAGATGATGATAAACACCCATGTGAAGTTTCAAGGCAAAAAACTTAACCAAAAACTTTAACCAAAGAACTTAACCAAAAACTTTAACCAAACAACTTAACCAAAAACTTTAACCGAACACACGTACGTACGCCAAAGTGCCGACTATATCGCGCTTTCCGCAAGTGGGCGTGACAAAAATTGCTCACACAGAGATGACACATTAATCCCTGTGTACCTGTTTCTTCAGTATATCAATGGCCTTGTACTTGGAATCCAGTCGAATCTCACATGTCTCTAGCTCTGTCTTCAAATCATCCACTTCCTACAGTAGACAAACACAGGGATTCCAGCAATATATGAAACAATGGAGACGTGACATACACTCTCGGCTAAAACTGGAACATCTGGGGGCCATTTCACTAAACTTTGTACGACTAAAATGTTCGTAAGTGCAAAATTATGATAAATTGCACATTAACAATGTTTTCGTGCAAACAATTGATGGATTTACATTTAATTACATCAATTGAAATTTCCAGACAATCATAAATTTGCACTTACGAACATTTTAGTCATACAAAGTTTAGTGAAATGGCCCCCAGGTAGCCAAATGGGCAACTAACAAATTTGAACGTTTGACGGATATACACCTAATGTATGTCCCACGTAAAATTAAACATTTGTTTACAATATCTGCAGTTGATTTCAATATAGGAATGAATGGCCTTTTTGTGGAATTTATCCGGGTATAAACTTGGAAAATTCGCGGGAATACTGGACGAAGGCCGGAAGGCCTTCGTCCAGTATTCCCGCGACTTTTCCAAGTTTATATCCCCGATAAATTCCACAGAAAGGCCATTCATTCCTTATAATTCCAGCATTTGAAATAAATCCATCAAGAAAATGTGTTTACTTTCCGTTTTCTTAAGAATTATTTTAACTGCGCCTCACGATTACGGAAAGTAGTTCGGCGTGGGAGTTTACTGGGATATACATTTTGGACACAGACTTGTTACGGACCAATCAAATGTTAGGGAATTGTGTAAATATTTTTGTGCTGGAATTATTCTTTGTTGCAACAGAATATTTGCAGAAAATACTAGAGTAAGTGAGCAGGGGCTCCCGGATGCGGTCAGCCGCCGCATACTCCGACAACCAAATATTTTCTATTTGGCCTTGACCTCGGGCTTGCAGGCCATATACATGTAGGTGGAGCAGTTTGCGCAAAATGGTGAAGAGTGATGTTAGTAACCAAATATGAAATAATTCCATGAAGGGAAACAGGAAAAAAATATTAAGTTTACAGAGTGTGACAGAGAACAAAGTGAATGACCTTGGGGTGAATGTAGGGTGGAGCATGTAGTGCAGAATGGTGTTAGTAAGACGTAAGCCAAATATGAAAGCATTCCATGTAGGAAAACAGATATTATTACAAAATATTTACACCTTCTATAAATTCATAATGCAAAAGCCTGTTCGACGTATTGCGTTTACATCCCAATACAATACACTAGACACATGTGAAGTCGCGATGTTGATGATTGGTTAAAGGTCACAACGGCGCTGTTCCGTTCATTTTAACGCCATATTTGGTTATTTACATTTTTGAAACTATCAGAAAATGCAGTATAAATAGAAGTACATGTAATAAAACCATGATCTGTTGTGTTTACTGGGGTGACAATACATGTTGTCTGTTTAAAGTTCGGACTCCACACACTTTAAACAGACCAAATGTACTATACACCCCAGTAAATGCAACAGCCCATGGTTTGATTCCTTAAATGTTAAAATTATGTTACCGACGAACAAAGTGAAACTATTATGACTATATACCCCACTACATATTTTGTATACCAGGGCTATAATTAAATACATGTATGATATTGGAGTATTATACAGGCACACAATTGTCTCTATAGTATACCAGGAACTAAATATAGTATGTGTGTATACCAGATCTCCAGTTAAGGTGCGTAATTTGGAGGTAAATTTTTATTTCTCCATCAAAAATGGCAAGTTGGGAGTGCTTTAGAATCGTCTCAATGAGACGATTCTAAAGGACTCCCAACTTGCCATTTTTGATGAAGGAATAAAAATAATTCACCCCAAGTTGGTCAAATTATGCGCCGCCTTATCTGGATCTCTGGTGTATACTATGCTATGTTACAAATAATAAACAATGCACATTTACCATATTTACCTGTAATGTTTTTGCAAACCGTTGTGCTATTTTTTCACTTGTCAAGTGGTCTGTCTTGCAACTGTTTGATTCTGAAATAAATATTATTAACCAAATGATCATGGCCTTCAGCCAACTAATGGCACAGGTTGAAGTAACGGACCGAGGTATATAAATACATTAATTATGCCTAAAAGCATCAATAAATGAAGAAAAAAAATTCTCATTTATTGATGCTTTTAGGCATATTTAAAGCCCCTATATGGCTCAAGTTGCCGAATTTGGCCTCCTATTGGGTTTTCCCACACATAAATCCAACAGGTTTCTATTTACACACACTTTGAAACTGTTTGCATTCATTTTGGTACAAAAATGAGTTTGTAGTCTATGAAAATATCAATAGTTGTTGATAAACAAACAGCAGGTGCGTGTTTCAAAGCCCGACGATTTTCCGATAGACGCTCGGGTCAACTCCTCAACTATCCGATTTGCGGCCGATGAATTCTGATAGCCGGAGTTTATCGACTCGCTTCCGAGCCAAAGTCTTTGGGTTACGGAAATGAAATTGTCAATATTGACCTTTTGCACGGAGTGGTACACAAAACAAGTTTTTGTTGTCTTCACATTGCGATTAAGATGTAAATCTCAAGACTTGAGATGTATCTATTAGGCAGTATATGTTAGTTTTGTGTACTAAATCAGTTGCCAAACATGTTTTTGTGTTTGAAAAAATTACTTCAACCTGTGACTAATGGCTGAAGAAATACAAGAGATTTATTAAAACTATTAATGTAGACATCTGTGGGCCGTTTCACTAAACTTCGTACGACTAAAATGTTTGTAAGTGCAAAATTATGATAGTCTGTAATTTTCACATTAACAATGTTTTCAATTATTGGATTTACAAACTCAATAAATGTAAATCCATCAATTGAAATTTCCAGACGATCCTAAATTGCTCAAACAAACATTTTAGTTGTACGAAGTTTAGTGAAACGGTCCCCTGTGCATTAGAGTGTCCATCCAAAATCTGCATTAACCCTTTGAACCCGAAATCCCGCTATAGCGGTTCATGCAAAAAGTGCAGATCCAGATGAGCCGGCTCGTAACGAGCCGTCTCATCAGGATCTGCACTTTTTGAAAGTAATTTTAATATTTCTTAGAACAAAAACACCCCCTTTTCATAAATGGACGAATCTGAAAATCATTTTGTGACCATTGGATTGGTCGGAACATTAGCATATCAGTCCGGTCCAGTTCCTTAGGGTTGAAAGGGATAATGTTGTGTCATGTTATTGTGATGACTAAGCCAAATCTGAGCATAGGTTGCAACAAACTGTCCTGGTTCCGAATTTCTCCAGCTGACCAATGGACTAATTAATTAACAATTCATTCACTAAATTTAACAATTCGTTCCCACTAAATAACAATTCGTTCCCACGGGAAGGAATTTGTGGGAACGAATTGTTACATCATGGGAACGAATTGTTATATCGTGGGAACGAATTGTTAAATTGAGGGAACGAATTGTCATTTTGTGGGAATGACTTGTTAATTCGAGGGAAAAATTGTTATATCGTGGGAACAAATTGTTTGTTAATTCAGGAGAACAAATTGTTAAATTGAGGGAACAATTTGTTATTTTGTGGGAACAAATTCATAAAAAAATATCCATATCCCCTACGGTGCTCCGTAGCTTTCTGTTTGTAATTTAGTTCATAAAATATTAATATTTTAGTGTCAGTTTCAGAGCTCCAGTTAAGGTGCGTAATTTGGAGGTAAATTTCTTATTTCTCCATCAAAAATGGCAAGTTGGGAGTGCTTTAGAATCGTCTCAATGAGACGATTCTAAAGGACTCCCAACTTGCCATTTTTGATGAAGAAATAACAAAATTTCACCCCAAGTTGGTCAAATTACGCACCTTAACTGGAACTCTGAGTTTACCACTAAAGTTTATCAATATGCAAACATAAAATTGAAATGCATCAAGATATTCATTGTTACAAAAACTGTCATAATATCCTGTTTTTCCTGCTAGCGATCCAGATATCTGACAATATCACAGAATGCTAATAATTAAACTGTGCTTTACAGTTTTATGCTGCTTTCTGTCATTGTCACTCCTGCCAATGAAGTTTTAAAGAAACTGGCTCTCAGATATGCATAGAAAGTGATGAAATAGATCATGTAGATTAGTAAAAAATATCTTAACACCACATGTGACTGTCTGTGTAGTGGTATTGGCAAACAGTGTAGATCCAGTGACAAGCACTTTTTGCAAGTAATTTTCATATTTTTGAGAACAAAAACACCCCTTTTCATAAATGGACTAGTCTGAAAATCATTTTTTGACCATTGGATTGGTTGCAAAATTAACATATCAAATTCAATTCCAATTACTTAGGGGTGAAAGTGTTAATTGTAGATTTGTATTATATTAATGAACTCTGTTGCATCTGAACCTCAAAAAGCAATCAGTGTTTGCAGCTCAACTAAGTAAATTTCAACTATATTACAGTATTTTCACTACTTGTGAAAATCAATGCGTATTTTCACATTGTTGTGAGCATTATGCACTCAAGGTGTATTGTGCTAAAATAATTGCGTAAAATATGCCAATACACACTTTATCTGCAGCTCTGCGGTAATGACATAATCACCCCAATAACCTGCTACTGTCAGAGAAAAGCGTCTTCTCAGATGTCCCTAATATACAATAACTTACTGCCATCTATATCTGAATTTAAATCTGCTGTGGAACCACATTCTTGGTACCATTTCTTTCTCAATTCTTCAATGTTGTGCCGGAAAAGCTTCTTTTGTTGTCCGATTGATGTACCATAAGGCACATCTGCATAAACAGGAAAATCTGACCCGTTTTCATCTTTAGTACAATGATTATTGTGACAATTTTCTGCATCACCAACTTGGGGTAACGACAATTGTTCATTCGGATTTGTTTCTCGACACCGGGCATGCACTTTCGTACGTTTGTAGTCATTCTTTAGGTCTCTGATAGACTGTATGGCCAATAATGACAATTCAAATTCTTCGTCAGTTTCAGAAAAGGAAGAGCAGTCTGAATATACAGCTGATGAGGTTTTGCTGGGGTCTAGCGAAGATTCGGAGTTATGTCTGGCAATACGGGCAAACCTCCAGGTTTCAAACCATCGCCTAGACCAAGATCTCCGTCGGATATATCATCGGATGCATGTGGCTGCTCCATGACTTTGGAAAGTGGAGCAGAAAGCAGCTATTAAATTGATTTAATAAATTGTTTTCCATAGATTTGACATGTACCCGGAAGTGCCTAACAACACAGTAAACATAACCAAAGTCGCCTGAAAAGTAGTTCCGTTTCGCCCCTTGGGCGATTCGCCCTAAACTAAATGCTCCCAGCAAGCCAGACTAATCTGAACTATTGTGTGTTTTGTTTTGGTATTACTGCCTAAAATGCACGAACTCTATATCTCTCATATTTCAGACATCCATGTGTGTTTCTTCTTCTTCTCATTCTGCTTATTCTACAATAATGTCAAGCAATAAACGATCATTAGTTAGCCATGTGCGGGGTGCTAGGATAGTGAAAGCTTACCGGCTCCCAATTAAGCTACTGATTTATTCCACCCAGGATGACAATGCATTTTCGCTCTGTACGAACCAGTAGGGTTGTTTTACCTGTGATTTGCATATATACGTTATTGTCTACATTGCTAGTTATTTTTCAGCATTATAACCTTTTTATCATTCCCAGATTTTGATCAAGCTACTCGATCAATTGTGCAAGTTGCAATTGGGTTCAGTAATTATATACTTCCGTGTGCTCCAACTAATGTTGTGTGGTTGTTGATGGACACAGCTTTGCTTCTCTTCAATGTATGTGTGTATCACATGTGCTATACCCGTGTCCTCTGTACGTGTCCCTCAGCTGGGACTAATGATGAAAGGGACACGTACGTACGACACTACCCTCAGGGATACAAAAACTAATATTGGGTTGCATAAATGATATTCCTCAACATGTACACTAGCTCGATCATTCGATTCTTTGCTGACGACACTGCCATACATAACTTTAGGGATGTCAATCCAAAGCCCTGCAAAATGACATCTAAAACCTCGAAAAATGGGAACAACTGTGGGATATGGAATGTAACCCTTCAAAATGCCAATACACATCACCAAATCAAAACACCATATTCCCACAACATACAAGCTATATATACACCATACTAGAGACAGTACCTTCAGCTAAATAACTAGCTGGCGTAGACATCAACTCTGATTTCTCGTGGAACACACACGTACATTAACAGAATCAGAATGCAGGCAAACACAATTAATATACTATATGTTTCTTAAAACGGCACATCAAAGCTCGAATATTCAGAAGTCCACAGCGTACAAAACCCAACTCCAATATTGCTCATTTGTCGACACGCACGCACGCACGCACGCACGCACGCACGCACGCAGGATATATAGCAGACTATATATATATGTATGCTATACAAGAGCAGAAATGATATTGTGGTAATTCCAGCTGATCAGATCAATTAATACCTTACACAAAACTCCAGATCCCTACGGCACTTACACCCGCTACAATATATACTCATATCAACCATGCAGTACCGACTATTGTAAATACTCTTTTTTTCCCACACACAGTACTAGTATCTATCTGGAATTCCCTACCAATAGGGATTCTAACATAACCAACAGCAAACAGCCAGCTTGAACATAAACCCGCTGCCCAAATAACATATCTGTTTTTCCTTAAAACTAAATAACATTATTCTGCTTATTTGTTATTAGCGTCTCAGTATAGTTATTTGATAGTATGTATTGTCTTGTGGAACTGGTGGTAGGGTAAACATAGTATTACAATTTGGCACTGCTTTTGTGCTTGAGTTTTGTATCGTTATATATTTCCTTTTTTTCTATATATAGTTATATGTGCAATATAGTGTAATGCATGTATTGATTAGGATGTGCTCCTAACTATACCGGCTCTGCTCGGAGCTAGTAAGGAGCACACATATATGAGCATGTTAGGAGCCCCTAATGGAGGCTCTAAACAGGAGCACTGATGGAGGCTCCAAGCAGGAGCACTAATGGAGACTCCAAGCAGGAGCACTAGCTCCTCGTGAACAATATGTAGTGGTATAAAATACCTCATGTGCAACAGTCGTGCAGTCAGTTATCACAGCCCGCGTCAGAAGTCATGGCTTATACGAGTCAGTTGAGAGGAGTGAAGACCTTACTTGAAGCATGTGTTCATAGTTGCTTGGAATAAATTGTGTTTTGAAGTTACCGTCTCGGTAGTTAAATCACACGGAACCTATTAGATAGTGGCATTTGTTGTATCACGCTACCTCGAGAGTAAAGAATGTTACACTTAATTATGTGTCTGTCCTTTTGGTGTATGATGGTGAGGCAAGCGGAAATTAAGTTTCAACTTTGCAGAGCCGCGCTAGCCTGCTTCAACCGACCCAGTAGACTGTTTTGTTCAATTACCGTTCCAAGACGGCAGCCTTGCTGTATGTCTTTGTGTATTGTAGCACAATATACGATTTGTTTTCCCCCCGCTGGAACTGCTATTTTCTCGTTAGTTCATTGAAGGAAGAGTCGTTGTGGGGCTACAGTTGCATTTGTTTGATTTTTTTATATTGTCTGACAATAGCCGGAAAAAGCAGGAACATTACACTACATTTACAAGATATATATAAGACCGTTATGGATTAAGAAAGGCATACAGGCGCGGATCCAGGATTTCGGGTTAGGTGGGGGGGGGGCGTATATAACTATTTTGCAATACTTGACTATATTATCGGACGCGCTAGGGGGATCCGGGGTATTACCCCCACGGAATTTTTTTAATCCATACGTCACATTTCCTGCGTTCTGGCGCATTTTGGAACAAAAAAAAAACCCAATAAACAATAAATTCAGAAAGTGAACGTAGAAAGTAGAAACGTGCCTTGTAACTTGTAAAAAAATCTTTACTCGGCGAATTTTAGGGGGTGGGGGTGGGGTGGGGGTGGGGTGGGGGGGGGCGCGCCGGGTCCGCCCCCACCAATCCACCACCCCCCCCCCCCCCCCCCTGACTCCGCCCTTGGCATACGTTGTTAATTCACTTCATTACTAATCATTTCACGGTGGGTAATGTACGTTTGGAATCGAAGTAAAATTGACGTCTTCAATATTAGTCGCCGCCATCTTTGAACAGGACGCATATGGTCAAAGCGTGACATAACGTCACTATCTTTGACGCCATTCAATCTTGAAGTCAAGCTTTCTGCATTAATTAATACGGTATGTATATATATAGTTAGTAAGTAAGTATAAGTAATTAAGTAACGTCTTTATTTATGGAAGAAGCTCAGTTGGCCTAGCCAATCTTCCTTGAGATCATCTATCTGTCTACAAGTACATATATATATATATATATATATATATTTAACAAATAATAATGATACAAGTACATGTAAACATGAGTCACAATGTAACAATCGCATGAATATTATTTTCTTATATATATGATGAAACCGTACATGACAGGCCCGTAGCCAGACCTGTTGAAGGGGGGGTCGTTTCGAAGGCCTGAAATATCTAGGGGGTCTACAAAAGTGCACCTCAGGTTGACGGTTGAGCGGAGCGCCCCCCCCCCCCCCCCCCCCTCGGACAACAGCCCCCCCCCCCCCCCCCCCTGGCTACGGACCTGCGCATGAGTATTAAATTAAGAACTATATATCCCCCCCCCTGGTTCGGACTCGCATGGTTATTAACTAATCATCTCGAGTTCTTGTATGAACATTATGTACTATGGTATGTTGACAATATACTCCAGTAACCAAGAACCCAATCTTCTTGAAATATGCAAAGTGTACCGCGGTTCAATGTTGAAGTCAAAACGACGTACATTCCCAGAAAGTGCGGGCTTATATATAGCCATATGTAGCTCGGTCTTAGAAAAAAGTATCCCCCGTTCTGGGACATGCCATATGCCTCTAAACCGTTGTTTACTTTTATTTTGTATTAATCTGACATTTTTCTTGTTCTGTTATCATGTCAGGAGAGTAGCGGCAGGGGTTTGGTCACAGCTCTATATCCGGGATCTGGTATATGCGGCTTGAAATTCAAATTCGACTGTGCGCTCACCAAAAATAGTACGTAAATATACGAACCGCAGATGTGCGCAATGATATCACTTTAATTTGCGTGATGAGGCAAGGGCATAAAACAACAACAACAACAACAACAAACATGACGAGTCGGTCTATGCCCAGTACTTTCCTGAAAAATGTATTGCAAAATGGAATAGGCCGACATGTTTGTCAACTTCAACGGGTGACATTTTCATTTTGTAAAGAGTTCAGAGGGAGTAAAGAAACGAGGTAGGTTACGCGACAGTTTAAGAGTGCGATGCTCTTTCGCCCCAGTTGCAGTGGGTCCCGGGTCGTTTCGCCCTGAATCCCGTTCGCACCTCGGGTCGTTTCGCCCTTATTCCCGTTTGCCCCGGGTCGTTTCGCCCCTGTATATATAATGTATAACATTATATAGCCAATATGACAAGTTACGGTAACATAGTTTAAGTCAGCAAAATTCTTAGGTCACTCTCTGCTCGAAACCGCTGTGTGGGGTGGATTTTTGACATAGATTTTACAGTTGCTAATACAGTAACATAAATCTCAACGATTTCGAGTGTAAACTGTATCAAACTAACCTAAATTCACTTTTTAAAATCGAACACATTCACTTCTTCATTATCAATAAATATTATCCGCCATATTTGAAAATACTTAATCACGTGACAGTGATTTGGTTGGCTAATGGAAAATGACGTCAGTCTCTAGTAACCAACCAAACCACTGTGTGTGCGTGATTTAAATAATCAATTAAATTAATCGATGAGTTTAATAAATATATTAATTCAATCCAAATGTTAGATTCAATTTATTGCCTAAGCACGGCATCATACCCTGAACTAACATGTTTTCCGCAGAAGTTTCAATTACATAAATGACCGTAGCGGTTGATAGGCCATTAAACCCCAACAAACAAACAAATTACACTAGTGTATTATGTTGTTTTTTATTACACTGTGTTATTACGCTGGGAAAAAGTATGTTTTGCAATAAAACATGTCCCAGTGCTCCAGATAAGGAATTAGTAATTGAGTATTGTCACTTCATAATTTCTGAAGCAATTGAGTATTTCAAAATTTTAATTGGGTAAAATGAAATCACACTACTGTTTACACATCCACAGACAGCAATTATTGAATAGTTTGCTTCGAAATGAAAACATGTCTTGGCATTTCATTAGAAATGTCTCCTTGGATACCAAGACGTGTTGTCATGGAAAATAAGAAAAATATGTTATATTTGTGGTCTGTTTATTGTTTTCTGCAGCATGATAAAGGTACCGTAAACTTTTTATTGCTTTTCTGATTTCAATTGGGTTTTTGACAATTTTAATTGTGTATCTAAGCAAATATGCAGCTTATCTGGAGCTCTGATATTGTCCGTTCCTGTATTTCCAGAGACTTTATAGAGACCCATGCAGTCAGCTTTTCCACAGCCAACCCAGGGATAGTGGTTTACCTGAAGCCAAAGCGACATGCTAACCCATATCTCAAGGCAGAGTATTGTAAGTTTCCATTGGTCATTCAACACTGTAGGCCAGATAAAATGACAGTAGTATGAACATTTGGAGAACTCTTTATGTCCCCTATCTTTGGGAGACCCGGGAGGCATATAGTGTTTGGTCTGTGTGTCTGTCAGTCACTCAGATTTTGAAGTTTGCTAGAGTGTCTCAAATCGGGGGCATTTGTGTGCTGACAGTTCGCTTGTTTTCGCTATTATTTGCTGTGGATACAGTACTTTTTATTGACACATCTGATTATTTTTCCATAAAAGTATATTGTGTTACCAGTACCACACATTTGAACCGTCTCGTATGAGTCGTGACAGGAATAGAAAAAATAGCAAAAAATGTAATGAAAATCTATGGATACAATATTTTTTATTGAAAAAAATCTGATTATTTTGTTTATTTCTCCATAAAACGAGACGGTTCAAATGAGTGGTAACAACATATACTTTTATTGAACTCATTTGAACCATCTTGTAGAGACTACTCAAAGAGTGGTATCCACATATACTTTCGAACTGAAATAAAGAAAACAACTAGGAACAATTCTCCAAATTTCTATCTATCAGATGACGTCGTTATCTATGGACAGAACGCTGACTTGTTTACATTGTGTCATTACACTGACGTCATTCGGTAACGCCACGTGACGTCATCCGACCAATGGAGCGTCAGTTTTCACTTTGTTGTAACCTGGATGTTTGTATCAGGTCAATGCCTGATACAACACTATGTTATCAGTCAGTACGTATTCGGTCACTACATGGCAGGTTAACTGATAAGGGGATGAAAAATGTTAATAATAAATTGTGTATCGTATTTCTGAACACAAAGTCGCCACAGGTTGAAGTAACGGACTGAGGTCTATAAATACATTAACTATGCCTAAAAGCATCAATAAATTAAGGAAAAAAATAAGCTAAAAATTAATCAATTAGTATATATATGGAGTATATGGAGGGGGTAAAAAAATAAATTTTAGCTTATTTTTTTTCTTCACTTATTGATGCTTTTAGGCATATTTAATGTATTTATAGACCTCGGTCCGTTACTTCAACCTGTTAAAGTTGCCTGAAAAGAATTCAGGGATTGGTAAAAATATTCATAATACTGTAAAATAACACATATTATTTAACATGTTTTGCAATGGATAGTTACTATATAATAATAATTTAGTTTATTTAAAGAAATTTTGCGCATGTCTACAATTGAAATTTCATTAAAAAATGTTGTATAATTACCATAGTATGACCATTTCACAACAAAAACTAAAGAATTTCACAATATTCCTTACTGATTCATGTATAGCGAAAATGCCAAATTAAGCCAAGCAAAGTTATCTCCCTGTTTAACAAAGTTTCAGATAGTATGCGATGCATATTTTTGGAAATTTCATCAAATAAATGGTGCGATTGATATGTGTCATTTACTGTGCATGAAGTGAAAAACCACATTGTGTATCTGAGCATGGCCACCTGGAGGGGGGGGGGGGTGGGGGGGGGGGGGGGTCCGGGGTTGCATCCCTCGTTCAGCCACAGAGTTTACATAGATCACAGTTTACCACCAGTTGGAGTCTGAATTTTAATGCCGTAAAACACAGGAAAGTGCATTTCGAAAATAGAACAACCCCCTGGTTGCGAACAGTAACTCTTTCAATTACTCGAGTAGATTGCAAGAGTTGCACCCCCCCCCACCCCCCCCCCCCCCCCCCCCCCCCCCCCCCCCCCCCCCCCCCTCCACCCCCCCCCCCCCCCCCCCCCCCCCCCCCCCCCCCCCCCCCCCCCCCCCCCCCCCCCCCCCCCCCCCCCCCCCCCCCCCCCCCCCCCCCCCCCCCCCCCCCCCCCCCCCACCCCCGCCCCCCCCCCCCCCCCCCCCCCCCCCCCCCCCCCCCCCCCCCCCCCCCCCCCCCCCCCCCCCCCCCACACCCCCCCCCCCCCCCCCCCCCCCCCCCCAGTGTGGATCCAGATGAGATGTAACGAGCCGTCTCATCATAATCTGCACTTTTTGCAAGAAATTTCATATATGTTAGTAAAAAAAACCACCCCTGATAATTGGACTAGTCTTAAAATCATTTTGTGACAATTGGATTGGTCCTTAAATTAACATATCACAGCCCATTCCCTTTATTAATGGTTGAAAGGGTTAAAGGTACATGCCCACTCAGTAGGCATAAACTGTTCTTTATAGGAATTAAATAAGTGTATAAATGTGTTACATGTACTATTCTAAAAATTACGAGTGCCCGCTATACAGATATATATTGCATTATTATACATTTTATAATCAGACGTAAATTTCCACACTGATATCAGGGGCGATCACCGTGTTTCCTTAAAATGTTAACGGACATTAATATTTATTCCCTGTATTTATTTTTTTGATGTGCAATGATCATACTTTATAATCTGTCGAAAATATAATTTTTTTCAGGTGAAAATTATTAAAAAAAAAAAAAATAAAAAAATAAAAAAAATATGCCTCATTTGCATACTGATACCACCGCACGTCACTATCAGTAAAATAAACATTACTAAATGATTATATCTGTATAGCGGGCACTCGTAATTGTTAGAACTGGTGGAATAGTGACACAATTATACACTTATTGTATCCCCCGGACTCCGTCGGGGGATACTATGGATTTGACAGCGCGCCGCGTCCGCGTCCGCCGCAGACACTTCTTGTCCGGAGCATAACTCCACCACCCTTTCGAATATTTTCATGAAACTTCACACATGCATAGACCACGACCCGAAGGTGTGTCGCGCACAAGAATGACAACTCTTGCATAGCTTAATTTTTTAGTTATCTCCTTTTTTTGTTTCGCGCACATGATTGACCATAACTCGACCACCTTTGGAATATTTTTATGAAACTTAACACATTCAATTAGACCACGAACCGAAGGTGTGTCGTGCACAAGAATGACAACTCTTGCATAGCTAATTTTTGAGTTATCTCCCTTTTTTGTTTTCGCTCACTGATTTCCTGTCCGGAGCATAACTCGACCACCCTTTGGAATATTTTCATGAAACTTCACACATGCATAGACCGGAGGTGTGTCGCGCACAAGAATGACAACTCTTGCGTAGCTAATTTTTCAGTTATCTCCCTTTTTTGTTTTGCGCACTCTACAAACTGGACAATAATGCATGAAGACCTGTTTTCTCGTCTGCCTCTGTATACCTTTTCTCGTGTGCTCTGTACACCTTACCTGTAGAGAGAACAATAGAAACTGGGAGAACCATGTGCTAAGCATGGGCTAGCATGTGCAGATGTCCAGTGCTTGACCACTGCTGACCAGGTAATTTATACAGGTAAATCACTACATTGGGTACTGTGTTGAAAAAAAAATATTGTGGCATTATGTGGACCTCTGCAGATATATGTAGATAAATATAGGACTATTAAAAAAAAATCTGGTCTCCAATAGCAAGCATTATTATTTTTAAAAAAAAAATTGTAATTGTTTTTTGTTTTTTTTCATTATTTTTTTTCATTTTTTTTTTCAAATTATTTTTCAATTTGACTGGAAAAAAAATCTGGGCTCCAGTAGCAAGCATTATTATTTTTAAACTTTTTTTTTCCATTTTTTTTTTTTTTTCATTTTTTTTTTTCAAATTATTTTTCAATTTTTGTCCAGTAGCATAAGGTCGTAAGTGCTATATACAGACTATTCACCTGTGCATGTGCTAGCATGTGCAACTGACCACTGACCACTTACAGGTAATTTATACAGGTAAATGATTATATTACATTTCCGTAAACTGTGTTGAAAATATTGTGGCATTATGTGGACCTGTGCAGATATATGTAGATAAATATAGGACTATTAAAAAAAATTCTGGGCTCCAGTAGCAAGCATTATTATTTTTAATTTTTAAACTTTTTTTCCATTTTTTTTTTCAAATTCTTTTTCAATTTTTGTCTAGTAGCATAAGGTCGTAAGTGCTATATACAGACTATTATCATATAATAAAACAATTATTGACTAGTGAGCCATAGAATATAATCTGATATTCTATGGTTCACTAGTCAATAATTGTATAATATGTTCGGGCCAGTGAAAATTGCTTTCGGGCCCAGGCTCGAGGTCAAGGCGGACAAGGCGAGGCATCTGATTCCGCGGAATTCTTGTTTACTTATCTCCCTTTGTTGTTTCGTGCTCTGATTTTGTATCCAGAAGCATAACTCGAACACGCATATACGCATTGCTCTCTAATGGTCCTCTACCGCCCTGTGCCAAATCCACGTTCGTTCTGCCCCCTCCACCCCCGTCAAGCCCAGGGTCAAGGTCACATACTTAGTGCTTCAAAAAACATTAACGCTTGGGTAAAATATCTTATACTTTCTGTTTTCTTTCATGGATCATGGATCATCTTCATATTTCATATACGCATTGCTCTAATGGTCCTCTACCGCCCTGTGCCAAATCCACGTTCGTCCTGCCCCACCAATCCCAGGGTCAAGGTCACATACTTGGTGCTTCAAAAACTTTAACGCTCAGGTAAATATCTTAATAATTTTTATTTCATTCACGGATCAACTTCATATTTCATATACGCGTTGCTCTAATGGTCGTCTACCGCCTGTGCCAATCCACGTTCGTCTGCCCCCGCCAAGCCCAGGGTCAAGGTCACATACTTAGTGCTTCAAAAACTTTAACGCTCAGGTAAATATCTTATAATTTTTATTTCCATTCACGGATCAACTTCATATTTCATATACGCGTTGCTCTAATGGTCGTCTACCGCCCTGTGCCAAATCCACGTTCGTCCTGCCCCCGCCAAGCCAGGCCCGGGTTAACATCATATACTTAGTGCTTCAAAAACTTTAACGCTCAGTAAATATCTTATAATTTCTGTTTTCTTTCACGGATCAGCTTCATATTTCATATATGCATTGCTCTAATGGTCCTCTACGCCCTGTGCCAAATCCACGTTTGTCCTGCCCCCGCCAAGCCCAGGGTCAAGGTCACATACTTGTTGCTTCAAAAACTTTAACGCTCGGGTAAAAGAAAATTTTGACTTGCAATTTGGCCTCATTTATTATCAAAGCGATATGTGGGACATCCGTGTTCTATGAACACATTTTCTAGTTTATTAAACTTCACACATGCATAGAAGACGACCCAAAGGTGTGTCGCACGTAAGAATGACAACTCTTGCGTCGTTAATTTCTTAGTTATCTCCCTTTGTTGTTTTGTGCACTGATTTCGTGTCTGGAGCATAACTCGAACACCCTTTGGAATATTTTCATGAAACTTCACACATGCATAGACCACGACCCTAAAGGTGTGTCCCGCAAGAATGACAACTCTTGCATCACTAATTTTTTAGTTATCTCCCTTTGTTTTTCCGTCACTGATTTTGTCTCCGGAGCATAACTCGAACAGCTTTTTTTCAAACTACTTGTGTATCTGGGGAGGGGGATACACATGCGCTTGTCGACAAGCGTCCATTTCTAGTTTAATTCCTATAAAGAACATTTTGTGCCTACTGAGTGGGCATGTACCTTTAAATAAGACATTGTGATATACATATGTACGGTGTGTATTCCATTGACAGTGAATGGCTACGAGGAGACGATTGCATTGAGAATGTTGAACAAAGACCAGATAGCGGAGTGGCTTGGCGTGTTAAAGGGTCGCTCTGGTCAGCAGTTGATGAGACTGAGGAAAGACTGGCACACCGACACGCCCAGTGTCCAGGGAGTGTGGCACCCATTTATGTTCAAAGACACGGCGCTGAATGTTACCGATATCATGGATAAGAGTTTGCACGAATATTCGCCACCAGCGTTGACAGCGACGGAGTTAATATTAGAAATGAATGAGGACCCGAGTCACCAGACAATTGATGAAGAAGGCAGCTGAATCATAAATTGTGGCTGAGACTGGAGAAATGGAGATTATGGGTATTGCGACCAGTGTAGATCCAGATCAGCCTGTGCATCCGCAGTCTGATCAGGATCTGCACTGTTCGCCATTCTATCAATGAATCACCCGACATGATTCTAAAATGCAATACAGATCTATATCAGATTACAGGAGTGTGTTATTTGATCGGGAGCTGCACTGGTTCCAAATCCCATAAGCCCCATGACTCCACTCAACTTACAGCCACATATATAGTTGTGCACAGTAAATCTGAAAAACTGCTGTACCATCCGTAGCGTGCTACGGACGGTACAGCAGTTTTTCAGATTTACAGGAGTTTTGCA
This sequence comes from Conchocele bisecta, assembly GCA_029237695.1. NCBI lineage: Eukaryota > Metazoa > Mollusca > Bivalvia > Lucinida > Thyasiridae > Conchocele > Conchocele bisecta. The sequence goes on from CM055272.1 coordinate 24,144,373, forward strand.
AAGCTACTGCCCTCAACAACATTATACATTTTATATTGCAATGTTTGTACCCACTTTTAAAAAACAATGGGTACATATATATTGTTTTCGTAATAGGTAGGGACTTGAAACTTGGTGAGTGCCTTCCTTATGGTGTGTAGATGCGCAGTTAATTTCGATTTTTTATTCGACCCCTGGGTCATGGATTATCTCCCCATTTTCGACTTAGTATGTTTCAATTTTGGCTTGTAAGAAGTAAAACTTTTTAACCGTAATAGGTAGGGATTTGTAACTTGGTGTGTGTCTTCCTTATGGTTTTGCCTTGTAAGAAGTAAAACCTTTTTAACCGTAATAGGTAGGGACTTGAAACTTTGTGTGTACATTCCTTATGGTGTGTAGATGCGCAAAGTGATTTTTGATTTGACACTCGGTCATGGATTATCTCCCCGTTTTTTGCATAAATCTCCAAAAGTTGCCTTGTAAGAAGTAAACCTTTTTAACCATAATCGTTACGGACTTGCGCAAAGTGAATTTCAATTTTTGATCCCACCCCTGTTCATGGGTTATCTCCCCCTTTTTGATTTCCATTTGTGAAAAGTGGGTATATTGCGATGTGCTCTTGTTGTGAATAAAATTAAATTCTGAGGATTCACTGTTTTTTTTATGGAATACAATGTACATGAATATTCTGTAGTTAGCATGCTATAGTGATGGGTTGTGGCCTTGGGGTTAGAACACCTGACTTCCAATCCGGATGTTGTGGGTTCAAACCTCGCCTAGGGCATCAAATAATACTTTCCTAGTGTTTCCACCCACTAGTCTTTTGGATGAGACTTAAAACCGAGGTCCCATCCTTAACCCTTTCAACCCTAAGGAACTGGAATAGACTTTGATATGCTAATTTTCCGACAAATCCAATCGTCACAAAATGATTTTCAGATTAGTCCATTTATGAAAAGTGGGTGTTTTTGTTCTAGAAAATGTGAAAATTACTTGCAAAAAGTGCAGATCCTGATGAGACGGCTCGTTACGAGCCGGCTCATCTGGATCTGCACTGTTTGCAAACCCCGCTATAGCGGGTTTTCGGGTTCAAAGGGTTAAATGACCGTAGCTGTACCTGGGTTGTTAAACCCATTCACTTAGACCTTTCATGTGACATGCTATAACAAAAATGGAACTTATTGAATTTTGAGTTGTGTCAATTGTAGACACAGATCAGCCAACACATAATTTTTCAGAGCCCAAATTGGTCATATTTAATCTGCTATTGATCATGATGATGCTCATAACAAATAAATTACTGATTGTTCCACGTTTTTCTGCCGACAAACTTTTGGCACATTAAATAAAAAAGATTTAAATGTAAGTAGTTTTTCATCAATAACTAAAAATTCACTCTCCCCTTTTTTTTTCATTTGATGAAATTCCAAATTCCATCAAATATAGATTTTATTGTGATTTTTTTTCCCTGTCACAGGCGATGTGACCAGTGTAAGCTCTAATCAGGCTGTATGGATGTGCAGTTCATTGATGAAACGGCGAACAGTGCAGATCCAGATCAGACTGTGCGGATGCACAGGCTGATCTGGATCTACACTGGTCGCAAAACCGATACAGCCACATATGTGACTGGTTCTCATGATTGTTGTGGCCAATCTGCATGCAGCTCTTGTCACTAGTTTAGCTCCTGTTCTGTGACTGAGTTTGGGGCTTATGACATTTGTGGCTGTTGGTTCTTGGTATGTGACTGTGAGTGGGTGGTTGGTTGAGAGCATGTGAAGGGTAAATTTAATGATGGGTTTCATCCCTGGTTTGGCCCTCGTGTACATTTTTGGCGTTATCGTTACTTGAGCGTTGAATTTGGTTATCCCCATTGTAAAAGTAGTAAGATTAGTACTAATGATATTATTTTTAGGGAGTGGGGCTAAATGACTGATGTGGTGATGAGTTCGGTCATCTCCCTTGTAAAAGTAGTAAGTAGGGAGTGGGGCTAAATGACTGATGTGTTGATAAATTTGGTTATCCCCATTGTTAAAGTAGTAAGATTGGTACTAATCATATTACTTTTAGGGAGTGGGGCTAAATGACTGATGTGGTGATGAATTTGGTTATCCCCATTGTTAAAGTAGTAAGATTGGTACTAATCATATTACTTTTAGGGAGTGGGGCTAAATGACTGATGTGGTGATGAATTTGGTTATCCCCATTGTTAAAGTAGTAAGATTGGTACTAATCATATTACTTTTAGGTAGTGGGGCTAAATGACTGATGTGGTGATGAATTTTGTTATCCCCATTGTTAAAGTAGTAAGATTGGTACTAATCATATTACTTTTATTGGGAGTGGGGCTAAATGACTGATGTGGTGATGAAAGGGTTTGGTTATCCCCATTGTTAAAGTAGTAAGATTGGTACTAATCATATTACTTTTAGGGAGTGGGGCTAAATGACTGATGTGGTGATGAATTTGGTTATCCCCATTGTTTAAAGTAGTAAGATTGGTACTAATCATATTACTTTTAGGGAGTGGAGCTAAATGACTGATGTGGTGATGAATTTGGTTATCCCCATTGTTAAAGTAGTAAGATTGGTACTAATCATATTACTTTTAGGGAGTGGGGCTAAATGACTGATGTGGTGATGAATTTGGTTATCCCCATTGTTAAAGTAGTAAGATTGGTACTAATCATATTACTTTTAGGGAGTGGGGCTAAATGACTCTGACGTGCTGATGACTAGGTCAGGTTATTTAAATTTTAGGACTTAACTTTTTTTTCTGTGTATTTATTTCGATGTACTTATTCCGTTTTGATATTTGGATTTTCTCCCCAATGCAGCAGGATAAATGTGAGATTAAATGTGAGACCTTAGCTGTTGACAGTCCATTAAACACCATTAAATCAATATTTGTATGCGACTGTCAGAGAGTGGAGCATATGGTAGTTTTCAACTTGTGGCATATCTATCTCTTGTACATGTATAATGGATCAGGGCTCCAGATAAGGAATTAGTAATTATACCCCCCCCCCCCCTGGAGTCAGCAGCTTGAGTTTCCGTGTTCCCGTGTTTCCGTCCGTCACAAAACTTAACAATTGTAAATTTCCTTTTAACTTCTCTTTCCCTTTGCGGAAATCTTTCATATTTTACCCGCCCCTTCTCTGACACTCGTACATCATTCTGCAATAAACCTACGACCCCCATTTATGCCAGGGGTCAAGGTCACGGACTTAGAAATTTAGAAAAAAAAGAAAACTTAACAATTGTAAATTTCCTTTTAATTCTCTTTCCCTTTAAATCTTTCATATTTTACCCGCTTCTCTGACTCGACATCTTTCTGCAACAAACTAGACATTTATGCCAGGGGTCAAGGTCACGGACTTAGAAACTTAAAAAAAAAAAAAACTTCAATTGTAAATTTCCTTTTAACTTCTCTTTCCCTTTGCGGAAATCTTTCATATACCCACCCCCTTCTCTACATCATACATATTCTGCAACAAACCTACGACCCCCATTTATGCCAGGGTCAAGGTCACGGACTTATAAACTTAGAAAAAACTAAAACTTAACAAATGTAAATTTCCTTATAACTTCTCTTTCCCTTTGCGGAATGCAGTGATATTTTACCCGGCCCTTCTCTGACACTCATACATCATTCTGCAACAAACCTACGACCCCCATTTATGCCAGGGGTCAAGGTCACGGACTTAGAATGTCTAGTTTGCTTTTTAGCTCGACTATTCGAAGAATAAGTAGAGCTTATGTTGTCACCCCAGCGTCGGCGTCACGCCTTGGTTAAGGTTTTTAGTCAAGTTTGTATATGGAATACTACTGGCCCTACACCCACCATACTTGGACAACTTCATCTCCTAGTGATGTACATCAATAACCCCTGATCTATATTTAACCTTGACCTACATTTCCTCTTGAATTTCTTGGTTAATTCCCCTTGGTTAATTAGCGCTAATCCTATTACTTTTAGGGGATGGGATAAATGATGCTGGTGTGGCGAGGGCCTGGCACCAGATCAGGTTGTTCTAATTTCAGGACTGAATATATATTTTGATTGTAAATATTGAGTTCTGAAGTTGGGATTTACCCCCCTTGGACAGGTGGATACGGGACTCGACCCCGTTGACCCGTCTGCGTGTAGACTCCCTGAGGCTTGTACCTCTATGTCAGAAAAGCGGACGTTAAACCCTATTCACTCACTCACTCACTCCCCTTGGTTAAGGTTTTTAGTCAACCTTGGTTAAGGTTTTTAGTCAAGCTTGTATATGCAATACTACTGGCCCTACACCCACCATACTTGGACAACTTCATCTCCTAGTGATGTACATCAACAACCCCTGATCTATACTTGACCTTGACCTATATTTCCTCTTGAATTACTTACTTAATTCCCCTTGGTTAACATTTTTAGTCAAGCTTGTAGATGGAATACTCCTGGCCCTACACCAACCATACTTGGACAACTTCATCTCCTAGTGATGTACATCAACAACCCCTGACCTATATTTGACCTTGACCTACATTTAACCTTGAATTACTTACTTAATTCCCCTTGGTTAAGGTTTTTACTCGACCTTCGTTAAGCTTTTTACTCAAGCTTGTACATGGAATACTATTGTGCATACAGACACCATACTCGGACAACCTTTTCTCATAGTGATGTACTTCTATTTCCTTCATTGAAAATTCTTTATATTTCACACATGCATTCCTCTAAGGTTGTACTATCATGCCCGGATCTGCTTCACATTTCACACACGCATTGCTCCAATGGACCTCTACCACCCTGTGACAAATTCACGTTTGTGCCGCCCCCGCTAAGCCCAGAGTCAAGGTAAAAAAACCCAAACACTTGGATTTATTTTTACATATTTAGGGGTACCTGGGCCCACGCGGGGGGTGTTCTGTAAGCCTCGCTTACTGACCAATCTAGTTATACCCCCCGCAACGAGTTGCGGGGGGGTATACTGGAGTCAGGTTGTCCGTCCGTCCGTCCGTGCGTCCGTAAACTTAACATCAGAGAAATATTGTTATAACTTCTATTTCCTTCTTCTGAAATGCTTAATATTTCACACATGCATTCCTGTAAGGCTCTACTACCATGCTGTGCCAAATCCACAACCGTCCAACCCCCGCTGATCCCATGGTCAAGGTCAAATACTTAGTATCTTTACTAAACTTAACATCAGAGAAATATTGTTATAACTTCTATTTCCTTCATCTAAAATGCTTAATATTTCACACATGCATTCTAAGGCTCTACTACCATGCTGTGCCAAATCCACGACCGTCCAACCCCCGCTGATCCCATGGTCAAGGTCAAATACTTAGTATCTTTACTAAACTTAACATCAGAGAAATATTGTTATAACTTCTATTTCCTTCATCTAAAGTGCTTAATATTTCACACATGCATTCTAAGGCTCTACTACCATGCTGTGCCAAATCCACAACCGTCCAACCCCCGCTGATCCCATGGTCAAGGTCAAATACTTAGTATCTTTACTAAACTTAACATCAGAGAAATATTGTTATAACTTCTATTTCCTTCATCTAAAAATGCTTAATATTTCACACATGCATTCTAAGGCTTTACTACCATGCTGTGCCAATCCCACGGAGCCTTGTGCCAAATCCACACCGTATCCAACCCCCGCTGATCCCAAGGTCAAGGTCAAATACATGGTCTCTTTACAAAACTTAACATCAGAGAAATATGTTATAACTTCATCTAAAATTCTTAATATTTCATACAAGCATTCCTCTAAGGCTCTACTATCATGATGTGACATATCCCCGCTGATCCCAAGATCAAGATCACATACTTAGTCTCTTTACAAAACTTAACATCAGAGAAATCGGTTATAACTTCTATTTCCTTGCTCGAATCTGCTTCACATTCACGTTCGTGCCGCCCCCCGCTAAGCCCAGAGTCAAGGTCACAAGCCCACACACTTGGACAATTTTACATATTTAAGGGTACCTGGGCCCACACAGGGGTATTCCGTAAGCCTCGCTTACTGACCAATCTAGTTGTTGCTGGGCCGTTAATACCATTCACGTTCACTTTTATAAATGACAGATAATACTGGAGAAAAAAATAGAATGCAAAAATATATAGAATGAAACGTCTGCCCGTTGTCTCTGTGGGGTGAGGTGGTTTAATACTTTCCAAAAAAATCAAAATATATTACCGATATGCAAAATAAACTAGAAATATGGCACGTCGGAACACAAATGCCCCCGCTGGCATGATTGAAAATACAAAAGGGCGAAGTATCAGGGACACTATGATATAGCACCATGGAATGCAGGTGTGAAGTAGTTATGTGAAAGGAAAGAGAAATTATGGGGAATTTACACGAAATTTACCGGTTTTGAAATCACTAAGTATGTGACATTGCCCTTGGGTTTAGCAGAAGTCCGATGATCGTGGATTTGTCACAGCATAATATAGAACAATCAAAGGAATGCTCGTGTGAAATATGAAACAGCTACTTGAAAAGAAACAGAAATTATCTGAAGTTTACCCGAGCGTCAATGTTTTAAATGCACACATTTAAAGTTTGTGACTTTGTCCTCGAGTTTAGCAGCGGCCCAAGGATCGCGGATTTGTCACAGCATGCTAGAGGACCATACGAGGAATTCATGTGCTAAGTATGCGACCATAACATTGTGGCTTAACGGTGACCCGAGGATCGTGGATTTGTTATAGTATCATAGGGGGCCATTAGAGGAATGTATGTGTGAAATATGCAGCAGTTGAGTGAAAGGAAACAGAAAATGTAAGAAAGTTACCTGAGCGGTAAGTAAGCCTTGGGTTTAGCGGCGGCCTGAGGATCGTGGATTTGTCAGAGGCATATAGAGGACCAGCAGAGGAATGTATGTGTAAACTATGAAGCAGTTACGTGGAAAGAAATAGAAAGTATAATAAAGTTACCTGAGCGCTAAGTATGTGACCTTGGGTTTAGCGGGGGCATGAGGATCGTGGATATGTCGTAGTGTAGTAGATCAGAGGAATGCATGTGCGAAATAGGAAACCTCTACGTCAAAGGAAACACTATTATTCGGCGACGGGGGCCTAAATATGTGTAATCGTTTATAAGACGGTGCCATGATTATTATGAGAGTTTACTAGGCATAATAAGTTTCAAACGTGAGAGAATGTGAGCCTGAAATTAGAGACGTACACGTACAGTTTCCAAGCAATCTCGGTAGATGATGAGACGGTGCGCATATCTTGTAAACACTGGCGAACCATCCATTAAGGGGTTCACACGTGAGCAAATAAATACAGTGGAACCTCTCTAAACCGGACACCAAGAAAACGCCTGTGATCTTATTTTTGACGAGTTTCTTAGTCATTTATCTCGGGTGATAATGTCTGTTCGTAATCGCATAGCAGATAGCTATATATATATATGGCTCAGAATGATCAAATGCCTCATTTACAGTGAACCCTCTCTAAGACGGGTGTCCGGTTTAGAGAGGTTTAGCTGTATACTACAACTACACACCTAACGGTAAAATAACCCTTACCATAGGCGGCGGAAGCAGAAAATTATTGTGGGGGGGGGGCAGCATTAAGGGCCCAAAGGTACCAATATTGCTAGGGTGTCCGGGGGCATGCTCCCCCGTACATTTTTGCAATCTAAGAGGCGTGAAACGCCATTTCCTGCATTCTCAGCAAGTTTGAGGATGATAATATGTGCTTTATTACATAATTATTGAGGGGGCCAGGCCTCGCCAAACAAATTATTGGGGGAGGGCAGCCCCCCCCCCCCCCCCCCCCCCCCGGCCCGCCGACTTCCGCCGCCCCTGCTTACCTGGATTCACACCTGGGGCCAAGTGGTATGGTAATTGCACATAGCACGTATCATATCAAAACATTGGTGTTTCAGTTATGAAATGCTATTGTAATTACAGTGATGAATATGCTAGTGTTTCCCATATAATACCACATGTATATTCCCAGTTATACTAGGCAAAACAAGAAACGCAACATTTACAAGTATAGGCATACGGTAAAAAAAAAAACGTCCATAAATTATTTTACCCGTTTTCTCATCGAATTGACAACTTTTACCGTTACAAAATGCCATACCAGTTAGTCCGGTTTTGTCCACCCACCGCACCCTGAAACGTCAAATGCTAAATGCAATGGTTGCACGTGCAAACCCGTATGTCACCGCAGATATTGTACGGATTGTTGTTGAATCTACTGCAGAACGCCAGCCCGGTTGTTTTATCTCCGTTGATAATTTGTGTCAATGGAACGTTTACGTCAAACTCAACGTTAGGAAGCGGTGACAATGTTGTTACGTGGAGTATCCCAAAGCAACATTGCTCGTTACTTCAGAGTTTATCGATCCACCACCGCTCGACTAAACCAACGTCTACGAACGACTGGTACCACCAAAGACCGTGCTCGAAGTGGACGCCCGAGGGTAACAACACGTCAACAGGACCGGTATGTCAGACTTTGCCACTTACGTAACCGATTCCTAAATCCTGTAGAAACTGCTGCAAACACCATGGGGATCCATAACAACAGAATCAGTGCACAGACTGTAAGGAATAGACTCCGTGAGGATACGTTACGTGCACGCCGCTCAACGTCGGTATGCCACTCACAGCACCCAGACGTCAGGCAACAAAGACATGGTTGATTGAACACAGGCCGCGAGTATTATACATTGGAGGCAGGTACTGTTTACAGATGAGTCGCGATATACCTATTGTGTAGGTCCGACAAACGTATTCGAGTCTATATATATATATATCGCCGTCTTGGTGAACGTTACGTCGACTCGTATGTCTTGGAGCGTGATATATTTGGCGGAGGCTGAGTCCTGGTTTGGGGCGATATCTGTCATGGACACAAAACGCCACTGATTGTTATCGACTGGACTCTGACAGCAAACCGCTACCGCGATACTATTATTCAGCCTACCGTTGTTCCATTTGTGCGCCGCCATAACGTCATTTTTCAGCAAGACAATGCACGTTGCCATGTTGCCGGTGTGTGTCGCGATTTTCTTGACACTATAATTACGTTCAGGTTCTCCCTTGGCCTACGTACAGCCCAGACGTATATCTCCTATATTGAGCATCTTTGGGACGGCTTGGATAGGATGGTAAGGGCGCGCAACCCACCACCTAGTTACGTCCCTGAACTGAGACGTGCGCTTGCAGAAGAGTGGAACTGTATCCCAGTCGCAGTGGTGAACAAACTGATGGCGTCCATGTCAAAGCGAATACGAGCTGGAATCGCCGCAAACGGAGGACACATTCGCTAATGATCAGCCATGTGCTGTAAATGCTATATGGACTCTGAACCACCGTCACTGAAGAATGACGTTACGTTGACGTCACTTTGAATGGTATCATGGATATTACTTTGGAATCGAGTGTGTAAGTGTTCTCCGGATTAAATGCAGTACGAAATGATTTGGGTACGAACCGTTGGTAAGGATAAAATTACCAGCACTATATTTATACCGACACCGAAAAATTACACAACAACAATGGCGAAGGAAATTTCGACATTTTTCTAGACATTTTGAAATCCACACGTCTCCGTCTAAAATGAATAACATTGTCTCAACAACAGAATATTCAAGTTCTGCGCAGTATTTTTTGTGTGGCGGTCTGGTGCTAAACAGCCAGTATGCCCAGAGGCGGTGGAAAACGCTACCAGAATCGGTCGATTTCCTGTCGCCAGATGATTGGGGTAGAAATTTTGGACCTGCCTGATGATGTATTGTATCTGATCCTAGAAAAATGCGACATACGTAGTCTAGGACGACTGAGTCGCGTCTGCCACAGAATATGTCGACTCATAAAGTCGGATTCGGTGTGGCTGAAATTCAGCAAGAAATATCCATTCATGAAGACCTTGTCTGGAAACGAGTAAGACATAGTCGTGACGCCAGTTTTCGGGCTAGTCGGACTTTTCGGGGTATTCACACATTTTGTAATTTGTAGACATGTCTGCAGCCGCGATGTGCTTTATGTCAGGTGATTAAAATAAGCATGACATTACCTATATTAAGTCCTTTAAAAATGCCAAAAAATCCAGTGTTTGGACTAAATACACGCTTTACGGGCGCACGATTCACCCAAATCCTCCCCAAATTCTCATTTCCCCCCAAATCCTCCCCAAATCCTCATGTAATGAATAAGTTATCCAATTAATATGGAAGCAGGTTAAAACGCCCCCAAGTCAAATCGCCCCCAAGTCAAAACGCCCCCATTTTGGTCAAAACGCCCCCCCCATCTATTTGGTCAAAAACACCCCCGAATCTTTGGTTCAAAAAAAACACCCCCAAAAAACACTCCCATAATTTATTTTTTTTTGAATACGATTTTATTTTGTCATTTGTATAGTAATTCAGTGGACATGTATTAGCCTTTTTAACATGATAAACAAGTCCGTTTTTTCAATAAACATGACCTGTTTGATTGTAGTTTAGTCAAATTGACTAGGGGGCGTTTTGACTTTGGTGAATGAAAACAAAACATAATTGGTTCATCATGTACTTTTTATTTCATTATAATTTTTTTGTTTCAAATATATATATAATGTAGTTATCGCATTGAACTGCATGTTGGTTCCTTCAGTCAATGCACGGGTAACATTCAGACATCTTAACTAGTAAGGCTACTCCTTTTTTTATTTCTTGGTTTACAAGAGCGCCGAGTGTAATTTTTGTGAAAGACGAAAACAAAAAAAAAGAGGAAATCTCGTGTTTTTATTATTTTCGGCGAATGAAAATACGTTTCGAAAAAAGAAAAAAAATGATCAGGAATTCAATTGTAAAAAAAAAAAAAAGATAAAACAGAACAGTGTTGAAATCTAGACTGAAATTTAGGATCCCCAGCGGGTTTGAGCGCTTCTCTCTCGTGTCGATTCGTCCGTAACCCGATTCGCACCGTGGGTCGTTTCGCCGGTATTTCCATTCGCGCTGTGTCGTTTCGTACTGCGTCGTTTCGCACATCCCGTTCGCACCGTGGGTCGTTTCGCCCATATTCCCGTTCGCGCTGGGTCGTTTCGTACGTAGTTACGTTCGTATGCTATCCATGAAATCCATGCGATTTCAACAGTAGGGGCTTCAGTACGCTGTCGTAATTCTGTAATTCGGCTGCCTCATTATGAAAATCAAACGTTTTTATTTCACAAATTCTATATTATAATAGATTAAAATATATAGATAATAGATTAAAAAACATTTTTTACAGATGAATTCAATAATAATCATTATTTCGTTCATGTATTGTAGTGTTTACGATAAATAACCAGATTTTAGTACCTAGAACACGATTTGAATACACCGATGTTGACCCACGTTCGCCGACGTTGCGAGATGCACGGACATATTTTTAGCTGTGTTACAGTAATATGGGGTTACTCTAAGTGATTTCCGCGGGATTTCCCTGTGACGTTTTTCTTGAATGACCAATCAGATTAAAGCTTACATTCTGAACACGTGATTAACGGGATAAAAGTGGTTAAATAAGTGTGAAGACAGGTGCCTATCAATGGGATAATAACACAGAACACGCACAAACACACACACGCCAATACATCATTTAATCATTTAATCATGCTAATAGAAATACAATAACAAAATCAACTGATGTATTATGCAATAATTAACATTGAACACTCAAAAATTACACATACGCAAAGAAAACACAAATTTACACATGAAGAAATAATTCAGAAATTATACAATAATATCGTCGCCATAATTCTTCTTGTACTTCGTACACAACGCGTACCTGAAATGAAAATAGTCTAGTATAGTAAAACACCCATAAAAACCACCAGAATAAGTTAATTATTTGACAATAAACATTTGAAGATGGGGGCGTTTTGACCAAAATGGGGGTGTTTTGACCAAAATGGGGGTGTTTTGACTAATTGATGGGGGTGTTTTGACCAATTCGGGGGAGTTTTGACTTGGGGGCGATTTGACTTGGGGGCATTTTGACTGTAAATCAATTAATATGTCTCAAAACCTTTTAATATCGTTCTTAAGAAGTTATTGAACCTGATTTGCATACATTTTTATTGTCCCGTCTGCTTTAGCAGAAGCGGGACATAGGCATAGCTTTTCCGTCGGCGGCGTCGTCATCGTCGGCGGCGTCAACATTTCACGTTAAGTTTTTGCGTTTAGCTCAGTTTCCAGAAAACTATAACTCCTACGACCTCCATACTTGGTATACATCAACACTGTGGTGTAACCATCTCACACAGAGGGAGCCCATGTGACCTTCACCTACTTTTCATGGTTCATTGACCTACTTTTCACATGCATTCAACGTTAAGTTTTTGCGTTTAGCTCTGTTTCTAAAACTTAACGCTCAGGTTAATTCATTGTAACTTCTGTTTCCCTCAATGGAATGCTTTAATATTCCATACATGCATTTGTAACAACATCTCACATCATTCTACAGAAATCCCATGGTGCCCGCAAACCCCAAAGGTCAAGGTCACTGACTTAGAAATTTCCGTGTTTGGAAAAGTTAACGCTCGATTTAATGTATTACAACTTCTGTTTCCCTTCATGGAATGCTTCGGTATACATCAACACTGTGGTGTAACCATCTCACACACAGGGAGCCCATGTGACCTTGACCTAGTTTTCATGGTTCATTGACCTACTTTTCACATGCATTCAACGTTAAGTTTTTGCGTTTAGCTCTGTTTCTAAAACTTAACGCTCAGGTTAATTCATTGTAACTTCTGTTTCCCTCAATGGAATGCTTTAATATTCCATACATGCATTTGTAACAACATCCCGCATCATTCTCCAGAAAGCCCATGGTGCCCGCTGACCCCAAAGGTCAAGGTCGCTGACTTAGAAATTTCCGTGTTTGGAAAAGTTAACGCTCAGTTTATGCTTTAATATTCCATACGTGCATTTGTAACAACATCCTGCATCATTCTACAGAAAGCCCATGGTGCCCGCTAACCCCAAAGGTCAAGGTCACTGAATTAGAAATTTCCGTGTTTGTAAAAGTTAACGCTCAGTTTATGCTTTAATATTCCATACATGCATTTGTAACAACATCCCGCATCATTCTACAGAAAGCCCATGGTGCCCGCTAACCCCAAAGGTCAAGGTCACTGAAGTAGAAATTATCGTGTTTGCAAAAGTTAACGCTCAGTTTATGCTTTAATATTCCATACATGCATTTGTAACAACATCCCGCATCATTCTACTGAAAGCCCATGGTGCCCGCTGACCCCAAAGGTCAAGGTCGCTGACTTAGAAATTTCTGTGTTTGGAAAAGTTAACGCTCAGTTTATGCTTTAATATTCCATACATGCATTTGTAACAACATCCTGCATCATTCTACAGAAAGCCCATGGTGCCCGCTAACCCCAAAGGTCAAGGTCACTGAATTAGAAATTTCCGTGTTTGCAAAAGTTAACGCTCAGTTTATGCTTTAATATTCCATACATGCATTTGTAACAACATCCCGCATCATTCTACAGAAAGCCCATGGTGCCCGCTAACCCAAAGGTCTAAGGTCACTGAAGTAGAAATTATCGTGTTTGCAAAAGTTAACGCTCGTTTATGCTTTAATATTCCTTTCAGATGCTTTTTAACAACAGATCATACAGAAAGCCCATTGTTGCCCGCTAACCCCAAAAGGTCAAGGCGCTGACTTAGAATTTCTGTGTTTGGAAAAGATCGCTCAGTTTTAGCGCTCGTTTATGCTTTAAAATTATACATGCATTTGTAGAACATCCGCATCATTCATTCTACAGAAAGCCCATCATTCTACAGAAAGCCCATGGTGCCCGCTAACCCCAAAGGTCAAGGTCGCTGACTTAGAAATTTCTGTGTTTGGAAAAGAACGCTCAGTTTTAGCGCTCAGTTTATGCTTTAATATTCCATATATGCATTTGTAGCAACATCCCGCATCATTCATTCTACAGAAAGCCCATCATTCTCAGATTAAACAAAAGAAGACAGAGCATGTGCACAAAGTACAGAAAGCCCATGGTGCCCGCTAACCCCAAAGGTCAAGGTCACTGACTTAGAAATTTTCTGTGTTTGGAAAAATTTACGCTCAGTTTATGCTTTCATATTCCATACATGCATTTGTAACAATATCCCGCATCATTCTACAAAAGCCCATGTTGCTCACTAACCCCAAGGTTATTACAAGCTCCTTATGTACTATCAAACTGCGCTAGGCGGGACATTTTGCTCTGCGGAGCTCTTTTTGTTAAAAATAGTCTTATTTCGATGTTTTAATTTAACTTAGGCATTCTAGCAGCCAAGGGAGATCATCGAAAATAAATTATGAGATAAATGCAAGGGAGATAAATGAAACATGCAAGTTATTTATGCAGTACGGGCCCGATATGCAGCAAATCATCCCCAAATGTTCATATTTTAAAGCTATATATGTGCTGAGGTTGGTTGATTGATTGATTGATTGACTGATTGATATAAAAACAGATGAATAGTATTATACACATTTGGAATGGTAAATAACTTGCATGTTTCAATTGACCAAAATGGGTCAAACAACATTTATCTCCCTTGCATTTATCTCATAATTTATTTTGGATGATCTCCCTTTGCTGCTGGAATGCCTAAGTTAAATTAAAACATTGAAATAAGACTCTTTTTACCATAAAAACGTATTCAAATCGGGTTCAATAACTTCTTAAGAACGATATTAAAAGGTTTTGAGACATATTAATTGGATAACTTATTCATTATATGAGGATTTGGGGGAAAATGAGGATTTGGGGAGGATTTGGGTGAATCGTGCGGCCCCTAAATACATGCTAAATACTGGTAATTTTTATCATTTAGGTCATTTATTTTGTTCATGAACCTACCGTGATTTTCGTGATTTTCTGCGTCCGCCATTTAATCTGCTCTTTAATATTGTTAAAATCATAATCAATAGAAAAGTTTCAAGTTTTCCTTCACTGTGCCTCATTCATCTGCGAGATGATCTAGCTAACAGCCAACGAAAACTCGGGGCGAATTAGCAAATTTATTGACACTTTCGGAACATACCCCGAAAACACCAACCACAAGTCAGTATTCAAGATGGCTGACTCATGTGTTGCTAAACGCGCTAACGCAAATTTTAATCTAACAACAATCTTATTTTGAAGGCAAGAAACATTGAAAGAAATGTTTATCTTTCTATTGAACTGACAATTTAGCTCATATGTTATGTTGTATAAAAGCTGCTAGTTGATGAACTTGTTAATACCCCGAAAACTAGACCCACCATCATATATTAAGATGGTCGCTCCCACCCCAATATCAGTTACATATGTAAATATCAATAACAATTGCTTCAACCCCTTACTTATTCCTAATTGTGACGACACAATAAACTGCGCCAGGTAAACCAGAGACTACCCGATTTGTATGTGGATATATGCACAAGTTCTCTAGAGTGCGATATTGCATGCGCAATATCGTTTCGCTGCAGAACGAGTGGCATATACAAATGTATCCACATGTAAATCAAAATTATAACCTTTTATTACTGTCATTTCGGCTAATTCTTCTCATCGGCTAATGCGCAATTCACGTCAAATTTAGCCATGCGTATGTCATAATAATGTGGATTTTGGAATAAACAAGCTGATTAATTGCTACACTGTGGCACAATTTTATCACATTCCGATAGTTTGGTAAAAAGTTATTCTGAATATAGTCAAAATGTGTAAAATCCTCAGACCCTGCTGTCTTATTTACTAAATTAACTGTTAAACGAAGAAACTAACCTGCCATGATGTCACTGGATAGTTCTGCTTCAAGTTTAATACCAATTTTGCTATGCTGATTCAGTATGCTGCTCGCCATTTTGTTTACACTACCAGATGCGCAGCATTAGCTGAAACAAATGTGACGTTGCAAACACGCATGTGATGTCATACATTACACAATTTACGTCACTTACTGACGTCAGAACATTATGACATTTTACCTGCACAAACATTTTTTAACTGCGTTGAATATTCAGGAAAGTTTGACCGAATATGGAGATGGTAATTCAATATAAATGTGTTTGGAAAGCCTTAGCCTTAGGTGTGCAGAATTAGCCGACACCATTGTATATACAATGGTGTCGGCTAATTCTGCACACCTAAGGCTTTCCAAACAAATTTAAGGTTCATTAACGTCCCCATATTGAGTCAAAATTTCCTGAATAAGCAACGCAGTTCAAAGACGCATGTGCAGGTAAAATGTCATAACGTACTGTAAACAAAAGGGTGAACAGCATACTTAATCAGCATAGCAAAATTGGTATTAAACTTGAAGCAGAACTATCCAGCGACATCATGACAGGTTAGTTTCTTAGTTGAACAGTTAATTTACTAAATAAAACTGCTTTTCCATCAGCAGGATCAAGGATTTTACACATTTTGACTATATTCATGATATTCGGAATAACTTTTTACTGAACTATTGGAATATGATAAAAGCATGTATATATAATCTATACTAAATTTAGTTATGGACCGAAATATCCAACATCAAGATTGCTGATCCAACACGTTAGGCGTGCATAATAATTGTGTCGTTAGCGGAACCTACCCGTCGGCGGATTAACTAATCAGATTCTGTCAATCCAAGAGGTGCCAGTAACAACACTCACCAGCGTCTGTTGTGTACTTTATATTTTCTGGGGAATTTTCTAACTAGCTCAGGACTGCTCAATTTTGCTTCCACTTTTCAGTCCCATCTCTAAATGATCTTACCTGTTGCTGAGATGGTAACCCTTTCACTTTTCCTCTTTTCAGTACCTGTCGACAAAGTCTGAAGGAGAGAATACGGGTTTCACAGAACTGGCTAAACAAGTATTTCCGAGAGAGAGTTCTGCTTAGACACAACCCAAAGTAAGTTATCATCAGCAGTAGGGGTGTAATGATTCACCGAACATTCGATGCAGCACAATAGTTTGCCAACAATGCCATTCATGATACGTGACACTGATATTCGATACGTGTTTCACAATTCAATACTTTGGAATCCCAAATTACAAATACTAAAATTAAATTATCAGGCAAAATACATGAAGACACAAACCAGTCAAGCGTTCTGGAAACTTTTTTTGGTTGGGTTTCATGTGTATGGACCATTGAAAAGGCATTTTGTGAATGAGGCACTCGTATCTCGAGATGTATCGTATCATGACTCCAGTATCGCAATATGTATCCTATTGTGAAGTAGGCTTTTTGTTTCACCCCTTATCAGCATGTATCGGGTCTTCAATAGGTTCTGAAAATCGGAGGTCAAAGTTTTACGCGTGTTGAACAAACAATTTTTTAGCTCGACTATTTCAAGAATAGTTAGAGCTTACGTAGTCACCCCAGCGTCTGCGTCACCGTCGCGCCTTGGTTAAGGTTTTTAGTCAAGCTTGTATATGGAATACTCCTGGCCCTACACCCACCATACTTGGAAAACTTCATGTCCTAGTGATGTACATCAACAACCCCTGACCTATATTTGACCTTGACCTACATTTAACCTTGAATTACTTAGTTAATTCCCCTTGGTTAAGGTTTTTAGTCAACCTTGGTTAAGGTTTTTAGTTAAGCTTGTAGATGGAATACTATTGTGCATACAGACACCATACTTGGATAACCTTTTCTCATAGGGATGTACATCAATAACCCCTCATCTATATTTGACCTTGACCTACATTTCCTCTTGAATTACTTAGTTAATTCCCCTTGGTTAAGGTTTTTAGTCAACCTTGGTTAAGGTTTTTAGTCAAGCTTGTAGATGGAATACTATTGTGCATACAGACACCATACTTGGACAACCTTTTCTCATAGGGATGTACATCAATAACCCCTGATCTATATTTGACCTTGACCTACATTTCCTCTTGAATTACTTAGTTAATTCCCCTTGGTTAAGGTTTTTAGTCAAGCTTGTAGATGGAATACTCCTGGCCCTACACCAACCATACTTGGACAACTTCATCTCCTAGTGATGTACATCAATAACCCCTGATCTATATTTGACCTTGACCTACATTTCCTCTTGAATTACTTAGTTAATTTGTGGGTGGCAGGTGGGAGCACGCGATGGGTAATTTAACGATCGGGGTTCATCCTTGCCGGAATCCCGACTGGAGACCTGGTTTGGCCCTCACATATGTCTAACATTTTGTATGTGACAGTTGAATCTGGTTATACCCCTTATGTGAGTATTACGATATTCGTAATCCTATTTTAGGGGAAGGGGCCAAGTGACTTTGGTGTGGTATGGACCTGGCACCAGGTCAGGTTATTCTAATTTCAGGGCTGAATATATTTGTTCTCGATGTAAATATTCCGTTCTGATTTTGGGATTTTCCCCCCCAATGTAGCAGGTTAAAATGGGATCGAACCCGTTTGCCCGGCCTTACATGACCTTAGCTGTTGATAGGCGATTAAACACTAATAAACAAACAAACAAACTTAGTTAATTCCCCTTGGTTAAGGTCTTTAGTCAAGCTTGTATATGGAATACTACTAGCCCTACACCCACCACACTTGGACAACTTCATCTCCTAGTGATGTACATCAATAACCCCTGATCTATATTTGACCTTGACCTACATTTCCTTTTGAATTACTTAGTTAATTCCCCTTGGTTAAGGTTTTTAGTCAACCTTTGTTAAGGTTTTTATTTTAGTCAAGCTTGTACATGAAATACTATTGTGCATACAGACACCATACTTGGACAACCTTTTCTCATAGGGATGTACATCAATAACCCCTGATCTATATTTGACCTTGACCTACATTTCCTCTTGAATTACTTAGTTAATTCCCCTTGGTTAAGGTTTTAGTCAACCTTGTATATGGAATACTACTGGCCCTACACCCACCATACTTGCACAACTTCATCTCCTAGTGATGTACATCAACAACCCCTGATCTATATTTGACCTTGACCTACATTTCCTCTTGAATTACTTAGTTAATTCCCCTTGGTTAAGGTTTTTAGTCAACCTTGGTTAAGGTTTTTAGTCAAGCTTGTACATGAAATACTGTTGTGCATACAGACACCATACTTGGACAACCTTTTCTCATAGGGATGTACATCAATAACACCTGATCTATATTTGACCTTGACCTACATTTCCTCTTGAATTACTCTGTTAATTCCCCTTGGTTAAGGTTTTTAGTCAACCTTGGTTAAGGTTTTTAGTCAAGCTTGTAGATGGAATACTATTGTGCATACAGACACCATACTTGGATAACTTTTTCTCATAGGGATGTACATCAATAACCCCTGACCTATATTTTACCTTCACCTACATTTAACGTTGAATTACTTACCGTACTTATTTCCCCTTGTTTAAGGTTTTTACTCAAACTTGGTTAAGGTTTTTAGTCAAGCTTGTATATGGAATAATCCTGAGCCTACAGCAACCATACTTGGAAAACTTCATCTCCTAGTGATGTACATCAATAACCCCTGTCCTATATCTGACATTGACCTACATTTAACCTTGAATTACTTACTTAATTTTCCTTGGTTAAGGTTTTTAGTCAACCTTGGTTAAGGTTTTTATGCAGGCCGCAGCCACCTTGTTTGTCAAGCTATGTGTACATCGACAACCCTCGTAGTCGAGCTATGCTGTTCTCCTACAGCTCTTGTTTTTTTTTTTGAAAGCTTTTGATGACAACATATTTCACGTCGAACAACGTGACGTCAAGGCACAGGAAAGATTCCAAGCCCTCTGTTCTACAGCCCCGTTCCCCAAAGTGCACTTGGTGTTTTTATGCCCCCTATGCAATTGCAAGGGGGCATATTGCATTGCTCTTGAAGTTCTGTACGTCAGTCCGTGTACGTTTATGTCAAAAAGTTTGTCAGAGTCCTGGGGTCCGTTTCACTAAACTTCGTACAACTAAATTTGTTTACATTTCACATTAACAATGTTTTCTTGTAAACAATTATTGGATTTACATTTATTTCGCATAAGCTGCATATGCAGCATATGCTCAATAAATGTAAATCCATCAATTGAAATTTCCAGACGATCCTAAATTTGCGCTTACAAACATTTTATTTGTACAAAGTTTAATGAAACGGCCCCCAGTATGCCACAGGCACATCCATGTTTTACAAATATGTCCAGTTGGTGAAATTGGTTACAGGAACTACCGGTAGACTGGGCACACGCGCCATATACATGTAAGTCACATTTCTCCAGCCACAGTCACATTTGTATATGTGGCTGTGACTGGAGAAATGGGTTTTGTTTCAGTTGTCGGCACAGGATCAGGATCTGCACTGTTCGCCATTTCACCAATTAAACGCCCGTTGTCCTTCTAACGTGCAGTATAGGACCGTCTACAGGAGCTTGCTATTTGATCAGGAGCTACACCGGTCATGTCCCATAAGCCCAATTTCATGTCCATATATGTGGCTGTAACTGGAGAAATGGGGCTTATGGGATTTGTGACCAGTGTAGCTCCTGAATACATAGCCCGATATTGATCTATATCGCTTATTCGATGCGTGTCAATGATTAATTGGTGAACAGTGTAGATCCAGATCAGACTGTGCGGATGCACAGTCTGATCTGGATTTGCACTGGTCGTAAACCCATAAGCCCCATTTCTCCAGTCACTGCCACATTATGAAAGCTTGTTGTTGTAGACAGTTGCCATGGATGCAGTACTTGAGCCAGACTCTCTGGGTATCGACGAAGAGCACAATCAAATGTTACAACGTCAAGAACGACGGCATGATTCAGGAAGACCTCAGTCGCAGGCTCCGCTTGCCGAGCGATAGACACGACGTCAGTAGATTTGTCGTGAAGAACAATTGGGCTGTCAGTGGCTGTCGGTTTGTATTTTGTTTTAACCCTCCTTTCACCCCCAAGTAACTGGAATGGAATTTTATATGTTAATTTCTGGACCAATCCAACCGTCGCAAAATGATTTCCAGACTAGGAAGGGTGTGTGTGTGTTCTCAAAAATATGAACATTACTTGCAAAAAGTGCAGATCCTGATGAGACGGCTCGCAACGAGCCGGCTCATCTGGATCTACACTGTTTGCAAACACCGTTATAGAGATCTGTAGTGTTGAAGGGTTAATAAAGTTTTCATTTCTAGTATTCTTCTTCATCTAAATTGCTTGGCCCTAATTGATACTCTTTTGTGTTGATGGGCCGTTAAGCACCATTCCATTCATTTCTAGTAAACATGGCAAACAGTTCTGCATGTACAGTGTCCGTGAAATATGATAATGCACTGTAGTTTTGTGATCCAATGTATGGCACATTCCACATTATTATCGGTGCTGGGAATCTGTAGGAATACATTATTAGCAGACCATAAACATACAATACATATATAAAACATACAGTGGCATATACGGAATTATCTGCAGAATATTGCTTTTTCTTTTTGTTATTTCCCAGTCAAAATAGATGTTTTGACCACTCATTTGAACCACCTCGACGAAACGGCTCAAATGGTGGTCTCAACATATACTGCTGACTACATATAATGACAATATTCAGGATTTTTTACACTCAAAATTGCGTATTCGCAGCATTAAATGTGGCCGTGACTAGAGAATTTGGGCTTATGTGATTACGACATGTATTGCTAGCTAGAAACATGTAGGGTTTTTCATTAATGAAATGGTGAACAGTGCAGATCCTGATCAGACTGTGCGGATGCACAGGCTGATCTGGATCTACACTGGTCTACAAACCATTATGCCCCAGTTCTCTATTCACAGCCAAAAATTGGTTAAGCAACAATCGTACCCCTGTGTCTTTCAGGGATGGGAGTCTGTATGTGTTCGACAGCAACAGCGGGCACTTGCTGCTCGACTTCCACAAAGTCCATAACACGGACACACAGACGGTTGACCTGCATGACAACTGTATTGTGTCAGGTTCTCGTGATAGGACCATCAAGGTAATTAGACATTTTTATGCCCCACCACGATAGTGGGGTGTTTAGTGTTACCCTTGTCCTCCCATCCGTCCCGTCCGTCCGTCACCAACCTTGTAAGTCATAAAACTTAGAATTTGGCAATTTTGCCTTGTAACTCGTAAAACTTTTAAACCGTAATAGCTACAGACCTGAAACTTGATATGTCGCTTCCTTATGATGAGTAGATGCACAAAGATTATTTAGATTTTTGCTTCGACCCCAGGGTCATGGATTATCTCTTTTCGAATTAGAATTTTTCAATTTTTGCTTGTAAGTCGTAAAACATTTAAACCCTAATAGCTACACACCTGAAACTTGGTATGTAGCTTCCTTATGATGAGTAGAAAATACATTTTCTAGTTCTTACAGTTCAGCCAGTAGCTAACAGAAATATACCGGTGAATTACACCACTCAGCAGCAGTAGTTTACACCACTCTCGTGTTTACCATATATGGAGAAATGACGTCAGTAACGCCGCAATGACGCTTTTCCTTCAACCAATCAAATCGTGTTCTCCGACACGCCCTCTCAATCGCGAGACAGTCATTGTCGCTACGGTCCGCCTCCAGAAATTAATTTGCATATCTCTTGGCCATATTTTACGCTTGATTCACTAAGAATCATGTGTGAGATGTAACCATGTGAGTTGATTATCTTGACACAATGCCCTTGTGATAGGGTCCTAGCGCTGAACAAACTTGTTTTGATATGCTCACTCGTTTGTTGAGCGTAAGGACCCAATCACTTGTGCATTATTTCACGATAATCGGTTCACCTTGTCACATAAGCGGTACATATATGTCTGCACGCAATGTTCAAAACATCTGTTCAATGTTGTGCCTAGATCGAGGATCCAGGGGACATGTCCCTTAAAATATTAGAAGATGTGTGATATCTCAAGAAACACATTTACAAACATTTAGATATTTTCCATAAATGAATTAAAAAGTTGACAAGATTTTCAGACCAAATGCAGATTAATGTTCCGATTTTGCTGGGAACATTCCGTCAACCTTTTACGTCATTTACTGAAAATATCACAGTTCCAGTAAATATTTTTCATGAAAAATCGGTACAAAACAATATAGGAATGAATGGCCTTTTTGTGGAATTTATCGGGGTATAAACTTGGAAAAGTGGCGGGAATACTGGACGAAGGCCGGAAGGCCTCGTCCAGTATTCCCGCGACTTTTCCAAGTTTATATCCCCGATAAATTCCAAAAAAAAGGCCATTCATTCCTTATAATTCCAGCATTTGAAATACATTCATCAAGAAAATGTGTTTATTTTCCGTTTTCTTAAGAATTATTTTAACTGCGCTTCACGGTTACGGAAAGTAGTTTGGCGTGGGAGTTTACTGGGATATAAATTTTGGACAGAGACTTGCTACGGGCCAATCAAATGTTAAGGAATTGTGTAAATATTTTTGTGCTGGAATTATCATGGCTTGTTGGCTCATCTCCTTGCATCACTCACCACAACCCATCCATGTCCTTGACCTACTTTTTCCGCTTGAATTACTTGGCAATTTTTTGCTCTTAAGTCTTGATTAACATTTACATTCCAGTCATTTGCTCAATGACCCCTTGGCCGATGTTCACGTAGCTTTGTCAGAGCTCCAGATAAATTTTGTATCTAAAGAGTATTATACCCCCAGATTTTAAATTCAATGCGTATTTTACTTTTACAAATGTATTATTGATTTTCTTAAATTGAGAACAAATAATAAAAAATAAAACAAATTTAAAAATTTACTAATTTGAGCTGCAAAAAGCAAACACTGTTTTCTTTTTGCAGCTCAACTATAAAGTAAATTTTCTACTTTATGACAGTATTTTCACTACCGGTAGTTGATTTGAATATCAATGCATATTTTCACATTGCTGTGAGTATTTTGTACTCGCCCTTTTGATAATCAATGCATATTCTGCTAAACTAAGTGCGTAAAATGCGCCAAGACGCACCTTATCTGGAGCTCTGCTTTGTTCTTGCATCAGTGAATACAACCCACCCATAATTCACCCACTCATGTTCCTCACTTACTTTTTCCACTTGAATTGCTTAACAAGTTTATGCTCTTAAATCTAGGTTAACTCTTTGCATGCTGGGAAATTTGTGAGCTATAAATAGTTCAAAACTAGCAGATGACAATTCATTATATTTTCTCTTATTTCTCCTTATAAATGTCATGGATATGTCTTGGAATTTCATTAGACTTGTGTCCAGAGGACACAAATCTAATGAAATTTCAAGGCATATTTACAGAGAGAAATAAAACATATACTCTTAATTCGTTTGGCGAATATTTTCACCGCTAACATGCAAAGAGTTAACCTTTAAATTCTAGTCAGTTCCTCAACAACCCATTGGTCTATGTATACATGCGCTGTATATTGCTGATAATTTCGGTGATCAAATTTTGGTATGAGCGTTTCAATCCTTTTTGTCGAGCCTGCTAAGCAGAAAAAGCGATGACTATAGTCGTGCCTTCTGCTAAAGCACTGCTGCTTTAGCAGAAGGCACGACTATAGTCGCCGCTTTTTCTGTCGCCGTCGTCCGAAATGTCAAATAGTTTGTACAAGCTTGGTCATCATGGTATAGCTTCAATATTATTTGATAGATTACTTCAATATTTGGACACTTGATACATGTGAGAATTTGGAACCTATATATTAATATTCCACATGTACTCTGAAAGGTTTGTCAACTTTTGATGCCCTTTACGGAAAATATTGTAAATTTTGTAAACATTTTTCATGAAATTATTCAGATGTCCGACGGTACAAAATCACATGGCGTGTCTCGTATGATTGCAGATCATCTCTACACTGTATGATGACAACCGCAACCACGTGCGGGCGAGTATAGACGTGGCAGACCGGGTGTGGTCAGTGGCTATATCCACCAATGGCAGGTAAGATCGCAGACTGTCTCAGAGCTCCAGATAAGGTGCGTATTGGCGTATTTTGCGTACTTATTTTAACAGAATACACATCGACTATCAATAATGGGAGTACAAAATACTCAACAATAATTCCAGCACAAAAATATTTACACAATTCCCTAACATTTGATTGGTCCGTAGCAGTCTCAGTCCGAAATTTATATCCCAGTAAACTCCCATGCCGAACTAATTTCCGTAACCGAGGCGCAGTTAAAATAATTCTTAAGAAAATTGAAAATAAACACATTTTCTTGATGAATTTATTTCAAATGCTGGAATTATAAGGAATGAATGGCATTTTTGTTGAATTTATCGGGGATATAAACTTGGAAAAGTTGCGGGAATACTGGACGAGGCCTTCCGGCCTTCGTCCAGTATTCCCGCCACTTTTCCAAGTTTATACCCCGATAAATTCAACAAAAAGGCCATTCATTCCTATAATAAAGTCGAACATTTACTTTAAATTGTTGAGCTGCAATTGCAGCTCAAATGAGGGATTTTTTTATCATTAGCTCCCTATTTAATATGTAAGAAAATCAATAATACATTTGTAAAAGTAAAATACGCATTAAATTTGTAATCTGGGGGTATAATACTCTTTAGATACAAAACTTATCTGCAGCACTGCTGTCTACTTGCCTGTGTGTTTATGTGCAATAGTCTCCATGGTGTTTTTATGATGAAAATATAATTTTTAACAAAAATACCGCTTTTTCAACTTAAACACATTTTCTACCCTTTTGAGTACAATCTATTTCACGAAAATTGCAAAGTATACTTATTTTGCTAAGTACGCTTTGAGGGAGAAATTTTCAATTTAAGGATAAATTTATTAATTACCATTTTGTGATAATGTTATAAACTCAGTATAATAAGTCTGCATACTTTTAATCATCAAATATATGCAGTTGTTAGTTTTGTATGAAATAATGCATTTTTGTCTCGCCCGCGAAAGCGGAAAGCGAGACATAGGTTTTGCTTTTCCGGAGTTGTTGGCGGCGGCGTCATCATTCAATGTTAATTTTTTGTGTTACGGTCATTACTTCAACACCTTATCAGCTACAGTCATCAAACTTTATACATACCTTTACTATGATATGTAGATGAATATAGGACTATTCTCGGGGGTCGAGGTCAAGGCCCCAGGGTCAAGGTCAAGGCGGAACAAGGTGAGACATTTGATTCCGCGGAATTCTTGTGGGAAAAATAAATGATTACTCCATCAAAGTACACTTAGCTAGACAAGTATGCTTAGTAATTTTGGTAAAATCAGCTACTGGTGTGGGGCCAGTTTCACTAAACTTACCAGGCTACAGGAGTGTGCTATATGATCAGGAGCTACACTGGTCACAAATGCCATAAGGCCCGTTTCTCCAGTCTCAGCCACATATGAGAATTCGCTGTCTGTTTTCAGCACGTTTACTGTGGGAACTGCTGGCTGCTATGGCACCCCATCTGTGTCGGTGTGGGACATAGAAACGTAAGTGACAAGCTGTACTGCAATATTAGGCTAGTGACTTTTGATATCAAGTTTATCAGGCAAGGCTAGGAAACGCGTAGGATTTCCTCGGTTTGATAAACCTGACATATAAGGACACCAGCTTGGTATGGTCTATACACTGACCAATGTGTGGTTGTTCGGATGAGATTCGAAACCGACATCCCGTCTCTAAATTACTAACTGTTGCTGAGATGTTAAATCCATTATCTCAACTCGTTTTTATCGTTGGCTCTTTTGTTACCAGGGCCCGGTTGCTCAAAGCTTCTGTTAGCTTAACAGACTGTTAAATCCTTAGCATTGCTAAGGATTTAACAGTCTGTTAAGCTAACAGAGGTTTTGAGCAACCGGGCCCTGGTAGTTGAATTGGGTTATTGCCCATTATAAAGTAGTAAGATTATTACTGATCCTATTGTAATTGGGAGGGGGCCAAGTGATTCTGGTGTGGCGAGGACCTGGCATCAGATCAGGATTATTCTGATTTCAGGGCTGAATATATGTTATTTTTTTATTGTAAATATTCAGTTCCGATTTTGGGATTTTCCCCGTATTTGTACATGTACTTGTTTTGTTATGAAAACTTAACACTTCATTATAACTTCTCTTCGCCTCAATGGAATGCTTTAATAGTTCATAGCATAGGTTGAAGTAACGGACCGAGGTCTATAATACATTAAATATGCCTAAAGGCATCAATAAATGAAGGAAACAAATATTAAGCTAAACAAATTTTTTTAGCTTATTTTTATGCCACCTCGTTTCGAAGAAACGGGTGGCATATAGTGTTTGGACCGTCCGTCTGTCCATCCGTCTGTCTGTCTGTCTGTCTGTCTGTCTGTCCGTCCGTCCGTCCGTCCGTCCGTCCGTCACACTTTTCGGCTAACCACTTTGTCACAGTTTCTCAAATAAGCTGCAGGTGGCATTCGACAGACGCATTTCTTGTTTTTCTTCATTTATTAGATGCTTTTAGGCATATTTAATGTATTTATAGACCTCGGTCCGTTACTTCAACCTGTGGTTCATAGGTGTATTTTTAACAACATCTCCCATCATTCTACAGAAAGCCCATGGTGCTCACTATTAAACCGCAAGGTTATTACAAGCTCCTTATGTACTATCAAACTGCACCAGGCGGGACATCTTGCTCCGCGGAGCTCTTGTTTATTGTAAATATTCAGATCTGATTTTGGAATTTTCCCCCCATTTGTACATGTACTTGAACTAGACATGTACATGTGTACATGCACTAAACGCGTTGACCCGGCCTTAAATGACATTAGCTGTTGATAGGCCGTTAAAGCCCAACAAACAAACAAACTTAGTCCTTACAGAAGACACCAGCCTGATATTGTCTATACACCAAGGGGCTGTTTCACTAAACTTCGTGTAAATATTCCGTTCTGATTGGGATTTTCCCCCCAATGCAGCAGGTTAAAATTGGATCGAACATGTTTGCCCGGCCTGACATGACCTTGGCTGTTGATAGACCGTTAAACACTAATAAACAAACTAAACTTTGTACGACTAAAATGTTCGTACATGCAAAATTATGATAGTCTGTAAATTTTACATTAACAGTGCTTTCTGGTAAACAATTATTGGATTTACATTTATTGAGCACAGGCTGCATATGCAGCCTATGCTCAATAAATGTAAATCCATCAATTGAAATTTCCAGACGATCCTAAATTTGCACTTACAAAACATTTTAGTCGTACAAAGTTTAGTGAAACAGACCCCTATACAGATGACCCCTGTACCCTGTGTGTTTAGGGGAACGATGACGCTACCCCTAGGGACGTACCGGCACGGTGCGGGGACCCTGGATATGAAGTTCGAGACACCGTACACCCTCCTCACGTGCGGCTACGACTCGAACCTGCGCTTGTGGGACACGCGCTGTGGTCGGAGGTCAGTTATAGTCTACTGTCTGTTTCACGAAACCTGCTCAAATTTTACGGCTATTAAATACCTAGTGTGCGGTATTTATATCTTCATATATACGTTACATACAGGGCTCCAGATAAGGAATTAGTAATTCAGTGTTGTCACTCAATCATTTCTGAAGCAATTGGGTATTTCAAAATTTGAATTGGGTAAAATAAAATCACACTACTGTTTACACATCAACAGACCGCAATTATTGAATAGGTAGTTTGCTTCGAAATGAGAACATTTCTTGGCATTACATTAGAATTAAGAAATATATGCTATATTTGTGGTCGGTTTATTGTTTACTGCAGCATGATAAAGGTACCACACCATTTTTATTGCTTTTTGGTACTCGCTACCTCTGATTTCAATTGGCTTTTTGGTAATTTTAATTGGATATTTAAGCAAATACGCAGCTTATCTGGAGCTCTGTTACATAGTATTTCCATCCCAATTGTCTGTCGGATGAGGCTTGAAACTGTGTCTCTATACGACCACAACTGTTGCTGGGACGTTAAACCCATTCACTTTCTTGGTTTCAGCGTGTTGGAATGGGAGGAGCCGTTTGACACCACACTGTATTGCTTACAGTCGGACGGTGACTTCACCATGGTTACAGGGACCGCGAGGTACGGAATGATTCGACTCTGGGACAAACGGAAACGAGAGCCCACACAGGTATGTTGCTGTCCGATGGTCTACATTTTTGTAAGTAAAAGAACACAAGCGATATCTCATGAAAAATATTTACAAAAATTATGATATTTTCTTTAAATGCCGTCGAACATGGAACAAAAAATTCATTGTTAAACTTTGATAAAATTTTATATTATCAACAAAAATATTGCTTTTGTATTGTGTATATAGCCGTAAGATTTGAGCAGGTTTCGTGAAACAGAATGTAGTTTTATCCCGTCAACACAGTGCGTATGTGCCGTGAAACACGGTGCCGTGAAACATTTTTTTGATATCCTGTCAATACGACCTGTTCACTGCGTATGAATATGTGCGGTGGCTGGGGTTATACTTTTGCATTTTACAGCCATTTGTAGGTGTTGACGGGATAAATAAAATTGTAGGTTAGTGCCGTGAATGGGAAAAATATCTGGCGCGGCACGGAAACGGAATGTGCTCGGCAGAGCCTTGCCCATCCCGTTTCCTGAGCCTCGCCAGATATTTTTACCCATTCACGGCACTAACCTACTATTCTCTATGTAATTGTTCAATGAGTCCTATCGTTGTTTACAGATGTACTATCTGGGGCCGAAGAACAGTCCTGTGTACTCGGTAGCGTTCGACTCATCGCGCTTGTATGCGGCCCTCGATCTGAGCATCACAATGGCAGACTTCTCCATCCTGCCTTCATAGTCGTGACGTCTTTCTGACTGTCAACACTACAGACCATAAGGTCAACATATGCAAACACTGTAGAGCCAGATGAGCCGACTTGTAACAAACCTACAGAGCATAAAGCCAATATTGGCAAACGCTGTAGATCCAGATGAGACGGCCTGTAGGCCGGGGTCTCTTCAATCTGCCACATTTGTGTGCCGACAGGCGACAGTTTCTGGTTTTTGTCGAGCCCGCTTGCGGAAAGCGAGACATAGTGATCACAATGACGTCCGGGTGTCCGTCCGTCCGTCTGTTCGTGCATCCGTTCGAGCTTACAAATGGATAAATATGTGGCTAGGAGAAGAATAGGTTATGTAATATTCTATTGTTCTTAGATTTTATGTGGCTACAGAAAAAAGGGATGAACAAAGGAAAAGGTTAGGTTAGTCACATAAGTATCCATTTGTAGGAATCCGTCCGAAATCTGCGTTAAAGTTTTTAAAAATACCATCAAATGCCTCGGCGGGCTCGACATGCGGGCTGTGGCCATCTGGTATATATAAAATGTGGATGTCCATCTAACATAGATGTTGGAAATGTGGGTCCAGGAATCTTTTTTCAGTATACAGTCTACCAGGGTTGGCAATTTCCCGGGAAATAAGAGTATTTCCCAGGACGGCGGGAAATACCGGGAAATACCGGGAAATATGAATCTTGGTGGTCTTTTTCATTCCAAAATGTCAAGATGAGTCTACACTCGTTAACTAAAATTCTCAAAGTCAAACTACTAATAACTGTTTTCCTATGTAACTCGTGTTAACTCCGATATTCGTTATTTTCTCAGTGCCCTGGACTTTGATTAAACAAGTTTAGACTACTTATTATCACGTTCATGCACTTTGCTGTGTTGCTGCCCGACCATGTCCCTCCTCAGATTTGGTAAATCGTCGATAACTGCAGCGCTCCAGATAAGCTGCGTATTTGCGTAAATACCCAATTAAAATTGCCAAAAACCCAATTGAAATCAGAAGTAGCGAGTATCAAAAAGCAATAACAAATTTTTGGTACCTTTATCATGCTACAACAAACCATAAACAGACCACAAATATAGCATATTTTTCTTATTTTCCATGAAAACACATCTTTGTATTTTATTAGAATTGTCTCAAAGGAGACAATTCTACTGAAATGCCAAGACATGTTTTCATTTAGAAGCAAACTATTCAATAATTGCTGTCTGTTGATGTGTAAACAGTAGTGTGATTTGATTTTACCCAATTCAAATATTGAAATACCCAATTGCTTCAGATATAATGGTGTGAAAATACTCAATTACTAATTCCTTATCTGGAGCCCTGACTGTGGGTAAATGGTTTTTATGGGCCACCATGTACATGTATGATGTGTGTGCGGCCACCATAGTCTGTATTTGTCCGCCAGCTCACAAAAAAAACCTTGCACTGTACAGGGGTCATACCAGTTAATATCCGGACTATCAGTTTATCGGACAAATGAAAATACGCGCATTAACCCTTAGACCGCTATCTTAATTTTGTCGTCGTCTGCTGTTTATTTTTTATCATCAAAAACATGCTTTGACAGCACTTTAGAATAATTTACAACATGCTTTGACAGCACTTCAGAATCATTTCCATCGGAAATGATTCTGAAGTGCTGTCAAACCATGTTTTTATTGAGAAATAAGGCACGATATAAATGCAACAGCAGACGACAATTGTTGTGAGTAGCAGTCTAAGGGTTAATTATGTGCATTTGTTTGATCAGAATTTGCAACAAATACATATAAGTCGCGCAGGTGCTTGCTGTTTCCATGCCAGTGTGAAGAATATATTGCCAAGGTAAACAATTTAGTAACATTTGCTGAAAATATTCCTCAACACCACAAGTTGTTTACAACGTCAAAAGTCTCGCTGGGGCTTGCAATCGAGTACGCCCATTACGTCATTAGTTAATCTATAAATACAATAAATTCTATAAATACGTTTTTTTCCAAGAAGCGAATGGTGATTGTTTTTTCTACAGAACTACACAACGCTGTTTACACTGGTTTATTCAATTATGATTTCATGTTGAGTTATGGTTCTAAGACGAGTATATGTTTGTCCGGATAACTGATTGTCCATGTTAATTTTGGGGCAATCTTACGACTGATGATCTGTCTCAATTTTAAGTGAGAAAGATGGCACATTTTGCTAAATAGTTTACATGCGTTGAGAAAGCATGCCTACAAAAATGGCAGTTTTTTTACGATATTTTTCTTAAAATAGCAGCTACTGCTATTTTAAGAAAAATATCGTAAAAAAAACTGCCATTTTTGTCCGATAATCTGGAGGATCCCTGTAAGGTCTTTTTTTGTTAAATAGCTGACAGCCAAATACACACTATGACGGTCAATACAGTGTTTGTAGCGATTATAGATCATGTGTTGCACAGTGACATCTATAGTAGGTTTATGGTTTTGCTGACAATGGTAAGGTGGCTTCTTTGTGATCATATGGCGAACATTGTAGCCCCCGTTCAGACTGTGTGAAAGTGCAGGCTGATCAAGGGCTACGCTGGTCATGTGAGTGGCTGGCCGGGATCATGCGAAGGGTAAATTAACGCAGGGTACATCCTTACCTTCCCTTCATGGCCTATGCTATTGCTGGGACGTAAAACCCATTCACTTTCACTTTTTGACCCTCAGTAGCCTATTTCACCAACATTGCAAAGTATACTTTGAGGGAGAAATTTTCAATTTTAGGATAAATTTATTATTTTTTATTATACTGAATTTATTACATTATCACAGCCATTTTGGCTGTGATAATGTAATACATTCAGTATAATAATTCTGCATACTTTTAATCATCAAATAAATGCAGTCGTTAGTTCTATATGAAATAATGCATTTCAGGAAAAATAAATGATTACTCCCTCAAAGTATACTTTGCTAGAAAAGTATACTTTGCAATGTTGATGAAATAGGCTACAGGTACATTTTATGTTTGACTTTCTTGTTACTTGAGAGTTGAATCTGGTTATACCTATTATAAAAGTAGTACGATTTGTACTATTTCTATTACGTTCAGGTAATGGAGCTAAGTGATTTTTGTGTGGTGAGGACCCGGCTCCAGATTCTAATCCTGTTTCTATACTCTAGTCCTGTTGCATTCCCGTCTGTCTCTATATGTGGCTGTGACTGGAGAAATGGGGCTTATGGGTTGTATGACTAGTGTAGCTCCTGATTTAATAGCACACTCATGTAGCCGGATAGCAATCTTGTTACAAGCTTGAGTGGTGTTTCATTGATGGAATTGCGATCAGTACAGATCCTGATCAGACTGTGCGGATGCACAGGTTGATATGGATCTACACTGTCGCAATGCGCATAAGCCCCATTTATCCAGGCAAAGCCACATATGACCATGCTGGTAAATGGACATAAAACACCAATCAATCGATCATGTTTCTATAGAACAGTATATAACCTTATTGGGCTGCATGCGCATGCTAAATTTGATGCTAGATCGGCCATAAATAGTACAAGTTACATTTCTTCAGTCAGTCTGGATGGGCCGTGTCCTAGGGGATATGACATTGGACTTCAATACTGGAGGCTGCGAGTTCAATCCTCACCCTAGGTGTGAAAAATACTAATAGTATTTCCATCCCGCTGGTCTGTCGGATGAGACTTTAAACTGTGTTCCTATCTCCATATGACCCTAGCTGTTGCTAGGACGTTAAACTTGTTTACTTCAGTCGGTCAAATTTGACTGAATAGGTGGGTGGGGTTAGTCAGGTGAACGTGACCTCGTAAATCAATGGTAGGGGTTCCTCCTTATAGGAATCACAATTTGCCGGGTTTATCTTTGGCTCTTTTGTTACCTGGGAGTTGAATTGGGTTATTGCCCATTATAAAAGTAGCTTTCTGCTTTTGGGAGGGGTCCAAGTGGTGTGGCGGGGACCTGGCATCAGATCAGGATTTTTCTGATTTCAGGGCTGAATATATAGTTTGTTGTAAATATTCAGTTCTGATTTTGAGATCCCTCCCCCCCCCCCCCCCCCCCATCTGTACAGGTAATATATGGGATTTCGTACTAAAGCCATTGACATGACATTAACTGTTGATAGGCCGTTAAACAAATTGACTGAATCACCCAGATCATGTAGAATCTACCATAGCCGCCAATGTCTGAAGTTCAGTATTAGTTTCCTATTTGTATTATACAGTGGAACCTCTCTAAGCCGAACACTGTAAATCAGGCATATTACAATTATGGGACATACTTATGTCTTTTGCAATCATGAACATGCATTATTATCCGAGATGCGTTACCAAGAAACCTCTCAAAATGAAACCACATATATTTTCTTGGTGTCCAGTTTAGAGAGGTTCCACTGTACTGATCAACTTTGTAGTTACATTCCTATTCCTATTCTTAGAATATTCGCGTTGGCTATTTTTATGCGTCCGGTCTCTGTATAGCCGGAGGCATATAGTGTTTGGACTGTTTGTCCGTCCGTCTGTCCATGTATCAGTCCGGCACATTAAGGAGTTCGCCAAGTTGCTCAATTCTGCCCTAATTTCTATATTCCTAGCTATTTCCACACAGCATACTTGTGGACAAATGCTGCCCTTAGTGGGTGGCAGGTGGGAGCATGTGATGGGTAGTTTAACGATCGGGGTTCATCTTTAATTGGAATCGCGACTGGAGACCTGGGGCCCGTTTCACTAAACTTCTTACGACTAAAATGTTTGTAAGTGCAAACTTATGATAGTCTGTAAATTTCACATTAACAATGTTTTCTTGTAAACAATTATTGGATTTACATTTATTGAGTATAGGCTGCATATGCAGCCTATGCTCAATACATGTAAATCCATCAATTGAAGTTTCCAGCCGATCCTAAATTTGCACTTACGAACATTTTAGTCGTACGAAGTTTAGTGAAACGGTCCCCTGGTTTGGCCCTCACGTACTTCGTTGGCATTCTTGTACGTGACAATTGAAGCTGGTTATACCCTTATGCGAGTATTACAATTATTCCTTATCTTATTACTTTTAAGGGAAGCGGCCAAGTGACTGGTGTGATATAGACCTTGCACCATGTCTGGTTATTCTAATTTCAGAGCTGAATATTTTTTTTTTTTCAATGTAAATAGTATGTTCTGATTTTGAGATTTTCCCCAACACAGCAGGTTAAATACGGGATCGAACTCGTTGGCCCGGCCTTAAATGACCTTAGCTGTTGATAGGCCATTAAACACCAATAAATCAAATCATGCTGCCATTAATATGACCTTCACCTTTGACCTTCACAACTGTGAAATTTTCACACCTTGAAAGGTTTGCCGGAGTTTCTCAATTCTGTCCTTACTTCTATATCCCTTGAAGGATTACTTTAAAGGTACATGCCCACTCAGTAGACTATTCCACCAGTTCTAAACATTACGAGTGCCCGCTATACAGATATAATCATTTAGTAATATTTATTTTACTGATAGTGACTCGCGGTGGTATCGGGCTATTTTCATATGCAAATGAGGTATGATATTTTTTAATTATTTATACTAATTAAATATTAAATGCATCGACTGAAAAAATATGTTTCGACATATTATAAAGTATGATTATTGCAAATCGAAAAATAAATACTGAGACTAAATAATAATGTCTGTTAACATTTTAAGGAAACGCGGTTATCGCCCCTGCTATCAGTGTGGAAATGTACTTCTGATATAAAATGCATAATACTGTCAATCAATATGTGGGGTAATGGTGAATGAATGTTTATTTTGCCAGAAAATGTCTCGGATGATGTCTCTGATATAAAGAACATTTTGTGCCTACAGAGTGGGCATGTGCCTTTAAGCAGTTCACAATAGTTTCTAAATTATGTCCTTACTTCTATATCCCTTAAAGGATTACTTTCATAGTTCAATACATCATACTTATAATAATTATCTGAATGTTTTTTGTTAACAAATATATATTTTTTGTTGTATTCTAGTTGTAGAAAGACTAAACATGATACATTTACTTTCATCTAAATTTTAGCGATCATATTTATATCCCTTTGCCAAGAGGCAAGAGGCGAGGTGGTGTTAGTCCATGTACGTATGGGCCTATATATGTACGTTCCATTTTTCCCTAACTCAAGTACCACTTCACAGATTCTGATAATGTGTGTCTAGGGATGGTGCTTTGTTTTGCATACAACTCGCGTACGACCGCCCAAGGTAAATGTCACTGAGGAACTTATGTTCACTTTGTTTGTAAAGTTAATGCATTATTTGTTTATCAAGGCTGCCAGCGAGGATTAGCTTTAATAGTGATAATGATGTCCTTGTTTTTCATATAATTCCGTCAAATAATATTTTTTTTATTAGCACAAAAAACAATATAGGAATGAATGGTCTTTTTGTGGAATTCATCGGGGATATAAACTTGGAAAAGTCGCGGGAATACTGGACGAAGGCCGGAAGGCCTCGTCCAGTATTCCCGCGACTTTTCAAAGGCCATTCATTCCTTCATTCATTCCTTCATTCATTCCTTATAATTCCAGCATTTGAAATAAATTAATAAAGAAAATATGTTTATTTTCCGTTTTCTTAAGAATTATTTGAACTGCGCCTCACGGTTACGGAAAGTAGTTCGGCGTGGGAGTTTACTGGGATATAAATTTTGGACAGAGACTTGCTACGGGCCAATCAAATGTTAGGGAATTGTGTAAATATTTTTGTGCTGGAATTATTGGCTACTGAATGTTGCTCCATAGCTTGGAAAAGTCCTAACACAAGTATTATATTATAAAATATGTTTTGATATTTCCCATATGAACAGCCCTTAGACATCTCCCCACATATGTGGCTGTCACTGGAGAATGGGGTTTATGTGTTTTGCGACCAGTGTAGATCCAGATCAGCCTGTGCATCCGTACAGTATGATCAAGATCTACACTGTTCGCCATTCCATCAATGAAACACCCATCCTGATTCTAACCAGCAATATAAATTGTTTTCAGGCCACAGGAGCATGATATTTGACCAGTAGCCTATTTCATCAACATCGCAAAGTGTACTTTCCTAGCAAAGTATACTTTGAGGGAGAAATTTTCAATTTTAGGATAAATTTATTAATTTTTATTATACTGAATTTATTTCATTATCACAGCTAATTTGGCTGTGATAATGTAATAAATTCAGTATAATAATTATACATATGTTTAATCATGAAATATATGCATTTGTTAGTTCTATATGAAATAATGCATTTCATGAAAAATAAATGATTACTCCCTCAAAGTATTCTTTGCTAGAAACTTTGCAATGTTGGTGAAATAGGCTACAGGAACTGCACTGGTCACAAATCCCATAAGCCCCATTTTTCCAGTCCCAGCCACATATTCATTGCATAGATTTGCCGTTATTGATATTGGCCAGAAATGTTCATGATCACTTAAAATTTTGTAAAGTAATCTTTTCACACAAAAGAAAATTGCTTTAATATATGTTTTGTCAGCTGTTTTCATTGAAACGAACTACATACATGTATATGTACATACACTGTTAATGAAAATAAAAAAAAATTGTGATATATTGTTATTGTTGTGTATTTTATTATCTCCATACAGTCTACACTCGTTTGTTCAAAAGTCCAATGGAATGAGGAATACTTAATTGTAAATGAAATTTTGAGTTATACAGTTACCCCATAATACATGTAGCCTGACCTGGTGTCAGGGATTCTCTTCACAATTTCGAAACATGACCCATTATATGCTTGAATATTGTGCGTTAAATCAAGCAGTTTGATTGGCTAAGCCTGAGCTGTGACACAGCTCAGGCTCAGCCAATCAAACTGCTTGATTACAAGTTGAGATTGCCATTAGATGTTCAAAAACGTTGACATCTGGGCAGGACTAACGCAGGTGGCAGTGTAGACGACCTTTTTCTATAATTGTCTTCTTAATATCGGGTACTCCAGTTCCCTCCCACAATAAGGACGGACGGTACGCCTCCATCTGTGCCAACCAACGCATTTGCATTGATATATACTCTAGCGCTTTGTAGTCATGGAACATGATGTTTAATTGTTATTTAGTATGTACCTGTGACGTGAGAAACGATTTATAACACTTACAACCCAGAGGCATTCGATGAAAGCCGAAACATGCCGAATACCTGTGTTACAACCCAGTGTATACCCAGATCGGTCAAGAAAACACTTGTTCCAGGCCCGTGATTACCACCACACACCACCCCTCCCCAACCCCACCCACCCACACAACATGCATGGGTCCCAACAAGCGAGCTTACGGAGCCCCGCAGGGGACATTGGATTTTTAAAATTAATTCGTTCCCACGAAATAACCATTCGTACCCTCAATTTAACAATTCCTTTCCTCGAATTAACAATTCGTTCCCACGATATAACAATTGATTCCCTCGATTTAACTAATTGTTATTTCGTGGGAACGAATTCATAAAAAAAAGAATTCTACTTCCCTTGCTGGGTTGCGTACGAGTCAGCTACCGTTGTCTTCTAACAACTCTCGTCATTTTCCCCACTAACAAATCATACAGGAAAGGAAAGGATACATAATCAGGCTATGCATTTTATGGACTGACTTCTTGATTTGACTCCCTTGGACTGTTCATGTCGAATGCAAGGCACATGATAAATATATTGTAAACTTGCTAGAGCACATTCGATGGCGCGACATCGCAATATACCAACTGTTCCCAAATGCTAAGTCTAAAAGAGGGAGATAATCCATGACCGGGGGGGAGTGGGGGGGGTGGGGGGGGGGAGGGAGGCGAATAAAAAAAAAACGAAAGTCACTTTGCGCATCTACACACCATAAGGAAGGCACATACCATACACACATACATTCGGGGGTGGGGGGGGGGGGGGAGGCGAATAAAAAAAAAACGAAAGTCACTTTGCGCATCTACACACCATAAGGAAGGCACATACCATACACACATACATTCCCCCACCCCCCATTTGTACATGTACTTGTACAGGTAATATATGGGATTTAGTACTAAACCCATTGACCCGGCCTTAAATAACCTTAGCTGTTGATAGGCCGTTAAACAAACACTGAGAATTATGTTTTTATTACACAAACACTGGTCTTTTTTCATGCCACACAAGATACATTTGATTTCCGAAACACGATAAATATGTACTATTATTTTTTTACATGCTTCATCATTTAAGGAGAGCCGCAGGGACGTAGAATTCTATTTTTTATTAATTCGTTCCCACGAAATATCAATTCGTTCCCTCAATTTAACAATTCGTTCCCACGAAATAACAATTCGTTCCCATGGGAACATATTGTTAATTCATGGGAACGCATTGTTATATCGTGGGAACGAATTGTTAAATTGAGGGAACGAATTGTTAATTCGTGGGAACGAATTGTTATATCGTGGGAACGAATTGTTAATTCGTGGAAACGAATTGTTATATCGTGGGAACGAATTGTTAATTCGGGGGAACGAATTGTTAAATTGAGGGAACGAATTGTTATTCCGTGGGAACGAATTAATAAAAATGTGTTTATGTCCCCTGTGGGGCTTCGTAATCATTTACTGCTTATATCCCAAACACATTGCTTTTACATATCAGCCTTCCTCTACCCGGTCCATTCACATCACGTGCCGACATTATATTACGCCCTAAATCCCAACTATATGTACACTACGTGACCGTCCTGTTAATTCCGTTTGGCATAATTTTATATTTAGCATTAGAAAACTTGAGCCCGACCAAAATATTAGACAGATTGTCAACTCAATGTACTAATACATATGAGCGACGGAGCGACGAGGCGAAATGTCCCTAATCAGCCACCATAATATGGTGGCTGATTAGGGACATTTCGCCTCGTCGCTCCGTCATAATAATGGTGGCTGATTAGGGACATTTCGCCTCGTCGCTCCGTCGCCACGAAGTTTATCGCTCCTTCGCGGCGACGGAGCGATAATTATCGCTCCTTCGCGGCGAAGGAGCGACGAGACGAAGATTAGTGTCCTTAAACTTCGCTTCGTCGCTTCGTCGCCCCGTCGCTCCTTCGCTCCGTCGCTTCGTCGAAATGTCCCTAATCAGCCACCATAATATGGTGGCTGATTAGGGACATTTCGCCTCGTCGCTCCGTCATAATATGGTGGCTGATTAGGGACATTCGCTCGTCGCTCCGTCGCCACGAAGTTTATCGCTCCTTCGCGGCGACGGAGCGATAATTATCGCTCCTTCGCGGCGAAGGAGCGACGAGACGAAGATTAGTGTCCTTAAACTTCGCTTCGTCGCTTCGTCTGCCCCGTCGCTCCTTCGCTCCGTCGCTTCGTCGCCCCGTTGCTCCGTCGCCACGACGAGCGATAATTATCGCTTCTTCGCGCGACGGAGCGATAAACTTCGTGGCGACGGAGCGACGGAGCGAAGTTTAAGGACACTAAACTTCGCCTCGTCGCTCCGTCGCTCCGTCGCTCCGTCGCCACGAAGTGTATCGCTCCGTCGCCGCGAAGAAGCGATAATTATCGCTCCGTCGCTTCGTCGCCACGAAGTTTATCGCTCCGTCGCGGCGAAGGAGCGACGAGGCGAAGTTTAGTGTCCTTAAACTTCGCTCCGTCGCTCCGTCGCCACGAAGTTTATCGCTCCGTCGCCACGAAGTTTATCGCTTCATCGCCGCGAAGAAGCGATAATTATCGCTCCGTCGTGGCGACGAGCGACGCGACGAAGCGACGGGGCGACGGGGCGATCGAAGCGACGAGGAGCGACGGGGCGACGGGGCGACGACGAAGCACGAAGCGAAGCTTAAGGACACTAAACAAATTCGTCTCGTCGCTCCTTCGCCGTGAAGGAGCGATAATTATCGCTCCGTCGCCGCGAAGGAGCGATAAACTTCGTGGCGACGGAGCGACGGAGCGACGAGGCGAAATGTCCCTAATCAGCCACCATAAATACATGTATACGACTCCCCATTACGGTGCGGAGGAATAATTATACGGTGTTTTTATTCTGCGGTTTTATTTCATAATATTAATTTGTGTCACCCGAAAAACTAATACTTTTCGATGTATGATCATTGCACATCAAAAAATAAATACAGCGAATATTTATTTTACTGATAATGACTCGCGGTGGTATCGGGCTGTTTTCATATGCAAATATATTTTAATTATTTATACTAATTAAATGTGTCACTTGATAAATATAATGTTTTCGACAGAATATAAAGTATGATCATTGGCTTTGCACATCTAAAAATAAATACAGAGAATAAATAGTATTGTCCGTTAACATTTTAAGGAAACACGGTTATCGCCCCTGATATAAGTGTGGAAATTTACGTCTGATATAAAATGTATAATAATTCCCATCAATACGTGGGGTAATGGTGAATGAATGTTTATTTTGCCAGAAAATGTATAAGATATGTATCTGATATAAAGATTTGTGCCTACTGAATGGGCATGTACCTTTAATAGGTTAGCCGCCAGATTTATGTATTTTAATATAAAATATCTGGATTATGCATACGCCTGAATATTTATATAAACCATCCATACAGCTCGAGCTCCCTGGTGACTTGATCAATGCCCGCCCCACAGGGGAGGTGACTCGTGACCAAGTACACGTGACATCTACATGGTACGGGTGCTTCACCAGCTAATATGTGCCTGCAACTGGATAAATGGGGCTTATGGAATTTGTGGCCAGCGTAGATCCTGATCAAATAGCCTGACATCGATCTGTGTCACTTGTTAGAGGCACGACGTGTGTTTCATTGAAGGAATGGCGAACAGTGCAGATCCTGATCAGACTGTGCGGATGCACAGTCTGATCTGGATATACACTGGTCGCAAAACCCTTAAGCCCCATTTCTCCAGTCACAGCCAGATATAAAAATACCGTCACCGAAGAAGCATTAAAAGTACATGCCCCACTCAGGAGGCACAACATGTTCTTTATAGGAATTAAATAAGTGTATAATTGTGTCGCTGTTCCACCAGTTCTAAAAATTACTAGTGCCCGTTACACAGATACAATCATTCAGTAATATGTATTTTACTGATAGTGACTCGCGGTGGTATCAGGCTATTTTCATATGCAAATGAGGCATGATCCGTACTGACGGACAAATTACGGGTAAATTATAATGCCCCCCACCCCCCAAATAAAATATCCAAACCCGATTACGCGAATGTGCTTTTCAAGGGCCAGGGTCTATACAGTCGCAAACAGTGTATACCCCACCCCCTGCCAACGTTTCTGAACATCTATTAGCAATCTCAACTCGCAATCAAGCAGTTTGATTGGCTGAGCCCGAGCTGTAGAACGACTCTGGATGAACCAATCAAGCTGTTTGATTCCAAGACCAATATTTAAGTATTTTGAAATAAAAATAATGTTGTAAACCAGTGGCTCAATAAATCGACACCACAACCACCTCCCACATGTTATTGCATAACACGGGTGCTCGCAGTGTAATAAACATCATAATACACTAGTGTAATAAATATGCAAATGAGCTAGTTATAGAAAACAGGTTTGGTGATCAGTACAGCTTTGTTGACCAGTACAGCTTCAATGCATGAGCATGTACTTATGCAATACATATAAACTAACAAGTGTGATGATTTAGTATGGTATTATTAAACTCGTTGGCTAAATGCATAAGTAACTCGGCATACAGTGGGGTCAGCGTGTAAGTGCACACACGAACGAACACGACAGGTTGGTTCCAACCTGTCGTGTTCGTTTGTGTGTTCACTTACACGCTGACCCCACTGTACATATAAACTAACAAGTGTGATGATTCAGTATGGTGTTATTAAACTCGTTGGCTAAATTCATAAGAAACTCGGCATAGCCTCGTTTCTTATGAAATCGATCAGTAAGCGCGCTTAATAAATATCGTATATATTCATCACTATTGTAAGATCCTCCATGTAGAATCTGGCAACGCACCTGCTACCAGCCTGCTCCCGAAATCATACAAACATGAAATATATATCCTACGTCATCGAATTCATTTGTTGGTAAATGACACTTAAATTGGAAGATTATAAAGTGACATCGATCCACGGCCCATATTGTGTTACTCGCCGACGTTAGGATATGTCCGGGTTTTGTTCCGAATGTTTGTATAGGGATCCGCCCACCCATGTTAACCGCGGGGTGCGGGTTTACACCTAGCCCGCCATTGTACAGTAAAAACAAGTCTGGCCTCGTGCTGGTGTGGAAAATGGAAATTATTTCGAGAATTATAATCGTATTATAAACATTCAGTGAGTTTTTATAATATGTGACTTTTGCTGGCGATAAGGGGATTGTACGATTTGTGACCATTGTAGCTCCAGATTAAATGGCACACACCTGAAGCCTTATAACGACCTGTATTCCCAGCGCTCCTGTTAAGGTGCGTAATTTGGAGGTAAATTTCTTCTTTCTCCATCAAAAATGGCAAGTTGGGAGTGCTTTAGAATCGTCTCTCTCAATGAGACGATTCTAAAGGACTCCCAACTTGCCATTTTTGATGAAGAAATAACAAAATTTCACCCCAAGTTGGTCAAATTACGCAGCTTAACTGGAGGTCTGATTCCTTGTTAGAAGCATGGCTGGTGGTCATTTTCTGGAATCGCGAACAGTGCAGATCCTGATCAGACTGTGCGGATGCACAGTCTGATCTGGATCTACACTGGTCGCAAAACCCATAATCCCCATATCTCCAGTCACGGTCACAGATCGAATTCTTGTTCACGAAATAATGTGCTTTACTCGTTTGTATCTATGCCGTTTTGTCGACAATTATTTTTAAAACTCAACGATTGTTCGTGAAAGGTGTGGGAATTTCGACATTTATCAGCGTTGAAAAACATTCGCAAATGCATGTTACATATCATCTTCAAGTCGACCATATATACATACACTATTTTCCCTGCGTTATGGTATTACTGTATTGTATGTCATGGACGGGCAGTTTTCAAATATTACCGTCATGAGAAGTAGGCAATATTTGGAGGTCAATCGGTGTAACATGAGCAGGTGTGATGGTGACAAAGACTAAAGTACAGTGCTGTTTATCATAGTCATCCCTATTGAAACGACCAGCCAGTTTGTTTTGTATGGTTAGAACACACCAAATAGTTTTACTATATAATTTAACCGAATCCCATCCAATAAGGCCAGTCTCTCCTACATGTACTTTCATAATTCGTATGGATGCTGTGATACCTACTTGTACATGACCTGCAGCCAGTCTGTATTGGTTCTGCATGTATTAAACGATAGGTTCACTTACTCATAAGAAAGAAAAGTCCAACCTCGTCATATCCCCCAATATTGTTTACACTTTTTGGCCACGGAAACTCTGTGTACATCACGTGACCAACAGGTTCAGTGTTTTCTTTTAAATGCTACAAATATGCTGAAAACTGGTGTTAAAAGCACCCCAAAATGTTCCTCAAGTGAAACTGGGTAGTAATAGATCAAGATTGGCAAGCGAACGAGGTATGTGACATCAAATGCCCCGCACTATCTTTTTACACTGGACTACTTCTGTCTATGAGACACACTGATCTCTGGAATCTGGGGGCCGTTTCACTAAACTTCGTACGACTAAAATGTTCGTAAGTGCAAAATTATGATAGTCTGTAAATTTCACATTAACAATGTTTTCTTGTAAACAATTAATGGATTAACATTTATTGAGCATAGGCTGCATATGCAGCCTATGCTCAATAAATGTAAATCCATCAATTGAAATGTACAGACATCTTAAATTTGCACTTACGAACATTTTAGTCGTAAGAAGTTTAGTGAAACGGGCCCCAGTACTACCCAATTCATATCATGTGCGAATATATCCGCATGACCGAACACGCCCATATGCCAGGCATCAGTCAGGCAGGCAATCGGTACCGTTTATTTAACTAGTTGGCGGCTCGTATCAGCCCGGGCGGAGGCTCGAACCTTCGGCCTCCCAGTTGTGAGGCGGGTGCCTTATCCACTAGGCCACGCCCACTGACTATGTTGTCTCGTGAGGGACTGTTCGTCCCTTCTTCCATTCGCCCCTTCGTCGCATAGGGAAGAATGTTAAGAACCTTAGCCCTTACTACGCTGAATTAAATGTTGTCGTCTGCTGGAAATGTTTTATTTTCAATATTTCTCGACATAAACCTGGTTTTGACAGCACATGAGAATCGTCTCCAGTGGAGACGATTCTTATGTGCTGTCAAAACCAGTTTTTTTGTTAAGAATTAAAGCAAAAATGAAAAACAGCAGA
Organism: Conchocele bisecta; assembly: GCA_029237695.1. NCBI lineage: Eukaryota > Metazoa > Mollusca > Bivalvia > Lucinida > Thyasiridae > Conchocele > Conchocele bisecta. The sequence continues at coordinate 24,189,329 of CM055272.1, forward strand.
CGGCAATTTTCGTCAACAGCGTAGGAAGGGTTAATTTCGTTCCATCGTTTCTACGCCACGTAACTCTTGGTCTGCATATGTGACTGGATGGGGGCCGGTGGTATTTGTGTATAAGGTGCCGTTTTGAACTTTAAGTACCATTTTGTGATATCACCTATTCGAATGTGTGATATCACCCATTCAAATTGGTGATACCACTCATTTGAATAGGTGATATCTCTATTGGTGCCTATGGCATTCATGTATATGGTGGTCTTTTGGACTTTAAATACCATTTTGTGATATCACCTATTCAAATGAGTGATATCACCCATTTGAATAGGTGATATCTCCCTTTCGTTTTGAATTTATGACTGGATGGGGACTATGGCATTTGTGTAATAGGATGCCGTTTTGAACTTTAAATACCATTTTGTGATATCACCTATTCAAATGAGTGATATAACCCATTTTAATAGGTGATATCTCCCTTTCGTTTTGAATCTATGACTGGATGGTGCCTATGGCATTTGTGTATATGGTGCCCTTTTGGACTTTAAATACCATTTTGTGATATCACCTATTCAAATGAGTGATATAACCCATTTGAATAGGTGATATCTCCATTTCGTTTTGAATCTATGACTAGATGGTGCCTATGGCATTTGTGTACATGGTACCATTTCGTGATATCACATATTCGTATGGGTGATATCACCTATTTGTATCTGAAATGGTGATATCACAGAATTTAATTAAAGTCCAAAAACGGCACCTCATATTTGTGGCCAGTTTAAAGGTACATGTCCACTCAGTAGGCACACTCTGTTCTTTATAGGAATTAAATAAGTGTATAATTGTGTCACTATTTCACCAGTTCTAAAGATATAATCAGTTAGTACTATTTATATTACTGATGGTGACTCGCGGTGGTATCAGGCTATTTTCATATGCAAATGAGGCATGATATTTTTTTAATTATTTATACTAATTAATTGAGTCACCTGAACAAATAATATTTTTGACAGATTATAAAGTATGATCATTGCTCATCAAAAAATAAATACAGAGAATAAAAAGTAATGTCCGTTAACATTTTAAGGAAACACGGTTATCGCCCCTGATATCAGTGTGGAAATTTACGTCTGATATAAATTGTATAATAATGCCAATCAATACATGGGGTAATGGTGAATTCATGTTTATTTTGCCAGAAAATGTCTCGGATGATGTCTCTGATATAAAGAACATGTTGTGCCTACTGAGTGGGCATGTACGTTTAACTTCTAATTTGCTTAAACAGTCCATCAGAGCGGCGCAGACCGATCTGGTTCGACAATGGACCCCTTCTCCCGCAACATCCACAAGTATTCTGTCAGACACACTTTTATAATTCCTTTGCGTTGCATGCACATAATTCAGGACTAAATGTGAAGAATTTTCTGGAATATGAAACCTCAATAATTCAAGGTAACGCTATTTAAAGCTGTCTCAGTTATGTACCAGCGCTCCAGATAAGCTGCGTATTAGTATCAAAAGCATCAAAAAAGTGTGGTACCTTTCCCATGCTGCAGAAAACAATAAACCGACCACAAATATAGCATGTTTTTCTTATTTTTCCATGAAAACAAATCTTGGTATTTCATTAGAATTGTCTCCAAGGAGACAATTCAAATGAATTGCCAAGACATATTTTCATTTAGAAGCAAACTATTCAATAATTGCTCTCTGTTGATGTGTAAACAGCAGTGTGATTTTATTTTAACCAATTAAAAGTTTGAAATACCCAATTGTTTCAGAAATGATGGAGTGACAATACTCAATTACTAATTCATTATCTGGAGTGCTGATGTACGATGAGGTCTCTGATCGGAATGAGAACATGCATACTAATGTAGGTATATGATCACGTGGTACTAACAACAACAACAACAAGTACCGATTCAAAGTACGTATTCTTTTATAATGGAATTATTACGTAACGGATTTTGATGAAATATGGCGCATCAAACGCGTCTTGTTAAGCTGCATTTGGTGTTCTCTTTATTTGCGCCAAACCTTCTGTCGTTTTTGCGAAGAATCAATTTCCGTGTCTCCGACACGGAAATCGATTCTTCGCCAAAACGACATAAGTCTGTGCGAAGCTCCCTAGACCACCAAATGCAGCTCATGAAGACTCTTTTGCTGCGCCATATGTCATCAAAATCCATTGCTTATTAAGGAAAATATCAAATAATACTTACTTTGGAGTGGGCGACGTTGTTGTCGTTGTAACCACGTGATCATGTACCTTGCTAATGTAGCTTTCTAAATGCACAGCGAACAGCATGCTGGGACAAAGTTAGCCATTGGCCGTGGTCTTTTTTTCATGTGGCGGAAAATCGGAGTGCCCAGTGAAAAACCAAAGCAAGCTTGCACGGAACAGACAAAACTGTGGGGAGATAACTCCGTACAGGTAGCGAGACATTGGTCCATCTGATCGGGTATTGAATACCCACAACAGCCCACGAGTAGAATCAGTAGCCGATTTCGCCAAAATTTCTCAGCATACTTATCTAGCAAAGTGTACTTTGGGGGAGTAATCATTTATTTTTCCCGAAATGGATTATTTCATATATAACTAACGACTGCATGTAATTGATGATTAAAGGTATGTAGAATTACTATACTGGATTAAATTATCCCAGCCAAAATGGCTATGATACTGTAATACATGTAGTATAATAAAATTAATAAATTTATCCTTAAATTTAAAGTGTTCGTAGCAAGATAAGTATGCTTAACAAGTTTGGTGAAATCGGCTACAGGGCACCGAATCATTTGCCAACCCAGCTACAGCCTGTTTATGCAAAGGTCCTAAGTCTACAAATGAATTAAATATACCAAAAATATCAGAAATTAAGACAAAAAAATAAAGACTATTTTGTTTACTCTATGGTAAGAGATTATCACTCTTAATATATTTTCAACATAGCACAGTGCTTAGAATGTATCAATATATATGCCATTGTATTTCTTATGCTTGAACATGAGGGTATAGAGCCCGTATGTGTTGTCATAATGCCAGTACTTTGCAAGTTATAATGCCAGTACTTTGCAAGTCATAATGCCAGTACTTTGCAAGTTATAATGCCAGTACTTTGCAAGTTATAATGCCAGATTTCAAGTTATAATGCCGTACTTTGCAAGTTATGATCTTTGCAAGTAATGCCAGACTTTGCAAGTAATGCCGTACTTTGCAAGTATAATCCATACTGCAAGTTATAACCAGTATTTGCATAATGCCGTACTTTGCAATTATAATGCCAGTACTTTGCAAGTTATAATGCCAGTACTTTGCAAGTTATAATGCCAGTACTTTGCAAGTTATTATAGGAATGAATGGCCTTTTTGTGAAATTTATCGGGGTATAAACTTGGAAAAGTCGCGGGAATACTGGACGAAGGCCGGAAGGCCTCGTCCAGTATTCCCGCGACTTTTCCAAGTTTATATCCCCGATAAATTCCACAAAAAGGCCATTCATTCCTTATAATTCCAGCATTTGAAATAAATTCATCAAGAAAATGTGTTTATTTTCCGTTTTCTTAAGAATTATTTTAACTGCGCCTCACGGTTACGGAAAGTAGTTCGGCGTGGGAGTTTACTGGGATATAAATTTTGGACAGAGACTTGCTACGGGCCAATCAAATGTTGGGGAATTGTGTAAATATTTTTGTGCTGGAATTATAGTGATATTAGTGATTCTGATGGGTGACGGCGGCCATCTTGGATTTAAAAAAAAATGCCACCGGAGAAATTTTTATTTTACACACCCTCTGAAAATTGTCGCCTTGCAACCATATGAACTTAAAGGTACATGCCCACGCAGCAGGTTACACTGTACTACTAATTTTCATTTTCGGTCATGCCTTATATGAGCCATTTGTCTACCCACTAACGAGTTATTTTTAATTATGGCGCGTGTTAATTGGTGTTAAATCGCATTTTATATGCCGTGACCAGAAATGGTATTTTCCGATCTCGTGCTATTTTTACCAACACGCGTCACGTGACACGGTCAATCATATCACATATTTGACATGCGCAGTGAAGTATCGGAAGTTGAGAAGAAAAAATCTCTGTTCCGAGTCCAAATCTAAATCTCCACGTAACTCTTTCCATTGGTGATCTGGTCGCCAATATGAACCTCTCTCTCTCTCTCTCTCTCTCTGTACTGCATGTCCCTCATTTGACATTTGGCATTTTTTTTTTGGCCGACGCCGTTTCATACAATTTCCGTCCTGGACGTTTCGACATGTTGATATTCTTGTTTACATATTGGGAAGCCTACTGGCGCAAGTAGTATACTGCGCATGCGCACCGCAAGCCGTGATGTGCAAGTCGTCGTCCCCGCACATTATCAAAATAGACTGTTACCGCCGCGCGTCGCTAACAGTAAATTGATAATTAATAAATGATTATATTTGTATAGCGGGCACTCGTAATTTTTAGAACTGGTGGAATAGTGACATAATTAAACACTTATTTAATTCCTATAAAGAACATTTTGTGCCTACTGCGTGGGCATGTACCTTTAAACCAATCAACACAAACACTTTTTATTACACACTTGCTAGTTATTTGCATGGGTAAAATTAACACGTAATCAACTCCTTACAAATAATACACCGTGAAGAGAACACCCGTAATTGCACCCTCGTTTATTACAGTCAAAATAACGTTATTCGAAAATTTGGAGAGAGTAATTTGGATTTCAAAAGTTTACATGACGTCACGACACAACGTCAAACCGCGGGAAACACGTCAGTGTGTAACTATTCATACGCACAGCACAAATCGTTTGCAATCAGTCTGAAAAATATACATATATATCCGCCGTGAAGTGTAATAAATAGGATATTCCATCGTACATGTTTGAATAGCGGAAATAATGCACTTGTGTCCGTCGGCTTCCGTGCAAGCAACTCGTTCGCTACACTCACTCTTTGCTTACGCGGAAGCGGACGCACACTCGTGTATTATTTCACGCTATTCAAAATGTACGATGGAATATCCTCTATATATATTATACTACATTTCCAATAATTCCTCCAGACTATATACTCCTGTATTCTTAGAGTAACACAATCAAAGTACTGAAAGAAATGAAATTGTATCGCCAGAAACAAAACAAAAGTAGGAAAGTGTGCCTGCCCCACACTGATGATGCGACAGCCTTTATAACAATCTTGATCTGGTGTGGGGTTCCCTCAACATCACTTAGCCCATACCTATTAAAGGTACTTGCCCACTCAGTAGGCACAACATGTTCTTTATAGGAATTAAATAAGTGTATAATTGTGTCACTATTCCACCAGCGCCCGCTATACATATGTGAGCATTTAGTAATATTTATTTTACTGATAACTTTTTTTTTATTTTTTGTTTTTATTATTTATACTAATTTAATGTGTCACCTGAAAAAAAGAATATTACAGAGAAAAAATAGTAATATTCTTTAACATTTTAAAATAGTGAAACACGGTTATCGCCCCTGATGTAATATGTAAAATAATGCTAATCAATACGTGGGGTAATGGTGAATGAATGTTTATTTTGCATGCACATTTAATGGGCGTATCTTGATCCAGCTCTCAGATACTCTTTCCGAATACCGGAGTGCCAGACCAGTAGCCGATTTCATCAAAATTGCAAAAGTATTCTTATCTAGCAAAGTATTTGAGGATAAATTTTATTATACTGAATTTATTAAATTATCACAGCCATTTTGGCTGTGATAATGTAATAAATTCAGTATAATAATTCTAGATACGTTTAATCATCAAACATATGCAGTGGTTAGTTCTATATGAAATAATGCATTTTTGGAAAAATAAATGATTACTCCCTTAAAGTATACTTTGCTAGATAAGTATACTTTGCAATGTTGGTGAAATCAGCTACAGGTGCAAAATAGGGAACCGTAAAGGATGAATCCCATCGTAAATTTGACCCTTCACATTGCTCCCAACCAAAACAATTTGAAGTTGGTAATAAAAGAATGACAGTTACATGAATCACAGGTCACCATTTTAACAAATCTGAAAGAGCATCAGTGGTCAATAAATTTTGTAAAAGTTTCGTTCAGATCGGCTTGTCAGTTCATGAGAAAATGGTTACCCCATTTGTACAGGTAATATATGGGATTTAGTACTAAACCAATTGAACCGGCCTAAAATGACCGTAGCTGTTGATAGGCTGTTTAAAGAGGCAACACACAAACATTGACCCACTTTTGGGGATGTCGGCCATCTTGGAATGGGTGGTGCCGCCATTTTTATTACATTTGAATAGGTTTCAGCAAAGAATCATATCTGTAACCAGATAAGGAATTAGTAATTGAGTATTTTCACTCCATCATATCTGAAGAAATTGGGTACATGTATTTCAAAATTTAATTAGGTAAAATAAAATTACACTACTGTTTACACATCAACAGACAGCAATTATTGAATAGTTTGCTTCGAAATGAAAACATGTCCAAGGAGACAATTCTAATGAAATACCAAGATATGTTTTCATGGAAAATGAGAAAAATATGCTATATTTGTGGTCTGTTTATTGTTTTCCGTAGCATGATAAAGATACTACAAATTTGTTATTGCTTTTTGATACTCGCTACTTCTGATTTCAATTGGGTTTTTGGCAATTTTAATTGGATATTTACGCAAATACGCAGCTTATCTGGAGCCTGTAGTAATATTTGACCAACATCCGCCAAGCTGTTCATGAGATGTAGCAATCTGAAGAATGATCCTTTTACCTTTCAGCGGACCTCTTGGATGACCTAATTATACGATTGCAATACAAATAAAAAAAATTGGGACGATGACTGTTTTGTTATTGATGAAAATGAAAAAGTATTTATATTTAAATAATGTTTAGATTTAATGCATTGAATAGCCAAAGGTTCGTCGGCAGGAAAGGAACAGGCAGTCAATTAACTTATTTCGTAGACCATTCATCATCTGCTTCTGTTCCGTAATTATCCGCTCTAACGGCGTACTAATGACATTAGCCTTGGTACTTGACCATCCCATTTGATCAATTATACGCACCATACATGCGTTCGCCACGCATTACAGTTACCGTTAGAGAGGTACCGGATGGTACCGGTCCCGATTAGTACCGGTACTGGCTTATATGGGTCGTCCAAAACTGGCGACCGACAGCCATAGATAATGCTTCTAAAAATATATAAATACTAGAAAATGTGGTCTTAGAACATATCGCTTTGATAATAAACGAGGCAAAATTCCAAGTCCAAAAGTGGAGATATTCCTTTTGAGCATCTACTCATCATAATGAAGCTATATACCAAGTTTCAGGTCTGTAGCTAGTACGGTTTAAAAGTTTTACGAGTTGCAAGGCAAAATTGCCAAATTCTAAGTCGAAAAGGGGGAGATAATCCATTGCTCGGGGGTGAAATAAAAATTCTAATTAAACTTTGCGCATTTACTGATCATAAGGAAGCTACATACCAAGTTTCAGGTATGTAACTATTACGGTTTAAAAGTTTTACGAGTCACAAGGCAAAATTGCCAAATTCTAAGTCGAAAAGGGGGAGATAACCCATGACCGGGGGTCGAATCAAAAATTGAAATAACTTGTGCGCATCTACTCATCATAAGGCAGCTAGTACTAAGTTTCAGGTCTGTAGCTATTACGGTTTAAAAGTTTTACGAATCACAAGGTTGGCATTTTAATAGCACAAATGAGGTTGTTAGAAAAAAAACACAACTTGGCACAGACAGCAATTACGACGATGACTGACTGACGGTGAGTTTATCGCATGAAATCCTTGTTATGCCGTGTTTTAAACAATATCATAAAATGCGTTATGACACACGTGTTATAACACCTGGAGCGCATTTGATTGGCTGTCCGCATCACCCTAATTACGTATTCATACTATGTGCCAACTTAATGTCAAATGAATAAAATAGAGACGTTCCAAATGACGTCCGTAATGGCGCGACAAAGCAATGATGTTTTGACATTGACGTCATCATGTTTTAAACGGCATTAGAAGCGTCCGTGACTCGCTACAATTACTGCAATTGTCAGAATGAACTCCCGTTTGGTAGTATGAAAGCTGTATCACAGCTCAGCCAGTCAATATAGCCCAGATGCCAACGTTTCTGAACATCAATTGGCAATCGCAACTCGCAATCAAGCAGTTTGATTGGCTGTGCCTAAGCTGTATCACAGCTCAGGCACAGCCAATCAAGCTGCTTGATTTCAACCACAATATTCAAACAATTTACAAATATTGGCAAGATTAGTGCATGCAATAGTATAATACTACTGGTTGTCGCCATCGTCAAATGGTAAGACACATAGTTGCGGTCTGACAGCGTCAATGCCGTCTAGAGACTCTCGTGTATACAAAGTCCAGTAATCTGGTAATACAACACCGCTGGATAAAAACGCTTTATCATTTATTTCGTCATGAAAATACTATGATATTGACAAATCATTAACAATTCATGTTCAATAGAATTCCTTGCTGTCTTGATCAACCTACGGAACCCCGCAGGGGACATGGATTATTTTTTATTAATTCGTTCCCACGAAATAACAATTCGTTCCCTCAATTTAACAATTCGTTCCCTCGATATAACAATTCGTTCCCACGAATTAATAATTCGTTCCCTCAGCAGACGGCAATTTTCGTCAACAGCGTAGGAAGGGTTAGTTACTACGGTTAGTATCATTAGTGTGTGAAGTTTATAATGAGAGTTTACATAACTCTGCGTTGTTCCTTAACTCGTTCATCCCTAATTAGTAACTGACACGGACTATGTACTATGAAGACTGACACTGTTCCAGTATGCAGAAATGGGGATCATTTTGTAAAAAATAAAATATATTCACAAATTGTGCAGATCCTAATGAGACGGCTCGCTACGAACCGGCTGGTCATGATCGACGCTGTTTGTAGATACGAGGAAAGAGGACTGGGGGCCGTTTCACCAAACTTCTTGCGACTAAAATGTTCGTAAGCGCAAATTTAGAATCGTCTGCAAATTTCAATTGATGGATTTACATTTATTGAGCATAGGCTGCATATGCAGCCTATGCTCAATAAATGTAAATCCAACAATTATTAACAAGAAAACATTGTTAATGTGAAATCATAATTTTGCACTTACGAACATTTTAGTCGTAGGAAGTTTAGTCAAACGGCCCCCTGGTGTATAGCGTTGACAGTGATAAATGGCGGGAAAACGTTTGAAAAATGGCGGGAAAGTTTTACGTCAACAATGCAATATCGTTTTGTTGTATTTGTATTAATAAACAAGTGTTGGCAGCAAATGAGATTCATCTCCAAAGAAGATTATTCTCATTTGTTCTTAATACACGTTTTTGTTACGAAAATAAGACAAATGAGAAAACAGCAATGACAGAAGTCCTCCCGCCATTGAAAAGTTAAAGGGGCATATCAGGATTTTTGATATATTTTTAAAAAAAATACTTTAATACACAATTAAAATGTTTAACGTGTTTTCATCATGGCCCTGTGTAAAGTGGTTTACTTGAAGACATATGACGATAGTAGGACCGCTGGGTTGTTTCTATTTTCACCCATACAGGTACATAAATATCGTTATTCCTGTTCAACAATATATAAAATCTGATACTTATGTACCGATATCGGCGAAAATTGAAAAAACGCAGCAGTCCTACTCACTTTACACAGGGCAATGATGAAAACACGTTTTTATTTTTTATAGTATTTAAAAAAACAAAAATCCTGATATATGCCCTTTAAGGTCACACTTCACGGGTCATAGAAATGGCACCTTTATTAACTTATGAATGAGCAGACAATATGTAAACATTTGTATACCAGTTAGAGTGTGTATATAGGTTATACTCATTGAGATGTCGGCGCCGGATTCGCCTGCCGACGGCCAAGTATTGGTCGGTAGAACACTGTGGGAGTTTTTTTAAACAGCTCATTAAATGCGATTAATCAAAGATAAATAAGTATTAGGATTTCATTACTAATTTGCTATACCCCACCCCGCATCCTCACCTAGCTGAGTGTGTATACTGGAGGAATATGTGGCTGTGACTGGAGAAATGGGGCTTATTGGTTTTGCGACCAGTGTATATCCTGATCAGACTGTGCATCCGCACAGTCTGACCAGGATCTACACTGTTTGCAATTCCATTAATGAAACACCCGTTATGCTTCTAGCAAGCGATATTGATCGCTATCCGACTAATGGAGTGTGTTATATGATCAGGAGCTACACTGGTCACACATCCCACAAGCCCGATTTCTCCAGTCACAGCCACAGATTATCCATCCTTGCGTATATCCGGGAATACATTCGGGGTCTTAGATGGTTGGAGGCGTGGTCTAAGATAAAAGAAAACAATGCGACTTATTCCGTTTTTGTTTATTGACGAACAATTTTCTCACATTTAAATATTTTTTAGATTTAATGTTTTTTATAGCCAAAGTTCGTCTCCAGTAAAACGTGGAACAGACAGTAAGTATTTTTCTGTCTTAGGTGGCAATTCCTTTGTTTGAAAACAATGAATGTACTACCTACGGGATGTCACGTAGGAACGTCCGTCTGTCCGTCTGTACGGGCTGACGAACGGGTAGTTATGTGGCTGACAGAACAATGGTACATTACATTATTTCCGTTCTATGTGTGGCTATTGTTTACGTTTATCTGGCTAGTTTAAACACAAGAATCACCATTTATCTGTCCAAGCCCGTACGCAGAGGAGTTGCGACGGGTGCGTACGCACCCCCCTTAACCCATTCAACACCACAGGCCTGTATAGTGGTATTGGCAAAAAGTGTAGATCCAGACAGCCGGCTCGTGACGAGCCGTCTCATCAGGATCTGCACTTTTTGAAAGTAATTTTCATAATTTTGAGAACAAATACACCTCATGTTCATAAATGGACTGGTCTGAAAATCTTTTTGTGATGATTGGAATGGGTTGCAAAATTAACATGTCAAAATCCATTCCAGTTATTTAGGGGTGAAATGTTTAATCTGCCGAGGTCTGTGCAATGGTCCGTGAATGTGCAAAAAACAATGTTTAGCCCTTCGCGCCGTCGATAACGCACCCCCCTAATTTAATTCCTGCTGTACGGGCCTGTCTGTCCATTCGTGAGAACATCCGTCCGACCGTCACAATAATATACTTTAATTTACTGCTTTCTCAAAATGTAAATTTTGGTAAATTTCTACTTCCATTCATAATACTTCTTCATAATTCACACATGTTTTCTTCTGATATCCCTCTATCATGCTATAGAAAGTATATGTTTCGTGCTTATGTTTCGTTCTATTTATCAAGGCCATGGCGTTAATATGAGCCGTCTTTGCTAATAGAGGAGATAATTTGTAAGCACGCGCTAACTGACAAATATAGCGTAAGGAAGGTCTTCATCTAAATACCAAGGTGTATGATAACGTGGTACTAACAACAACAACAACAAGTACTGAAACCTCCAGAATCCATCTGATTAAAAGTACGTATTCTTTTATATTGTCCTTATTACGTAACGGATTTTGATGAAATATGGCGCATCAAACGCGGCTTGTTAAGCTGCATTTGGTGGTCTCTGTACTTTGGCCCACGGTAGACACGGTAATCGATTCTTCGCAAAAACTCCATAAGTCTGTGTCGAACTCCCTGGATGAACAAATGCAGCTCGTGAAGACGCGTTTGCTGCGCCATATTTCATAAAAATCCGTTATATATTAAGGAAAATATCAAATAATACTTACTTTGGAGTGGGCAAGGTTTCAACACTTTCAGCCACTGTTGTTGTTGTTATAACCACGTGATCATGCACCTTGAATACCATATTTTAATAAATACAAGATACCTACAGTAGGTCGGTATGTGAATAGGGAATACCAGGCTAGTGTCTTTTGCTATCAAGTTTATCATGCAAGGCTAGGAAACGCGTATTAATTCCGAGGAATGCCGAGGAATTCCTACCGTTTCCGAGCCGAGCCTGATAAACTTGATATCAAAAGACACTAGTATGTTGTTCTATTTATCAGGTAACGTTTTCTGCTACAGAATGAGCAACTGTGACGTGGTTTTTAGTTGAAAAGATAACGGACATGTTTCTGTGACGTCATTTCACCGACGTCATTCGATAACGTCATGTGACGCCGTTCGACCAATGGAACGTCAGCCACGGAGTTTACATAGAGTCTGAATTTAAATGCCGTAAAACGCAGGAAAGTCCATTTCGAAGAGCTCGAAAATAGGACACCCCCCACCATTCCCCAAATGCTGGATCCTCCCCCGGCCTACATTATGAAATAAGTACGTGTTCGGTCAATACAAAACTGATAAATAGAGAATCTCAAACGAGTTTCCATTTGACTTGATATTTATGAAACGAGTCACGCACAATTTTTCGTTTCATAAATTTCGTATAAAATGTAAACCAGTTTGAGATTCTGTTTATCACATGACTTCAAACGCCAAAGAACTGAAAACTCCAATACGGTTCTGTGAACAGACTACTGACTAGTAATTTTACGGCTATATAGACAATTCAAAAACAATATTAAATTAAAAGGAAAATTTAAGAATGAGCCTTCTTTTTATTTCGTGAAATTTTGTCAAATATTGATTTTATTACGAAAAATTGATTTGTCTATGGGAATTTAACATGGGGGAAAAAGTGGTAAGGAAGTGTGGGAGGAGTCAAAAAACGATTTTTTTGGGAAATTGACTCCGAAACCCGACTAGATAGCTTGGATATGATCTAACTAAGAAAACAAAAGTTAAATTTAAAAAATCGGTGCAGTATTTCTGAAATTCAAAAAATTTTCCCCATGTTAAATCCCCATAGACATCTTCACTCCGTGAAGATGTCTATGGGGATTTAACATGGGGAATTTTTTTTTCGCAATAAAATCAATATTTGATCAAATTTCACGAAATAAAAAGAAGGCTCATTCTTAAATTTTGATAACATTTAATATTATCGAAAAAAAATATTGTTTTTGAATTTTTATATGGCCGTAAAATTTGGGCAGCTTTCGTGAAACAGACTATAGTATAATTTCGCATCCAGTTGAAAATTTCCACATGGAAAAATAGTTTTAACCCTTACACCGCTATCTTAATGCATGCTTTGACAGCACTTTAGAATAATTTAAAACATGTTTTTATTGAGAAATAATACAAGATATAAAAAGCAACAGCAGACAACAATTGTTGTGTGTAGCGGTCTAAGGGTTTGTGTGCAAACGTTTGCTGTGGCCCGAGGGAACTGTTTGAACCCAAGGCCGCCGCATTTGCTGCTGTGGCCCGAGGGAACTGTTTGAACCCAATGCCGCCGCAGGCCTTGGGTTCAAACAGTTCCCTCGGGCCACAGCAAACGTTTGCACACGGCTGGACATGATCAAACGTTATTGTTACATTTCCAACAAAAAATTGATGTAATTTAAGCATTATATTCAGTATATTCAGTACTTTTATAAATCGTCCCGTTCACGTAGATAATTTTCGGTATTCATATTCCGGGGCCGCGTCATGAAGGCACTTCCGCGTAGTGACGTCATGAAAGCACTTGGTCTATTCGCGGTCCCGGAATGAGCATTGCCTAAAGCCATATGCAAACAGCACGCGCTATATGTTTGCTGCAAACACAACGGTTTGCACATGTGCAAACAACGGAAACCATGTAACAATGACGTTTAGCACATGATGACGTCAACGTCAACAACACATCAAATATTTGTCGCGCCATTTGTAACGTCATTTGGAACGTCTTCATTTTGTTCATTTGACGCAACGTTAGCGCATAATACAAATGCGTAATTATGGTGATGCGGTCAACCAATCAAGTTCGCTATAGGTGTTAGTACACGTGAGTCATATCACATTTATGAAATTGGTTACAACCCTGCATACCAATGATTTCGTGTGATAATTAGAGGTTAATACGTGGCTTGTTTGATATCGGCATAGGTATCGGCCCGAGGTAACTTGGTATCAGCCTGAGACCGAAGGTCGAAGGCTGATACCAAGTTACCGAGGGACGATACCCATGCCGATATCAAACAAGACACGTATTAACGTCTTTATTACTTACATTACTTAGATATCAATTTCAATATCGATCATCCGGCAGTTGTGATAATCCTATATTAAAATCTATACCGTTATCCATGATTGAATGATGAAATACAGAGCCTACAAATTTAAATTCCTGGCATCTGTCAAAATTTACGCAGCCGATAAAGTAAACATACGCAATGCGCATGCCCAAAGGTTTAATACGCGCGCTAGACATGGTATCGGACTGGAAACGGCGGTATCAGACTAGTAACGATGGTATCAGACTAGAAATGGCAGTATCAGACTAGAAGTTTCAGTATCAGACTGGAAAACACGCCGTATCAGCCTGGACTGTGTATGTTATTGCTGTAGGCAAATACAGGCAATTTGTAGGCAAACATTGATATATAAGTAATAAATAACTTAATCACATGGAAACCTTGTTAGGACGTGTTCAAGTTGTAACCCATTTCATAAGTGTGATATGTTACACGTGACATAACACCTGCAGCGATTCTGATTGGGTGGCCTCATCACACAATAGCAAAGTATAATTTTCAAGCAAAGTATACTTTGAGGGAGTAATGAGGGAGGAATATAGAACTAACCACTGCATATATTTGATGATTAAAAGTATGCATAATTATTATACTGAATTTATTATATTATCACAGCCAAAATGGCTGTGCTAATGTAATAAATTCAGTATAATACAAAATAATAAATTTATCCTTAAATTGACGATTTTTCCCTCAAAGTAAACTTTGCTAGATAAGTATACTTTGCAATGTTGGTGAAATAGGCTACTGGTGCATTCAAATATATTATTCATATTATCAATAATTATTACACCACGTGGTACATTATATTTACTAATGATTATGATACAGACAACCATTTAGTTATCTTATATACACAATTGTAGTTTTGCGCTCGAAAAATAAAATCAATGCAGAACACGACGCTGACGTTTATACGTCGATTTTAGCTGGTATTGACGTCGTTTTGACGTTATCAAACGTCTCACCAACAACGACGTCTATATATTTTTGAACTCGGAAAAACACGGAGATTCAGGAAATGCTCATTTCTGTAATTTTAACCAAACTTGTCCATTTTCCATTGACGGGTCACACTTGTAGATTTCTATCGAATATCTGAACCAAATTGTACCTTGAACGAGGCACCTGCCAACTAATCCGGATATCGTAAAACATACTTATTTAATATTTGTTAAACTTGTTAACTGATGCCGTAAATCAAATATTTTAATGTTAATTCCCCGATTGATAAAGCACGTTATATGCATCTATTTCAGGCAACGTGTATTTGCCTACATATCTTAGTAACTCAATGTGTATGATCACGTGGTACTAACAACAACAACACATACTGAAACTTCCAGAATCCATCTGATTCAAAATACGTATTTTTTTATATTGTCCTTATTACGTAACGGATGTTGATGAAATATGGCGCATCAAACGCGCCTTGTTAAGCTGCAGTTGGTGGTCTCTGTATTTTCGCCCAAACTTCTGTCATTTGTTTCGAAGAATCGATTTCCGTGTCTACCGACACGGAAATCGATTCTTCGCAAAAACGACATAACTCTGTGCCGAACTCCCTGGACCACCAAATGCAGCTCTTGAAGACGCATTTGCTGCGCCATATTTCATAAAAATCCGTTGCATATTAAGGAAAATATCAAATAACACTTACTTTGGAGAGGGCGACATTGTTGTTGTTGTAACCACGTGATCAGGCACCTTGTAACTGAAGCCATAGTAGGTCTGATGTGATTAAGCGCAGATTTCCCAGAACATACTATTATAAGTTAGGCCATGCCATTGTTTTTTTCTGTTAAGCGCACATCTGGATAGCCAAAACCTACGTATGTATCCGGTAAAAATAAACAAGGTTTTTGAAGAAAAAAACAATGTAAATTTATGTTAAAAACTTCCTCAACCCTTTGCAATGTGCAAAGGATTGATGAAGTTTTTAACATAAATTTAAATTGCCGCTAAATAATAAGAAAACACGGTTGTTAAACGTATTAAGTGTAAATTCATGAATGGATTTAAAACTTAGACAAGTCCCAGATCAATTTTCATATTGATTCACCAGTAAATAGTGTAAAACAGCATACACAGTTTGTTTGGTTTTTGCATAGAACCACTCTCAAAACCTACCCGCACGGGGACGCTTAACAGTGGAAGAACGTGCTATGGTGGTATTGTGATTGTACACCGTACATATAATGGTGTCATATTGCCCGTCTGAATCTATATTCCCCAGCCGAGGGGGAATATAGCTTCAGACGGGCAATATGACACCATATTGACTTTCTAGAATCATAATAACGTATCTGTTATACCGCAGATTTTTTATATTTATCCAGAATGTTTTATAAGTGTATTTGCACATGTTTAAAGGTACATGCCCACTCAGTAGGCACACCTGTTCTTTATAGGAATTAAATAAGTGTATACTTGTGTCACTATTCCACCAGTTCTAAATATTACGAATACCCGTTATGCAGATATAATCATTTAGTATTATTATATGACTAAGTAATTCAGTCATTCTCATTGGCCGAAACACGGCCATGTGATTATCTACAAATTAAATGTAGACCTCTGAACGGTTTGTTTACACGAATAAGTACTCTCGGACCGTGAGACCGGTCCGAGATGTGTTTATTCATGTTAGCAAACCTCTATTGTTCATCTCCTTAGAGCGCATGCGTAAATCTGACGCCGATCAAATGGATCACATGATAACTTTGGCACTGATACATGTAATTGGTATTGTGTTTACACTGTTAGCGACTATTCCTGATTTTATGAATATTCGTGGTAAGGGTCAGATAATGAAACAATTATAGTCTTTTGAGTCGGTGTAAATGAGATTTACGGACCTTCGAAAAATGATGTCACCTCCTTCGGCGTCGGTGAACATCACTTTTCTCAGGTCTATACATCTCATGTGCACCTCCTCAAAAGACAATACTTATATAATGTCCGTTAACATTTTAAGGAAACACGGTTATCGCCCCTGATATCAGTGTGGAAATTTATGTCCGATATAAAATGTATAATAATGCCAATCACTACGTGGGGTAATGGTGAATGGATGTTTCTTCTGCCAGAAAATGTCCCAGATGATGTCTCTGATATAAGAACATATTGTGCCTACTGAGTGGGCATGTACCTTTAAGCGCAGATTCCCCAGAACATAATATCACATTTTATTGTATAAAAGGACACTGCCATTGTCATAACACAGTGTAATAAAAAACATATTTCACTAGTACAATATATATGCAAATTAGCTCGTTACAGAAAACTGGTTTGGTGACCAGTACAGCTTCAATGTATGTGCTTATGCAATGATGTGCTTCTGCAATACATATAATCTAACATTTGTGATGATTTAATATGGTATTTATTAAACGTGTTGACTAATTTCATAAGAAACTCGGCAATACCTCGTTTCTTATGAAATCAGTAAACTCGTTTGATAAATATCGTATTAAATTATCACTCATGTAAGGTCCAGTATGTATATCGATGCTTCAGAACTCTAATATGTAGTCGCTTCGCATTCATTTTACTAAATACGTATATCAGCAACTTGTAGTGCAACTATAATCAGCGACAAAAGAAACCGTACATTTTTTGAAAGAGCACAGCTGGGGGCCGTTTCACTAAACTTCATACGACTAAAATGTTCGTAAGTGCAACATTATGATAGTCTGTAAATTTCACATTAACTATGTTGTCTTGTAAGCAATTATTGGATTTACATGTATTGAGCATAGGCTGCATATGCAGCCTATGCTCAATAAATGAAAATCCATCAATTGATATTTCCAGACGATCCTAAATTTGCACTCACGAACAATTTAGTTTAGTGAAACGGCCCCCATGCTCTCCTAAACGATGGGTAACATATGTTTCTATCAAATCTAACTTTAAAGCAAAATGTTGAGTTAATGTAATAAATATTAATATGCCGATTGATATTGAATAATCACGTGAATGTCGGCAAACATGGGTTTACCTTTAAAAGCTCGTGAAATGTTACGGTTGAATGATTCGTGCAAAATGTTGTTTGTGGATAACTTCGCGATAAGCGCATACAACGACGAGGTACCATGATAATCCAACATATAGTGTCGAGATAATGTTCGACAAATCCAGGTAACCGTGACTGACGGCATAACGTTGTTTGGATCTACTGCATTCAGTAGAATACATGTTCATGATTACTCTTTAAAGGTACATGCCCACTCAGTAGGCACATCCTGTTCTTTATAGGAATTAAATAAGACTATAATTGTGTCACTATTCCACCAGTTCTAAAAATTACGAGTGCCAGCTATACAGATATAATCATTTAGTAACATTTATGTCACTGATAGTGACTCGCGGTGGTATCGGGCTATTTTCATATGCAAATGAGGCATGATCTTTTGTAATTATTTATACTAATTAAATGCGTCACCTGAAAACATAATATTTTCGAGAGATTATAAAGTATGAGCATTGCACATCAAAAAAAAATAAATACAGAGAATAAATAGTAATGTCTGTTAACATTTTAATGAAACACGGTTATCTCCCCCGATATCAGTGGCTCAATTTACGTCTGATATAAAATATACAATACTGCCAGCCAATCAATACGTGTGGTATTGGTGAATTAATGTTTATTTTGCCAGAAAATGTCACATATGATGTCTGAATATAAATAACATTTTGTGCTTACCGAAGGGGCATGTACCTTTAACATCTGTTTATCAGGTAACCTGCCCTGTATTGACCGAATACGTACTGACTGATAACATATTTTTGTATCAGGCATTGACCTGATATCAACATCCGGGTTACAACAAAGTGAAAATTGACGTTCCATTGGTCGGATGACGTCACGTGACGTTACCGAATGACGTCAGTGTAATGACGCAACATAAACAAGTCCACGTTCTGTTCATAGAATACGACGTCATCTAATGTCATTTTTCGAGCATAAAACGTTACCTGATAAATAGAATACCAGGCTAGTGTATTTTGATATAAAGTTTATCAGGCTCGGCTCGGAAACGGTAGGAATTCCTCGGCAAACCGAGGAATTCCTACGCGTTTCCTAGCCTTGCCTGATAAACTTGATATCAAAAGACACTAGCATAGGTAGTCTCTATATTCAACCTCTATGTCACATGCTGATGTGCTATGCCATGCTTATGTGGTGTGAATTAATTTCGGTATTGCATACACATTTTTCGGTGTATACATCTCCTATTCGCCCGCATTAGCCAGTATTATTATAGGAATTAATGTGGAATTTATCGGGGTATAAACTTGGAAAAACCACTTTCGCAATTGGCGATAAAAATAAAAAATTGGCATAAAAAATTACAATTTTCGAAAAAAAAAATTGTAAATCCAATAATTGTTCACAAGAAAACATTGTTAATGTGAAATTTACAGACTATCATAATTTTGCACTTACGAACATTTTAGTCGTACGAAGCTTAGTGAAACGGCCCACAGGTCCCGTTTCCTAGATAGGGCCCAAATATAGGTGACCTATTTCAGAAGTTCGAAAAAAATACTTCCGTGTATCATCTATGAATGGAACAACTCGTGACAAACATTGACACGCATCTACTCAAGATCAAAATACCACCGATCCAATTTTAGATCACCGTGAGGATTAATATGAACATTTGGATCAGTTTTATCTTAAAGTGGTTATTTATTACTAGAAAGTAAACTACGAAATGCCCCCCCACCTGAACAGCTTATCGGGTATGTATGGAAGCGTCCTGATGCCAATGCTAACATATATTTATCTCCTAATCAAGAGATACTAAGTCCTAATTACGGGATAGAAACTCCTAATAATGACTTAGTATCTCATAATTATGAGATAGTAACTCTTAATTAGGAGATAGTGAGTTAGTGTCTCCTAATTAGGACTTACTATCTCCTAAATGGGACTTAGTATCTCTTAATTAGAACTTAATCTCCTAATTAGGGGATAGTATATCCTAATTAGGAGATACAACATTTGTACCATTGACACAGATGGTAAGTCCTAATTATGAGATAGTAAGCTCCTAATTATGAGATAGTAAGTCCTAATAATGAGATACTAACTCCTAATTAGGAGATACTAAGTCATAATTAAGAGATACTAAGTCCTAATTAGGAGTTAATACTTTATAATTAGGAGATATTAAGTCCTAATTAGGAGGTTATATCTCTTAATTTGGACTTAGTATATCCTAATTATGAGTTATTATCTCCTAATTAGGAGTCACTATCTCCTAATTAGGAGTTAGGAGATACACATATTTTAGCATTGACATCAGGACGCTTCCATATGTATGGGTTATAGAAGAAGACCTCTGCGAATTATCCCGCTGAATTGACAATATTTGAAGTAGATTATATTTTACAGTACGGGCAAATTATCTTTGCCACTTTCGACAGAACCATCGCAATCACTATCACAGGTGTTTGACAAAAAATCATCATATCTGATGAAGAGTTATTGCCCGGTGTATCTCTGCCTTATCGCATCATATACTCAGCGACAAAAGAAACCGTACCGGCCAATAATTCAAGCAAAAATATATTTACACAATTCCCTAACATTTGATTGGCCCGTAGCAAGTCTCTGTCCAAAATTTATATCCCAATAAACTCCATGCCGAACTACTTTCCATAACCGTCAGGCGCAGTTAAAATAATTCTTAAGACAACGGAAAATAAACACATTTTCTTGATGAATTTGCTTCAAATGCTGGAATTATAAGGAATGAATGGCCTTTTTGTGGAATTTATCGGGGATATAAGCTTGGAAAAGTCGCGGGAATACTGGACGAGGCCTTCCGGCCTTCGTCCAGTATTCCCGCAACTTTTCCAAGTTTATACCCCGATAAATTCCACAAAAAGGCCGTTCATTCCTATAGAGTATACAATATATTTTAAAATTATCTTCACATGATTGATTCACATGATCTTTAACATGGGGAAAAACCCCTTCGGACTCCACGTACTTTGAACAGACCAAATGTATTGTTCAACCCCAGTAAACGCAACAGCTCATGCTTTTATTCTTTAAACAAAGACATGCCTGATACATGCTACTAATTAACACCATGTTAGCTAGAATCAATATTGCTACCTCACAGAAAGGTGGAAAATTAACTCTTTCGGCCCTAAATATGTAAAATGGTGATTTCCATGTTAATTTTGGAGTCTAGTCCATTGACAAAAACAATCGGTATTTGTGCGAACTCTTAACAAATCATGACACAGACTGCATATCCGGATGAGACGGCTCTTTAAGAGTCGACACATCTGGATCTACAGTGCTTGTACTAGTTTGTTTATGGTGTATACGGTTGACAATTAACATTGGGGCGAAACCTATATTTTTTAAAGTCATTTTGGAATTTGTGGATCGAAGAAAACAAAAATTAGATCTTGAAAATCGGTCCGCAAATAAAAATAATAGTTTAGCCCCCATGTTATATTCACATAGGAAAATCGTTTGTTCGCTATAAAATCATTATTTGATGGAATTTCATCAAATATTATTTTTTGGGGAGGGTGACTTTTTTGTTATTAATAAAAGAGGTTTAATGCGTTTAACATGTTTAATAGCCAAAAGGTTGGCAGCAAAACGTGGAACATACAGTAGAGGATAGAATACGTCCATAGCTGATATAAACGGTGATATTTGAAACCAAAAATGTGGCACAAATACATAGAGGATATTACATCGTACATTTTGAATAGCGGGAAATAATACACGAGTGTATTATTTCCCGCTATTCAAACATGTACGATGGAATATCCTATTTATTACACTTCCACGGTGGATATATATGCACATTTAGTCTATTTTTTAGATTATAATCAATAAATTGTGATGTGCGAATGAATAGTTATACAATGACGTGTTTTACAACGTTTTGACGTTACGTTGTGTGACGTCAAATGTGACGTCATGTAAACTTTTTGAAATACAAATTACGCAGCTGTTTCTATGAGCCAGATATATTTGAGTGCATGTTTGGAATGTGTTCAATCACATTAGCATTCTAGATTAGTCGAGACCCTTTCCAAATTTTTTAATAATTTTATTTTGACTGTAATACAAATTAAACATTTTGCATGGTAGCTGGTGGTTTCCAAGAAAACAGGCGCGCAATTACGGGTGTTCTCTTCACGGTGTATTATTTGTAAGGAACTGATTACGGGTTTTCTCTCACAGCGAAACCCGTGCAAATAATTCGCAAGAGTGTAATAAATAGTTATACTCATACTCATCAACTTAAACAAATGTCATCTCGACCTTTGTAGTTTGTTTTCACTATTTCGAACTTGCAGTGGAAATACATCTATAAGAGTAGTTGCGAACACGGCTACGGACGGTGCGTGCGTAGATTGCCAGAGTTACGGTTCGCAACTGCTATAGGAGAGGCTAGTTAAATACACTTGTCAAACTCACATCCTCGCCTTTTTTACTTACCCGTATTTCCTGCAATATCCAGTTTCTTCTGTCAAAAGTGTCCAAATACACGACATAGGAGAAGAAATCGGCCAAAACATAGAGAATAACAGTAGCCTATTTCACCAAAATTGCAAAGGATACTTACCTAGCAACTTATACTTTGAGGGAACATTTTTCAATTTAAGGATAAATTTATTAATTTTTATTATACTGAATTTATTACATTATCACAGCCATTTTGGCTGTGATAATGTAATAAATTCAGTATAATAATTCTGCATACTTTCATCAAATCATCAAATATACGCAGTCGTTATGATTACTCCCTCAATGTATACTTTGCTAGATAAGTATACTTTGAAATTTGCTATATGTAGTTTATCAGGCAAGGCTAGGAAACGCGTAGGAATTCCGAGGCTTGCCGAGGAATTCCTACCGTTTCCGAGCCGAGCCTGATAAAACTTGATGTCAAAAGACACTAGCCTGGTATTATATTTATCAGGTAACGTTTTGGCTACAGAGTGAGCAATTGTGAGCTTTGTTTTCGTTGAAAAGAACGCGGACCTGTTTCCGTGGCGTCATTCCACTTATATAATTCGGTAACGTCATGTGATTCCGTTCGACAAATGAAACGTCAGTTTGCAATTTATTGTAACACGGGTATTCGTATCAGGTCAATACCTGATACAGCAATATGTTATTAGTCAGTACATATTCGGCCAATACAAAGTTCGTTACCTGATAAAGTATAGTCGGGCGTAAATGGTTCACTTTGCTCCGTACACCACCGTGAGATGGCAAACCTGATAATTAACATGACGTCGGTGAGTGATAATGTCTGCGTAGTAAACTGTCGGTTACACGGATACACCTGTGAAAACTCTCATGCTGTGACGTCATTTGAATAACGTGCGCTGTTTGAAAGGGTCAACACTGTTTGGTCAGGCGAAAGGAAATGCGTATGTAACTTAGTGCCTCGGTATAAAAGTCTACCCGAGTGCGCACGGTGGACACAAATCAACTAGGACAAGAACGTGCGTTACGGATGAACATATATGTAAACTTTGGCAACGATATATGATTGGCTAATGTGTCGCGAATACAAGTAACAACTGCCCTTTTTTTGTATAAATGCGCCAAGCTGTTATATCATTATTACGGAGATTTCCGCGGAATATCATGTATCTATAATTTCATAATTATCCCAAGACAACTGCGCGTTCTCAGTGAACTCAATACCACTTTACCAGACAATGCATAACAATATGTACACAAGTACGGCGGTGATGGACTACGTATACGTTATACACTACACCATTCTTGCATTCTTTATTCTGTTCGGGTGTATTGTAAATGTCGTACTCGTCGTCGCATTGGTTAATAATACGAAAGGCAAGGGCTCGAGGTTGCGCTTACAGATCGTGAAGGCCATTCAGGTAGCCATAGCTGCTGTTCTTTGCGTTCCCTTGGATATCCTGTGGATTCGTAAACAACTTGACTCTCTGCTCGCGGTACTCATAAAAGGTATGGTTTCTATGGAAGCGTCCTGGTGCCAATGCTAAAATATATGTAACTCCTAATTAGGAGATGTATGAAAATAAAACGATTAACCAATAATCATGCGATATATATATATATATTTTTACCTTTACTCTCTCTTTCTATCCGAGTTTTATTTTCGTACATTATGTACGAAAATAAAACTCGGATAGAAAGAGAGACTAAAGGTAGTGAGAGAGGAGATTGGGAGAAATAATGAAAGTGTTATGTGTTACAATGTACATTAATATATAACCTAATTCATCGATCGATGTGTACTGCAGTTGATATCAGTGTTCGTTATTATCAGGGGGTATGGTTGCACTAAACGTTCTTAACGTGTATGTTATTGTTAATCCAATATGTGAACAATAACCTACTTATAGTTCGCCATATTTTAATAAGACAAAACTTATAACCTTCACGAAGGACCGAGTATCGTTTAGATTTCCATTTATACGTACATTCACGCTAATATAACCAATTCTCCGTCATCACGGCAGCGTGATGAACTCGAAGTAAATTGTACAACAAAGCGTAAACTGGGGCCCGTTTCACTAAACTTCGTACGACTAAAATGTTCGTAGGTGCAAATTTATGATCCTCGTAATATTTCAAATGATGGATTTACATTTATTGAGCATATGCTGCATATGCAGCATATGCTCAATAAATGTAAATCCAATAATTGGTTACAAGAAAACGTTGTTAATGTGAAATTTACAGACTACCATAATTTTGCACTTACGCAGTTTAGTGAAACGCACCTCAGTTCCGCATTTACTGTGCTATGTTTTATACACATCCACAATTCCGTTATTTAGAACGGTATTAAAGCTGGGGTCCCATATGCAAGGTTATAATTTAGGGAGACATAATATTTGTTTTCTCCATTTTTTAGATGTGAAATTTTTCGGGAAAAATTAATTGGAATTATTATACTTTGTATATTATATCAAACGTGAATTTCCACACACCCACATGGGCGATAACCGTGTTTCCTTAAAATGTCAAAGGAATTACTATAATTACTGTTTTGTTTCGATATTGTTAAATGTTATCAACCTTTAAGAATGAGTCTTCTTCTTATTGTGTGACATTATGTCCAATATAAGGATTGGTAATGACCTAACTAAGAAAACAAAAGTTAGAAATGATGTCAAGAACTTGCCTACTCTCTGTTTCACGAAAGCTGCCCAAATTGTACGCCCATATTCGAATTCGAAAACAATATTTTTTTCAATAATATTAAATGTTATCAAAATTTAAGAATGAGCGAGCCTTCTTTTTATTTCGTGAAATTATTGATTTGATTGCGAAAAAGAATTTCCCCATGTTAAATCCCCATACCCCATAGACATCTTCACGGAGTGAAGATGTCTATGGGGATTTAACATGGGGAATTTTTTTAGAATTTCAGAAATACTGACCGATTTTTAAAATTTAACTTTTGTTTTCTTAGTTAGATCATTTCGGAGTCAATTTCCAAAAAAACGAAACAAAAAGAAGGCTCATTCTTAAATTTTGCTTTAACTTAATATTATCGAAAAAAATATTGTTTTTGCATTGTTTATATAGCCGTAAAATGTTGGCAGGTTTCGTGAAACAGACTATAGTTATTAAAGGTGCATACGCACTCAGTAGGTACAAACTGTTCATTATATAGAGAATAGTAGGTTAGTGCCGTGAATGGGAAAAAATATCTGGCAAGGCTCAGGAAACGGGATGGGCGAGGCTCTGCCGAGCACATCCCGTTTCCGTGCCGCGCCAGATATTTTTTCCCATTCACGGCACTAACCTACTATTCTATTTACCCCGTCAACACCTACAAATGGCTGTAAAATGCAAAAATAGTATTGACTGGATATCAAAAATGATATCCGAGACAACATCTGACACATGTTCTGGCAAAATAAACATTCAGTTACCATTACCCCAAGTATTGATTGGCATTATTACTACACATTTTATATCAGACGTAATTTCCCACGCTGCCATCAGGGGCGATAACCGTGTTTCCTTAAAATGTTAACGGACATTACTATTTATTCTCTGTATTTATTTTTTGATGTGCAATGATCATACTTTCAGATGACGCATTTAATTAGCATAAATAATTAAAAAAAATATCATGCCTCATTTGCATATGAAAATAGCCTGATACAACCGCGAGTCACTATCAGTAAAATAAATATTACTTAATGATTATATCTGCATAGCGGGCACTCGTAATTATTAGAACTGGTGGAATAGTGACACACTTATACACTTATTTAATTTCTATAAAGAACATTGTGTGCACACTGAGTAGGCATGTACCTTTAACGAATTTATATTCGTTTATGTCTGGATGACGTCAGGTAATATATGTAACGTCACGACGTCGTGCCGTTTGGCGCCACAATTCTATGACGTTGAACATGCACCAATACACTTATAACACTACATTTTGGAGTAATATAAAGAATCTATCGTATGACAATTACGTTATTGTGATTCTACAAAGTCTATATGGTATCATATTGCCCGTATGAAACTATATTCTCCCTCAGCTGCGCCTCATGTGAATATAGATTCAGACGGGCAATATGACACCATATTTACTATGTATAATCAAAAGAACTTATATAATATGGGGTCCAATAGCCAACATTAACCCATACAATTATTATAGGAATGAATGGCCTTTTTGTGCAATTTATCGGGGTATAAACTTGGAAAAGTCGCGGGAATACTGGACGAAGGTCGGAAGGCCTCGTCCAGTATTCCCGCGACTTTTCCAAGTTTATATCCCCGATATATTCAACAAAAATGCCATTCATTCCTTATAATTCCAGTATTTGAAATAAATTCATCAAGGAAATGTGTTTATTTTCCGTTTTCTTAAGAATTATTTTATCTGCGCCTGACGGTTATGGAAAGTAGTTCGGCATGGAGTTTACTGGGATATAAATTCTGGACAGAGACTTGCTACGGACCAATCAAATGTTAGGGAATTGTGTAAATATTTGTGTGCTGGAATTATTATCTCATGAAAACCTCGTTGATGTGCTGTAACCCATTTCATAAAAATGCTGCTGAAAAGCCATATTCCCACAATTGCAAACAGTGTAATAATGAGTGATATTCCACTAATAAATCCCGGTAATTCACCGTTAGTCATACAATACATAGAGGATATTCAATTTTTTGAAACGAATATGACATATATGTTCATCGAGTGGTGTGAAATATCCATATTTCACGAGTGCCGTTAGGACATCGTGAAATATGGACATTTCACACCACGAGATGAACATATATGTCATATTCGTTGCAAAAACATGAATATTCTATTTAGTATATACCGCTCCATGGAAATTAGCAGTTTTTTAGACTGTATACGGTAATGACACAGGGTGAAGTAACGGACCGAGGTCTATAAATACATTAAATATGCATAAAAGCATAAATAAATGAAGAAAACAAATAAAAAATTTTTACCCCTTCCATCTAACCATTATAGGAAGGGGTCTAACTTTTTAATAGGCCGAACCCGCACGGGCTCGAGACAACGGACTTTCACGAAACGTCAACCGAGTTATATCATTGTCGCCTATTGCAGAAGTTGGGAGAATGTTAGTATTCCGCAACGATATATTCCCCGATGCGCTATGTCAACGCGTTTTCGAGCTATCGATTGTTTTGTTGTAAAAAAATTATCATCATTGCTAGGTCGGGAAAGAACGGACACATTTCCGAGGCCGATATTGCTATATAAAGGAGTAAACATCGGGTTCAAAATACACTTTTACGTCGTCCCGGCCCGTAAAGAAACATTTTGCATAGAGAAAACATTGTTTCCAATCGAACATTTGATCAAACCTACATTTATACCCGTCATGTGCGTCACGACAGACAATTTAATCGCACAGACATTTCTATCATTTCTCGGGAAGCCATTTTGTATAAACATCGTGGGACAGGTTTATTCGCCGGAACTCGTGCACTTACTATGTGGTAAAAAAACGGAACTTTTATAAACGGTTATAATTCATATTTTATAATACCTATGTTGATGGTAAAAGTATCAAGTTAAAGGTATGTCTCTCTACTCCGATTTCAAGTTTTGTCAAAATATATTTTTTTCTAATAAACATGTTTTGGCAGCATATGAAAATTGTCCGTGGGGTCAAATTTTATTTTTGACCGAATATGGTCATGTTATATATCAAATCGAAGGTATCAACGAGGCGATCACTCTGGTGCATTTTTTTGTCGAAATCGGATGGCTATGTCATTCAAGATGGCCGCCGAAATGTCAAAAGGTCGTTCTTTATTAGAGATTTCAAAATTCTTCTTCACATGAACCGCGTGGCCCATGGTGGCCAAACTTCAAAGTGATGGTCCATGGGTGAAGCCTTTTCAGATTTGTTAAAACGGAGGTTATCGCTAATCCAAGATGGCCGCCGTCTAAAAATAGCATAAATTCTTAAAAAGATCTTCACATGAACCGCTAGCCGGGTTTCGACGAAACTAGGTAAGAATGATCGATGTACAATGCTAAATTCAAAGTTGTTAAAATGGTGACTCCGGGGTCAAAAATGGGCGTTGCCCGTGGGGTAAAATTGGGGTAAAATTTTATTTTTAACCGAATATGGTCATGTCTATATCAAATCGAAGGTATCAAAGAGGCAATCGCTCTGATACATTTTTTGTCGAAATTGGATGGTCATGTCATCCACGATGGCCGCCGAAAGGTCAAACGGTCGTTCTTTTATTAGAGATTTCAAAATTCTTCTTCACACGCACCGCGTGGCCCAAGGTGGCCAAACTTCACAGTTATGGTCCATGGGTGAAGCTTTTTCAGATTTGTCAAAACGGAGGTCGTCGCTAATCAAAAATCTTCGTTCTCATGAACCGCCAGCTACGCCCATTTTTTACCCCTGTGTCACCATTTTAACAACTTCTGCAATAGGCGACAATGATATAACTCGGTTGACGTTTCGTGAAAGTCCGTTGTCTCGAGCCCGTGCGGGTTCGGCCTATTAAAAAGTTAGACCTCTTCCTATAATGGTTAGATGGAAGGGGTAAAAAAAAATATTTTTTTTCTTCATTTATTTATGCTTTTATGCATATTTAATGTATTTATAGACCTCGGTCCGTTACTTCACCCTGTGGGTAATGAATGTGTATTTGCAGCCTATTTGCGCTGTTTCCCCGAACATAGATTTTATGAATATAGATAGCGGAAGTAGTCGTATTTTCACCGGAAGTTGTTTATTTCATCGATGAGAACATATGACTTTTATTTACATGGTATAACTATGTATTTCATGGGTAGGTATATAATAAATATTTATATCTGGTTTATTGCCAGTATTAAAACTATTTTTCTAAATGGAGATTTTTACCTAGATGCGAAAATAGTCAAATGAGGTCTTCTAACTGAAGCAAATCGGATATCTCGAACAGGGCTCCAGATAAGGAATTAGTAATTGAGTATTTTCACTCCATCATTTCTGAAGCAATTGGGTATTTCAATATTTTATTTGGGTAAAATAAAATCACACTACTGTTTACACATCAACAGACAGCAATTATTGAATAATTTGTTTCAAAATGAAAACATGTCTTGGCATTTCATTAGAATTGTCTCCTTGGAGACAATTCTAATGAAATAACAAGATGTGTTTTCATGGAAAATAAGAAAAATATGCTATATTTGTGGTCTGTTTATTGTTTTCTGTAGCATGATACAGGGACCACAAATTTGTTATTGCTTTTTGATACTCGCTACTTTTGATTTCAATTGATTTTTTTGGCAATTTTAATTGGGTATTTACGCAAATACGCAGCTTATCTGGAGTCCTGCTCTAAGTTTTCTGCTATTCAGAGTGTGATGCCATGTGATAAACAAAATCTCAAACGAGTTTCAATTTGACAATTTGATCTGAAATGTATATGAAACTTGTCAGCAAGAGACTCGGTGCATACATTGTGCGTGACTCTTTCCATGAATCTCATATCAAATGGGAATTATTTCCATAGTCCAGCCGTAAACCTATATACGACTGACATTTTTATATTTAGGCTTTCATATTCCATCGTGTCGTTTACTTATTTTGTTTCAGAGAGTTTGGATGAAATCTTCTTCCACTCGAATGCTGTCATCTTCTTAACGTTGGCTTTGATGAGACTGGATGTGCTGAAGCGGTCCCGTCACGAGTCTATGCTCCCTCATCGCCGCTTCGCGAACATAACAATGATGCTATGTTTCACACCGACAGTGCTGATCGTTATTACGCGCATCACGTGCGTCCTGTTGTCGGGAACGTCACAACGTACGATTGCCACATTTGAAATGATCTGCATCGTGGCCCATGTTGTACTGCCGATTATAGCAGGGGTCTGTATTAACATGGGCACGTTCTGTTTACTGCATAGCAACAACGCCGTGGGCCAATCGCAGCGACCGGCCACCGGCACATTGACTGTGGACACGGCAAGGGAGGACTTACACAGCGCGGAGTTTGGACGTATGGCCGTGAAGACGTCACTTGTTATGTTGATATCATGGACGCCGTATGTGGCGATGACCCTGATGTACGTTGCGTTTAACGTGGAAACGTATGCATGGGCAATGGTGTACTTCAAGGCGATTTGTGTGGCAATGAACGCGCTCGGGGAGAGTGAGTTCTTCATGCCCAAACAAGCGGCGACGTTGGTCAGTCGTCATGCCGACGATGTCGTGTCTATTTACAATGTTGAGTCGGCAGCCGCAGTGTGGCCAACTATAGTAGCAGACGAGGGCGTGATGGCTCAAAGTATTGACGGCATGGCGCAAAGTAAATGCATCACCCAAAGTAATCGCGGCGTCTAAAGTCGTAGCGGCGTCCAAAGTCTTCGCGGCGTCCAAAGTCATGCCGGCGTCCAAAGTCAAAGTGGCACCCAAAGTCACGGCGGCGTACAAAGTCATGGCGGCGCCCAAAGTCATGGCAGCGCCCAAAGAAGCAGTATGGTCCAACACAATGACGTCAATCAACGTGTCAACATACACGCACGATATGATGGATTCCCAGCGGATGACGTGTATCAAGATGACGTGTGTCATCAAGATGACGTGTATCACAATGACGTGTGCTCAGATGACGTGTGTCAAGATGACCATATAGTCCTGAATGATGTCGAAAATGGCCATGCAGATTGCAATAACGGCGAATTATTCGACAATACACACTTGCCACGAGACTCGATGGACATTATATCCGATCGCTTGGCTGTACAGAAGGCGACATCCGACTCAATGTTACGCTCACTGATGTATATCACCACCGATTCGTCCATTGGTCCGTTTCGGGGCAGATCCGACAGAACACTATCGTATCCGGGTCTTGATTTGGTGACGTCAGAAGGTCGGATACGGAAACACATGAGACGGGAGCGACGTAGTAAATCGTACGTGTTCGCGGGGTTAATCCCGACGGGCGCCATCTATCGGCTGAGAAGGCGGTACTCTTGTTACAGTCCGCTAGAGTCACGTGCACTGGAAGCGCCGCTGCCGGCAGAAAATTACAAACGTGACGTCATCGACTTCCAATCGTTGGAAAACATTTTATTCAATTGCAACGCTGACGAATCATGTAATCTGTGACTGTGAATGGTGAAATTGGGCTTATGCCATTTGCGGCCAGTGTGGTCCCAGATCAGCCTACGCATCCGCGCAGTCTGATCTGAGTCTGTACTGTCCGCCATTCAGTCAGGATAATCCGATTAGAACTGTCATTACAGACTACAGTAAATGAGGGTTCAAGTCTAGGCCTAAACTGTGGTCTAAACCACATGTGTTTGAAGAACGGTTCATATTTCGGTGTTTTGTGGGTTATTTCGGTATATCTGGTGGTTTGGGTGCATTGCTACCAACATACAATTTACGTCACCTCTCGCGAGTTAGTACACGTATAAGTACGTAATTTACAAGGTGAGAAAGGGTATTTTGACAGTATAAAAGGGGTCCGAAAGTTCGGAACGGTGAATGTGTAGATAATTGTCGATTTTTGTTGTGTGTAATGATTGAGCATTGAGTAAATTACCCCAAACCAGCGAAATCCACAAAAATCTACCCAACATACACCAAAATACCCATATGACACCAATATACTGATCACCTGAAACACCTGAAACTTCTTACGATTAAAATGTTCGTAAGTGCAAAATTATGATAGTCTGTAAATTTCACATTAACAATGTTTTCTTGTGAACAATTATTGGATTTACATTTATTGAGCATAGGCTGCATATGCAGCCTATGCTCAATAAATGTAAGTCCATCACTTGAAATTTACAGACGATCCTAAATTTACACTTCGTACGATTTTAGTCGTACGAAGTTTAGTGAAACGCACCCCTGTGGTCTAAACTGGGTGCGGCAACCTGACCCTACCTACTGTCATTTCCACGTTTTTTCTGCCCGCAAACTCGATAACAAAAAATTAACCCTCCCCAAGTTGTTTTATGTGATGAAATTCCATCAAATATTTAAAATAAATATTGCTGTGGGAATTTAAAATGCGCCAAAGAGGGTCTGGGGAGTGACTAGAAGCATCAAAAAACGAAAACAAAAATGGAAATTGACTCCGAAACATGGCTAGATAGCTTGGATGATGTAACTACATGTAATAAATCCAGTCAGATTTTTAAAATCCGTGCTCAAATTCCAAAATTATTTTTTAAAAGATCTATTTTTTGCCCCCATTTTTAAATTCCTAAATATTTTTTCGCACTAAAATCAATATTTGGTGGAATTTCATTAAATTGTTGTTTTTTTTAGGAGAAAGTGACTTTTTCTGTTACTGATGAAAAAGTATATTTGTATTTGTTATTTCCCTGAAATCGAGTTGGCAAGCAAGAATTATGCCATATTAACACGCACATCCTACATGTACAATGTCTAACTACTAAAAAGTCTGTTTCACGAAACATGCCCAAATGTTACGGCCATATAAACAATGCAAAAACAGTATTTTTTTCGATAGTATTAAATTAAAGGAAAATTTAAGAATGAGCCTTCTTTTTATTTAAGATTCGGTCAAATATTGATTTTATTCTAAAAATAATTTGTCTATGGGAATTTAACATGGGACAAAAGGAGGTGGAGGTGTGTGGGAGGAGTCAAAAAACGAAAAAAAATTGAAATTGACTCCGAAACCTGGCTAAATAGCTTGGATATGATCTAACTAAGAAAACAAAAGTTAAATTTTAAAAATCGGTCCAGTATTTCTAAAATTCAAAAAAAATCCCCATGTTAAATCCCCATAGACATCTTCACTCCGTGAAGATGGGGAAACAAATTTTCGCAATAAAATCAATATTTGACCAAATTTCAAGAAATAAAAAGAAGTCTCATTCTTAAATTTTCCTTTAATTTAATATTATCAAAAACAATATTGTTTTTGAATTGTCTATATAGCCGTAAAATTTGGGCAGCTTTCGTGAAACAGACAGTAGTACTGAGCCCCTCATGGGAAGTAGAATTATTTATTTTATTAATTCGTTCGCACGAAATAACAATTCGTTCTCTCAATTTAACAATTCGTTCCTACGAATTAACAATTCGTTCCCAAGAATTAACAATTCGTTATTGTCATTTCGTGGGAACTAATTGTCATTTCGTGGGAACGAATTGTTAATTCGAGGGAACAAATTGTTAAATTGAGGGAACGCATTTTTATTTCGTGGGAACGAATAAATACAATTTTGCGCAATGATATAGTAGGGGGCGGGATTTCCCTTTGACGTTTTTCTTGAATGACCAATCAGATTAAAGCTTACATTCTGAACTTTGCATAGGTCAATGGCTCGATAATATCCGACATTGGACAGCCAAATGATGATGATTTAAAGCAGAAACATTGTTTTTTGACAGTTACATACTGTTTTAATCATTTTGAGCCATCGATATTATTAATCAGTGTCCATTTTACTTAAAAAATCAACTAATCTATAATGAATTTAGTAAAACAGTTCGCGCGGAAATCCAAACTTTCCAAAGAGGTGCTAGCATTTTTTTGATAATTACACGTCGTGTACTCAATGCTCAATCATTCTATGTATATAACGCCGCCGACAGTCTTGCGACTTGACATTACACAGCACATACAGTACGATACACTTCACAAAGGAAACGTTGTCTTGAGTTTGAATAAGGATAATACTTATCTCTAGATTATTTGTATTATGAATTAAAAAAGTATATTTAAATAATTAGATATTAATTTAAATAAATATGTCGGCATCATTTACTCAATAAATTAAAATTGAATGTGTAGTTGAAATGAAAGTGAAAGTAGAACGTTTTTGTTATATCCTCCGGGTTACAAATCGCTGAGGATTCCTATTTGAATTGGAAAATGATATGAATTTTAAATTTAGGAGATTGTGTCAGGAGAAAATGGACTGATGACATATGTCACCTGTCTAGTTCCTGAGCTATGACTGTAACAGGAAAAAAGGGACTGATGACATATGTCACCTGTCGTGTTCCATGCAGGACTGCTCGCTCTTGTTTGTAATTGTTGTAAAATA
Source organism: Conchocele bisecta (assembly GCA_029237695.1). Taxonomy (NCBI): domain Eukaryota; kingdom Metazoa; phylum Mollusca; class Bivalvia; order Lucinida; family Thyasiridae; genus Conchocele; species Conchocele bisecta. The sequence continues at coordinate 24,224,050 of CM055272.1, forward strand.
TATAAAACTGTGTATACAAAACTATAGATATACCGTCCCCCCCCCCACCCCCCGACATACAAAGTATGTCGAGTGGTATATAATTTTCGTAATTCCGTCCGTCCACGTTAAAGAGTTTGGGTACCCATTATCTCTGTGACGGAAAGTCGGATGGACCTCAAACTTCATATACTTCCTTATCATCAACCATATTTTCATTCCATACCACACTCATGCGGCCTTCATTTCCAAGGTCAAGGTCAAATTACTTAGACATTTGCATCTGTACGATTTGCCTTAAAGTTGTCTGCAACCGTAAGTCAGATTGACTTCAAACTTCATACACTTCCTTATCATCATCCATATTTTCATTCCATACATGTACCACACCCATGTGACCTTCATGTCCAAGGTCAATGTGAAATTAATTTGAACAATCATGTTTGTCAAGATAAATATTGTTTTTGCAGCATTGATAATGTATACTGATTCGACGAATATATTGATTTTAAATGGAGTATATATGATTTTTTGTGTGAAATATTAAAATGGTTGCCATGACAACCAATATTATTAAACGTTCACATGTTAAGTGTATTGCAAGATGGTAACAGTACTCGGGTGTATTGCATTGATTTTCAAAAACTAAACACCTTTTCAACAAATACTATTTTTGTGTTTTCCAATATTGGTTACCATGGTTACTATGTTAATGCATATATATTTCAGAACTAGTGTATAATAACATATGACAAAGCAATATATCCTGTTAGTATATATAGTCGGGAAATTATTGAGCAAGTGAAACTTGTATGTAGCTGACCATTTGAATAGTTGCTGTCTCAACTACTGACAAGCCGCAATACATTTATTCCGCAAAGTTCCGCATCCCTCCTGGTGCCAATTCTTAAGACTACAATGTACTTTCCAACAAATGAATTCTTAGTATATGTGTCCTCCACAAGCACGTACTGCGAAGGATTTCAGGACTTTCAGTCCTTTGATTATAATTAGATAACGATGTTTTCGTTGGTTTAAACGTGTCACGTTTAAACCAACGAAAACATCGTTATCTAAATAAAAACAAACGAAAACGATGTGAAAACGATATGAAAACGATGTGAAAACGATGTGATAACGATGTGAAAACAAGCGTAGTTTACAACGATATGCGTAAAATGATTATCGTATGTGAAAACGATACTTCCGTTTAAATACCCGGCTTTCAACTACATGTATTTAAACACCTGTAGTTCCTTTGAACACATCGGTTTGACATCGTTTTGACATCGTTGATCGTCTTCGTGGTTTTTAATTATATAACGATGTTTTCGTTGGTTTAAACGTGACACGTTTAAACCAACGAAAACATCGTTATCTACTTATAAAAAAACGACAATGAAGTCAAAACGATACGTGTCGCGTTTAAACCAACGAAAACATGTATTTTCTAATTACATAAACGATAACGCTGTGTAAACGATAGGCAATCGTTCGTTTGTGGAACCAGCAACAAATCCTGGATGGAGGCTTAATGAAACAATCATGAAATTAAATCTATCATTGCCAGGTTTCACTCAGTTTTCCCAATTTTCGGCCACGAACCGTTACCAAGAAACTCAACTACCAAGAAACTATAAGCACCTGTTTTGGGAATGCACTATAAGCCAACATTTTTGGTCACAGCTGAATACCTTTTTAAACAATAATAATATTGTATGTAATTTTGATTGGCACACTGTTTGCTTCGGGCAATATGAACAAGACAACAAGTTTTTCAACTTTTGTATCATACTAGGAAAATACTTTATAAATACATGTAAATTACGAAACACGGAACATAAATTTCCAGAGTTTATGTCTTACCTAAAGGCAACACAACATATTGAAAAAGAAATTGCAATGAATAGAAATAAGCTCATAGTTCATGAACGAAAGTGGAATGTTATCCAATTAGACTAACACTCATTTAGAGATACACGAACCTTCTGATTATACATACAAATATTACAGTTAGGTATAACAGCATATACCGTAATAGTATTGTATCGTGATGTGTTGCTCAATTATTATTCATTGAACCTATTTCACCATATCTCATTTTCAACTCTATTCTCTCATCTAAATAACATTCTTAAATAAATCCAACCTAACCATGTATGAACAATACGTTATAATCTATAATTAGTTACAATACATGTATTGATAATTGACTGTAAACAAGGAGTGCATGTTGTTAAACTGCTTGTAACTCATGTATTGTTTGTATATGACTATGTATGGAAATAAAAAACTTAAAACTGAGAAACTATCAAGAAACGTGTTCTGTTGTATTTGTAGTGAGCTTGTTTCATGTAAAGCCAGCTCGCATGTTAGATCTGTGTCGCCATTTGCTATGAGCCGGTGACTGATTTTTTTGACACTAAATCGAAAATTGTATACGCACACGGATATGTGTGGTATGTCTTGGATTTTATTTCATATCGCGTTAAGATCGCGTTATAAAGATGTAACAGGTCTGATATACCGCTCTGTCCTTGTCAAAATTATTCAAAAACTGCAATAAATTTTATTGAAGTCATAATATACAAGCCCACCCATGTCGATCTGCTTTTGACTGTGCAGCTATGCGGGGAATGCATGAACACAAATATTGCAATGTTTCGTTTCGTTTCGCTTATATTTAAAGGTGGGAATTGGCTGGAACACCTTACATACCTGTTGCAATGTTGTCATGATGTTCTATTAAGGCCACCGTCACATAGTTACCATGCAGGGGGCCGTTTCACTAAACTTCGTACGACTAAAATGTTCGTAAGTGCAAAATTATGATAGTCTGTACATTTCATATTAACAATGTTTTCTTGTAAATAATTAATGGGTTTACATTTATTGAGCATAGGCTGCATATGCAGCCTATGCTCAATAAATGTAAATCCATCAATTGACATTTACAGAAGATCTTAAATTTGCACTTACGAACATTTTAGTCGTACGAAGTTTAGTGAAACAGGCCCCTGGTGCTGCACCCCGCGTCGGCGTAAAATGTTTAACGTCGAAATAGGCGCCGGATTCCTGACGAATTCCCATTCAGTTACATGCTGAAGATACTGCATAATCACATTTTCGTCGAACCGGTCAATATATGTTGAAAAACGTTGACATCTTGGCAAGTTTAACGCAGGCGGTTGTGTATGGGAGTTGAGATTGCCAATATATGTTGAGAAACGTTGACATATTGGCAAGTTTAACGCAGGCGGTTGTGTATGGTAGTTGAGATTGCCAATATATGTTGAGAAACATTGAAATCTTGACAAGTTTAACGCAGGCGGTTGTGTATTGGAGTTGAGATTGCCAATATATGTTGTGAAACGTTGACATCTTGACAAGTTTAACACAGGCGGTTGTGTATTGGAGTTGAGATTGCCAATATTTGTTGAGAAACGTTGACATCTTGACAAGTTTAACGCAGGCGGTTGTGTATGGAGTTGAGATTGCCAATATATGTTGAGAAACGTTGACATCTTGACAAGTTTAACGCAGGCGGTGTGTATTGGAGTTGAGATTGCCAATATATGTTGAGAAACGTTGACATCTTGACAAGTTTAACACAGGCGGTTGTGTATTGCATATTGTGTGTATTGTGTATTTATTATATTTATTATAGGAATGAATGGCCTTTTTGTGCAATTTATCGGGGTATAAACTTGGAAAAGTCGCGGGAATACTGGACGAAGGCCGGAAGGCCTCGTCCAGTATTCCCGCGACTTTTCCAAGTTTATATCCCCGATAAATTCAACAAAAATGCCATTCATTCCTTATACTTCCAGCATTTGAAATTAATTCATCAAGACAATGTGTTTATTTTCTGTTTTCTTAAGAATTATTTTAGCTGCGCCTGACGGTTACGGAAAGTAGTTCGGCATTGGAGTTTACTGGGATATAAATTTTGGACATAGACTTGCTACGGGCCAATCAAATGTTAGGGAATTGTGTAAATATTTTGTGCTGGAATTATTTCAAAGTATACTTTTCTAGCAAAGTATACTTTGAGGGAGAAATTTTAAATTTTATGAATAAATTCATCAAGAAAATGTGTTTATTTTCTGTTTTCTTAAGAATTATTTTAGCTGCGCCTGACGGTTACGGAAAGTAGTTCGGCATGGAGTTTACTGGGATATAAATTCTGAACAGAGACTTGCTACGGACCAAGCAAATGTTAGGGAATTGTGTAAATATTTTTGTGCTGGAATTATTATCGTTTATTGTACAAAATTGGATCTAGCAGTCTAGTGACACAGTGTATTAAAACATTAAAGGTACATGCCCAAATGCCAGGTTATAATATAGGGAGACAGATAGTATTGTGTATTTTGTAGATATGATATGTTCGAGCAAAGGAAACATTCATTCACCATTACCCCACGTATTGATTGGCATTATTATACATTTTATATCAGGCGTAAATTTCCACGCTGACACCAGGGGCGATAACCGTGTTTCATTAAAATGTTAACGGGCATTACTATTTAGTCTTTGTATTTATTTTTTGATGTGCAATGCTCATACTTTATAATCTCCCGAAACTATTAGTTTTCATGTGACGCATTTAATTAGTATAAATAATTAAAAAAATATCATGCTTCATTTGTATATGAAAATAGCCTGATACCGCAGCGCGTCACTATCAGTAAAATAAATATTACTAAATTATTATATCTGTATAGCGGGCACCCGTATTTTTTAGACGTGATGGATTCGTGACACAATTATACACTTATTTAATGCCTATAAAGAACACGTTGTGACTACTGAGTGGACATGTACCTTTAAACTGTGAAAGCCCATTTTATGCAATACATACTGAATACATGACCCAGGTTCGTGTCTTTTGATCTCCAGTTCATCAGGAAAGGCTAGGAAACTATCCGGCAAGGCTCAAGAATTTCTTTATTTCTCATCAGAAGTATATTTTGGTTCAGAAATAAGGAAAATAGATAGAGAATAGTAGGTTAGTGCCGTGAATGGGAACAAATATCTGGCAAGGCTCAGGAAACGGGATGAGCGAGGCTCTGCTCTTTATTTAATGCCTATAAAGAACACGTTGTGACTTCTGAGTGGACATGTACCTTTAAACTGTGAAAGCCCATTTTATGCAATACATACTGAATACATGTCCAGGTTCGTGTCTTTTGATCTCCAGTTCATCAGGAAAGGCTAGGAAACGCGTAGGAATTCCGAGGCTTGCCGAGGAATTCCTACCGTTTCCGAGCCGAGCCTTGATAAACTTGTTACGCTCGAAAATGACAACCTATGACGTCGTTACAAACCTGATAAACTTGATATCAAAAGACACTTAGCATGATATTCTATTTATCAGGTAACGTTTTAGGCTACACCGTGAGCAAGTATGGCATGGGTTTCTTTGAAAAGAATGCGGACTTGTTTGCGTTGCGTCATTACACTGGCGCTATTCGGTAACGTCATGTGACGCCGTTCGACCAATAAAACGTCAACTTTCAATTTGTTGTATCCCGGATATTCTTATAAGGTCAATGCCTGATACATAGAGAATAGTAGGTTAGTGCCGTGAATGGGAAAAACTATCCGACAAGGCTCAAGAATTTCTTTATTTCTCATCAGAAGTATATGTTGTGACCACTCATTTGAACCGTCTCGCCGAGACGGTTCAAATGAGTGGTTACAACATATATTTTGGTTCAGAAATAAGGAAAATAGATAGAGAATAGTAGGTTAGTGCCGTGAATGGGAAAAAATATCTGACAAGGCTCAGGAAACGGGTTGGGCGAGGCTCTGCCGAGCACATCCCATTTCCGTGCCGCGCCAGATATTTTTTCCCATTCACGGCACTAACCTACTATTCTATTTATCCCGTCAACACCTAAAAATGACTTTAAAATGCAAAAAATAGTATTGACTGGATATCAAAAATGTTTCACGGCACTGTGTTTCACGGCACATACGCACTGTGTTGACGGGATAAATCATGTTATCAGTCCGGATGTACTCGGCCAATACAAAATTCGTTACCTGATAAATAGAAAAGCAGGCTAGTGTATTTTGATATCAAGTTTATCAGGCAAGGCTAGGAAACGCGTTGGAATTCCGAGGCTTGCCTCGGAATTCCTACCGTTTCCGAGCCGAGCCTGATAAACTTGTTATCAAAATACAGTATCATGGTATGACCACATATGACGTCGTTATCTATGGACAGAACGCGGACTTGTTTACGTTGCGTCATTACACTGACGTCATTTGATAACGTCCCATGACGTCATCCGACCAATTGAACGTCAATTTTCACTTCGTTATAACCCGGATAATGCCTGATACAACAATATGTTATCAGTCAATACGTATTCAGTCAACACAGGGCAGGTTACCTGATAAATACCTAACTAATATCTTATAAAACACTCTTGTATGATCAACTATGGGAAAATCACTGGAAGGTGTCAAAACTCGACAGTTATTCAATACCTGCCCAAATAACGATTGAATTGTGTTTTTTTATAAATTATTCGGTGCTAAAATTGTTATAAAATTTTAAATCTGATTTCCCCACATAATGAAATGCAGATATTTTATTGAAATGCCTCTGCTCTCGCCTAGCAGTCTCTATCATAAATGAGCCACGTCATGTGATTTTGTACCTAAGAAAATGTGCGATGGTTTCATGAAATAATTATTTTTACAGCAACAGTGATGTTTTCTGTACATGACGTCCAAAGATGACCAAATGTTCATAGCAAATGCGAAATAGAAATTTGCTATGAAACTTTCGCCAACTTTCGATCTCATTTACGGAAAGATATCGTAAATGTTTTTAAATGAGATATCGAGACGGTACAAAATCACATGACGTGTCGCAAATGCCGATTGCACAACCGCGTACGTTGATCTTGCCGAGATATTGCACAGCTCAGGCTCAGCCAATAAAACTGCTTGATTTCAAGCACAAAATTAAAGTATTTTGAAATGAATTATATATTCTGAACATGTATTGGTGATCTCAACGGGCAATCTAGCTGTTTGATTGGCTGAGTCTGAGCTGTAGCATAGCTCAGGCTCAGCCAATAAAACTGCTTGATTTCAAGCACAAAATTAAAGTATTTTGAAATTAATTATATATTCTGAACATGTATTGGCGATCTCAACGGGAAATCTAGCTGTTTGATTGGCTGTGTCTGAGCTGTAGCACAACTCAGGCTCAGCCAATCAAACTGCTTGATTTCAAGCACAAAATTAAAGTATTTTTAAATGAATTATATATTCTGTACATGTATTGGCGATCTCAACGGGCAATCTAGCTGTTTTATTGGCTGAGTCTGAGCTGTAGCACAACTGAGGCTCAGCCAATAAAACTGCTTGATTTCAAGCACAAAATTAAAATATTTTGAAATTAATTATATATTCTGAACATGTATTGGCGATCTCAACGGGCAATCTAGCTGTTTGATTGGCTGAGTCTGAGCTGTAGCACAGCTCAGGCTCAGCCAATCAAACTGCTTGATTTCAAGCACAATATTAAAGTATTTTGAAATTAATTATATATTCTGAACATGTATTGGCCATCTCAACGGGCAATCTAGCTGTTTGATTGGCTGAGTCTGAGCTGTAGCACAGCTGAGGCTCAGCCAATAAAACTGCTTGATTTCAAGCACAAAATTAAAGTATTTTGAAATGAATATTATATTCTGAACATCTATTGGCGATCTCAACGGGAAATCTAGCTGCTTGATTGGCTGAGCCTGAGATGTAGCACAGCTTAGGCTCAGCCAATCAAACTGCTTGATTGCAAGCAAAATATCGCAATCTAGCTGTTACATTGGATTACCGAGAGATGTTCAAAAACGCTGACATCTGGGCTACGTACGAAGTTATGTATAATTATGTACATTCATAATGGCACTTATTGTTTGCCCTAGTTTCTCGACCAGTGAAAGAACGGCATTTCGTCTCAATTAATCGCTTTCGCCAATATGTATTACATTAATCATTAAATGTTCAGCGCTATATTTAGAACAGAGTTTATTTTTTACCATATTTTCTCGACCAATGAAATAACAGTATTTCGTCTCAATTAATAGCATATTGCGACGCCTTCGCCAATATCTATTAAATTAATCATTAATCATGTTCAGCCGCTATATTTAGAACTGAGTTTACGCCTTGTTGTCATCAGTTCACGAGACGCAAAGTATATTACCGCCCACACACGCGCTCACATTCACATACTAGTATAGCGATTCGAAATCACGTTTAGGGGCGGAGCCTCGGGACTGGGCTGGTTAAACAATAAGTAAGTTATAGTTCACATATTCAATTTTTAATAACCTAATTTATTAAAATTTCAATATATGAACTATAACTATTACATACACTATCTTCTTTTGCAGGTTACATAATGTATGTTTTTACCTGTCACGTGGTTTATATTTTTGGTTAATTATTAGCGGAGTTTCACTATGGATATCTATAGTTATTGTTCAGATTTTTTAAGGAATTAAATGCGAGGGAGCGCTAGCGACCGCAGCATTTAGTTCCTGAAAAAATCCAATATGTGAACAAAAATATAGTTATAGTTCAGCCAAGTGTACAATGCAATATCCCATCCGCGTATTGATTTTCCATTTTCTGTCGAGCAATTAATAACTATATATAACTTATTTGGGTTAAGCGTTGCAATATGTGAAATAAGTGGACCAGAATGTGGCCCAGTGATTGGCTTAGCAAGTAGGGCGAACTGTAAGTTGCAATATTGGCTGATGTATATCCTTAAGGACACGTGTAACCCCTGATCATCATATGATTTAAACATAATTGCGTGGTGTACTATATGGAGAATAGTAGGTTAGTGCCGTGAATGGGAAAAAATATCTGGCAAGGCTCAGGAAACGGGATGGGCGAGGCTCTGCCGAGCACATCCCGTTTCTGTGCCGCGCCAGATATTTTTTCCCATTCACGGCATTAACCTACTATTCTATTTATCCCGTCAACACCTACAAATGACTGTAAAATGCAAAAATAGTATTGAATGGTTATCAAAAATGTTTCACGGCACCGTGTTTCACGGCACATACGCACTGTGTTGACGGGAGAAATTTGATAGGAGTGTGTTGTTTTGCTTTTCTACGTATGATTAACTACATTGTATCTTATGTTCTAATGTGAATGTTCCGTTCTTTGTCAAACGCCACAATATATGAAAGTATGTGATGGCTTCAACACGCAAAGAGTTGGCCATTCCATGTGCCGTATAGGATACAGTAACGAGGCAATGTTCACATGTAGGCTATTTTATACATATATTCCATCACATTTAGAAAGCACTTATGTTTGAATCATATGCTGATCAGGGGTCCCATATATCCTTAACCCTTAGGATGGGAACTGAACATTGTCGTCTACTGTTGTTTTATAGTAATCTTTCCACAATAATACAATATGTTCAACAATTCTGCAAAAACCAGGAACCCACTTTTCCGACGTTTCGGCACAAGGCCTTTATCAAAGAATTAGTTTCTACTGAACACTAAGCGGCATCCATTTTATATTTCACAATCATATGATGATTGTGAAATCTAAGATGGATGCCACTTAGCTAATTACTTCGTAAAGGCCTTGTGCCGAAACGTCGGAAAAGTGGGTTCCTGGTTTTTGCAGAATTGTTGTTTTATAGTTTGTCTTCTTTTTCAATAAAACATGGTTTTACAGCACTTTATACACATTCCCATACATTTTGTCATACCATTAAAGGAGCATTTAAGATAAATGATATAAAAAAGAAAAATGTGTTTCATCATGGCCCTGTGTAAAGTGGTTTAATTGTAGCATCCGGGTTACAACGAAGCGAAAATTGACGTTTCATTGGTCGGATGACGTCACGTGACGTTACCGAATTACTCGTTCTATCCATATATAACGACGTCGTATGTGGTCATTTTCGAGCATAAAACGTTACCTGATAAATAGAATACCAGATTACTGTCTTTTGATATCAACTTTATCAGACTCGGCTCGGAAACGGGAGGAATTCCTCGGCAAATCTCGGAATTCCTACGCGTTTCCTAGCCTTGCCTGATAAACTTGATATCAAAAGACACTAGTCTGGGCCCGGTTGTTCAAAACACCAGTTAGCTTAACGGACTGTTAAATCCTTAACTGAATGGTTAAAATCTCTGTTTTTTTAACAGAGATTTTAACCATTCAGTTAAGGATTTAACAGTCCGTTAAGGATTTAACAGTCCGTTAAGCTAACTGATGTTTTGAACAACCGGGCCCTGGTATTCAAGTTAACTATGCATCAGGTAACTCACTATGGATTTACTAGCGATAAACATCCGGTTACAACTACATTGTAATTCAAAACTGACAATTCATTGGTCGAACGACGTCACATGACGTTGCCGAATGACGTCAGTGCAACGTAAACAATACCGCGTTCTTTTCAACGAAATACTTCATCATGTTTGCTGACTCTGTAGCAGTCAACGTTACCTGATACACAGAATGCCACGACAGAGTCTTTTGATAGCACGTTTATTATCTGACTCGGCTCGGAAACGGTAGGAATTCCGAGGCTCGCCTCGGAATTCCTACGCGTTTCCGAGCCGTGTCTGATAAACGTACTATCAAAAGACACTGTCGTGGCATTCTGTGTATCAGGGCCTCGGAATTCCTACGCGTTTTCTAGCCTTGCCCGATACACGTGATATCAAAATGCACTAGCTTAGAATTCTCACAGTCAGGCGGGCAAATTCAGAATTTTGGGTATTTTATAATTGTCGTCAATAAACATGAAAAATAACTTGTAAATAGCTTGGAATGTATCCTGTGCACCTGTCCTTGGTAGATATAGATTAAAAAAGTTTATGGCCACTGAAGTTTGGTAATGATGAACATTTCTCATGCTTTGCGAGCAGGTTTTTATTGAATAAGCAACGCAGCGTCATTGCTATGACTTGTGGCTGTGGCTGGAGAATTTGGGCTTAATTTCTATGCGATCAGCGTAGATCCAGATCAGCCTGTGTATCCGCACAGTCTGATCAGGATCTGCACTGTTCGCCATTCCATTAATGAAACACCCGTCATGCTTCTAACGAGCAATACCGATCGTTATTAGGATACAGGGGCCCGTTGCACTAAACTTCGTACGACTAAACTGTTCGTAAGTGCAAACTCATGATGGTCTGTAAATTTCACATTAACAATGTTTTCTTGTAAACAATTATTGGATTTACATTTATTGAGCATAGGCTGCATTTGCAGCCTATGCTTAATAAATGTAAATCCATCAATTGAAATTTACAGACGATCCTAAAGTTGCACTTACGAACATTTTAGTCGTACGAAGTTTGGTGAAACGGGCCACAGGAGTGTGATATTTGATCAGGAGCTACGCTGGTCACACATTCCGTAATCCCCGTTTCTTCTGTCACAGTCAAAGTGTAGTCTATCCCCACGAAACGGAGCGACCGTCGTGAAAATGACGGTTTGGTGTTTCAGATTCTGTCAATGTAGATCTACGCTTAATTTGAATTACGTTAAAGGTACATGCCCACTCAGTAGCCACAACATGTAATTTATAGGAAGTAAATAAGTGTATACTTGTGTCACTATTCCACCAGTTCTGAAGAGTGCCCGCTATACAGATATATATTGGCATTATTATACATTTATATCAGACGTAAATTTCCACACTGATATCAGGGGCGATAACCGTGTTTCCTTAAAATGTTAACGGACATTACTAGTTATTCTTATTATATCGTAAATATTATTTGTTCAGGTGAAGCATTTAATTTAATAATAGCGGGCACTTGTAATTTTTATTACAACTGGTTTCCGTTTCCGTATTGTGCATAATGCCATAGGCATTCGGCGTGTTTCGGCTTTCATCGTTATAATTGCATTGTATTGTATCCAGTATTCATTCATTCATTTATTCGGCTTATATTTAAGGGTGGGAATTGGCTCTAACACCTTCCATACCCGGTATCCAGTATTACCAGCGCCGTTCGTTTATAGCAGTACCGACGAAAGCCGAAACACACCGAATGCAAGTGGATAATGCCGGTGTATTTGGGTTGTTATGCAGCCTATTTCACCAACATTGCAAAGTATACTTATCTAGCAAAGTATACGTTGAGGGAGAAATTTTTCAATTTAATGATAAATTTATTAATTTTTATTATACTGAATTTATTACATTATCACAGCCATTTTGGCTGTGATAATGCAATATATTCAGTATAATAATTCTGCATACTTTTAATCATCACATATATGCAGTGGGTAGTTCTGTATGAAATCATGCATTTTGGGAAACATAAATGATTACTCCCTCAAAGTATACTTTGCTAGATAAAGTATACTTTGTAATTTTGATGAAATCGGCTACTGGAGTATTTATCAGGTAACCATCTTTGTATTGGCCGAATACGGAATGGCTGATACCACAGTGTCATATCAGGCATTGACTTGATACGAATATCCGGGTTACAACGAATTTAAAACTGACGTTTCATTGGTCGAATGGCGTCACATGACGTTACCGAAAGACCTCAGTGGAATGATGTCATGGAAACAAGTCCGCGTTCTTTTCAACGAAAACAACGGCATAATGTTCATTCTGTAGTCTAAAATGTTACCTGATAAATAGAATACCATGCTAGTGTGTTTTGATATCAAGTTTATCAGGCTCGGCTCGGAAACGGTGGAAATTCCGAGGCGAGCCTTGGAATTCCTACGCGTTTCCTAACCTTGCCAGATATCAAAATACACTAACCTGCTAAATCGCTATATAAAAAGTTGGTTAAGTAGATGTTTTTGCGCATTATAACTAATTGAATCCGTCGCAAATGAACACGGGGTGGCGATGCAACCAAGTGTTTATTTTTTTAAAATTTAAGATAAATTCAAATTTATTATCCTATATACAACTGATACTATCTGAATGTGGTAGCGTTATGTTAACTTTTTCTGATTTACCTGTTACGTGCAAGTCACGTTTACAGTCTCAGCGACTCGGGCTGGCACGGCCACTTTGTGAGTGGATGGGTGTGATGGGTGGGGTCGATAATATGATTCCCATACTATGGGAATCATATTATCGACCCCACCCATCACACCCATCTTACCCATCACACCCACCCACTCACAAAGGCATGAGAGAGGCCACGTGATTGTGTACCTGAGAACATGTGCGATTATTCATAAATTCATAAATTCATATTTACGGAAACTGTGATATTTTCCTATAATGACGTCGAAAGATGACGACATTTTCATAGCAAATGCGGATTTCTATACAGCATTTGCTATGAAAAGTTCGTCATCTTTCGACGTAATCTCCGGAAAATATCCCAAATTTTGTAAATATTCGCACGAGATAACGCACATTTTCTTAGGTACACAATCGCACGGCGTGTTTCATATGTGGCTGTGACTGCAGAAACAGGGCTTATATAATTTGTTACCAGTGTAACTCCTGATCAAATAGTCCACTCACGTAGTCTGATAGCGGTGTGCATTTCTTGCTAAGCATGTATAGGGCGTTTCATTGATGGAAAGGCGAACATTGTAGAATCTGATCAGACTTTCCGGATACACAGGCGGATCTGCATCTAAACTGGTAAAAAAACATAAACGGCCCATTCACAAGTGGTAAACAAATACCTATGAGCAATTTATTTTCACAAATATATAAATATCGTTCTAATTTGTCACACTCTGATGAAACATTGCAGCATTTTACGAAGCCCCGCAGGGGACGTATAATTCTTTTTTATTTATTAATTCGTTCCCACGAATTAACAATTCGTTCCCACGAAATAACAATTCGTTCCCACTGGAACGAATTGTTAATTCGTGGGAACGAATTGTTAATTCGTGGGAACGAATTGTTATAGCGTGGGAAAGAATTGTTAATTCGAGGGAACGAATTGTTAATTCGAGGGAACGAATTGTTAATTCGAGGGAACAAATAGTTAAATTGAGGAAACGTATTGTTATTTCGTGGGAACGAATTAATAAAAAAGAAATCATGTCCCCCACAATACATGTATATGCAAACATTGCATACATTTTTTTGTACTCAGGTAGAAGACACAATACCCATCACAACTTCTAGAAAAAATATACTCTACTCTACTGCAACTCGCGAAAGAAAATCGTCGTGAAAATGTCCAAATGTTAAAATCGCGAAATTGAATTGCCGCGAAAGATAGTTGGTTTACAGTATGTAATCAAATGCGTGGTTAGTCGCCTTTACGCCATTTGATAAAACAAACCGGAACTTACAGGTGAACAAATGCCGGTTTGCCGTTACCAAGGTGCATGATAACGTGGTTACCACAGCAACAACAATGTCTGAAAGTGTTGAAAGCGCAGCCACTCCAAAGTCAATATTATTTGATATTTTTCTCAATATGCAACGGATTTTGATGAAATATGACGCAGCAAACGCGTCTTCGTGACATGACATGCATTCGGTGGTCTCGGGAAATCGGCACATACTTATGTCGTTTTTTGCGAAGAATCGATGTCTGTGTCAGTATTAGAGTAAACACGGAAATCGAATCTTTCGCAAAAACGACAGAACTTTGAGCCAAAGTACCGAGACCACCAAATGCAGCTTAACAAGACGCCTTTGTTAAAATCCGTTACATAATAAGGACAATATAATAAATACGTACCTTGAATTGAAGCCGCTCCTGGAAGTTTCAGAAATTCTTGTTGTTGTTGTAACCACGTGATCATGCACCTTGATTACATATGGTTAGTGCCGTCAAATATAAAATATATTCGGTTGAGCCTTAGACAGCTTTATTGGGCCGAGTTTTACAAGGTGCATGATCACGTGGTTACAACAACAACAACGTCGCCCACTCCAAAGTAAGTATTATTTGATATTTTTCTTAATATGGATTTTGATGAAATATGGCACAGCAAACGCGTCTTCACGAGCTGCATTTGGTGGTCCAGTGAGTTCGGCACAGACTTATGTCGTTTTTGCGAAGAATCGATTTCCGTGTCGGTAGACACGGAAATCGATTCTTCGCAAAAACGACAGAAGTTTGGGTGAAAATACAGAGACCACCAAAGGCAGCTTAACAAGACGCGTTTGATACGCCATATTTCATCACAATCCGTTACATAATAAGGACAATATAAAATAATACGTACTTTGAATCAGACGGATTCTGGAAGTTTCAGTACTTGTTGTTGTTGTTAGTACCACGTGATCATACACCTTGCTTTACCGAGCCCCTATAAAGTGGTCGGGGCGAAACTACTGGTCAGGGGTACCACTGCCTTATCGCACCAGACTAACTTGTATAGGTGACGAGACAGTCAGGGAAATGTTTCTTGTCCACTATTTATATAACTATAAGTTACTGTTCACATATTGGATTTTAAGGAATTAAATGCGAGGGAACGTTAGCGATTGCAGCATTTAGTTCCTTGAAAATCCAATATGTGAACAGTAACATACTTATACTTAGCCAGGCTTATAATGAAGTATCTCATCCGTGTATGGATTTTCGATTTCCTTTTGAAAAGGTAGTAATCAAATCTTGTAGTATATAGAAAATATTCATAATTTTGCAACGAATATGACATATATGTTAATCGAGTGGTGTGAAATGTCCATATTTCACATATATGTTCATCGAGTGGTGTGAAATGTCCATATTTCACTCGTGAAATATGGACATTTCATACCACTCGATTAACATATATTATGTCATATTCGTTGCAAAAATATGAATATTCTATTTATTATATACCGCTCCATGGAAATTATCAGTTTTTTAGACTGTATACGGTAATGAATGTGTATTTGCAGCCTATTTGCAGTCCGGCACTGCAGATGCGCGTTATGAATAATATAGATAGCGGAAGTAGTCGTATTTTCACCGGAAGTTCTTTATTTCTTCGATGAGAACATATGACTTTTATTTACATCGTATAACTATGTATTTCATGGGTAGGTATATAATAAAATACGTAACTTATTGGGGATAAATCGTGCAATATGTGAAATAAGTGTAGGGCGATACTGGCCACCGATTGGCTTAGAAAGTATGGCGAATTATAAGTAATAGTTATAGTTCACATATTGACTGTGTAATAAATTAATTTGAGCGAGCGCTAGTGAAATTCAATATGTGAATTATAACTTACTTATTATTTACCCAGCCCTGTCGCGCAGCTCCGCCCCTAGGCCCCTCTTTCTAAGAAATTGTATGCGTTTTCATTGTGATTTTAAGAACGAAGTCAATATTTGTCGCTTTTTTACGCTTTCTGATGCCTTTATAGTTTATTGTAAATGTAGCTGTTTAGTGCAACCGTAATTTTCTAAGAAGCGGGGGGATGTCCCGGAGGATTCCCCGACCTTGACCTTCGATAGAAGTTAGCGAAATAGACTAGAGGGTTAGACAGGTTGTGCACTCAATGTAATTTACAGATTATTCTAGCACTGGCTTCCAAGAATTACACATGCTATACATGCTAAGTGGTAACACAAAATAAAATAGCTAAACAATAACAAATTAACAACACAAAACTGTCATAACTATCGTCTGTAGTTAATGATTACACGTGGCCGTGAGTGTGGGAAAATGGGGTTTATGACATGTTTGATCAGTGTAGCTCCTGATCAAACACACTCATATATTACGATAAGGATTTATACTTTTTGTTAGAAAAATACTAGTCGTTGGTGTTTCAAAGATTTAATAGCGGACAGTGTATATCCTGATCAGACTGCGCGGATGCGCAGACTGATCTGGATCTACACTGGTAGCAAATGCGATAAGCCCCATTTTGTCAATCACATGCATCTATTAAATTGTGCAGTCAGCAACAATACACTGTCACGTATACTATTCTGACATGCACCTGAACATGAAAGGTGCGTCCATTGCATTAAAGGTATATGCCCACTCAGTAGTACGGGGCGCCAAGTGGGACATGGCTCAATTTTGTCAACAAAATTCATTTTTGTGCCACAAAATTCAATTCTGTGTCACAAAATTCAATTCTGTGCCACAGAATTCAATTCTGTGTCACAAAATTCAATTCTGTCAATTCTGCACACGCATGTAAGAAGGACTACCATTGGTCGGAAACTGCACTGGAGAAATGGGTCACGGTCGCCGATCTACACATTCAATGTCGATGATTTATTTCTCATTCTGCCGATGATTCATTTCTCATCTGCCATTTTGCTTCAACTATCTCCAAACAGTCAAACGTTGACAAACCCATTCGTATTTAAACTCATTTGCGTTATAATTGTACACATAATTCATGTACATGTAGATCTCCCGCGAGTACTGACGTCATTTAGTGTGTATCGCAAGGTACATTTGCCCCAGTTAAATCAATAATACACGCGCTGTGGCCTGTGTTCTGACTGCTGTCTGTGGTTTATAAACAGAATGTGTGTATTGGGCCATTTGAGGAAACCATTTGTAGTATTTGTGTAGATACCATGGATACATGTACTAAGATGGTGTATACTGTAAATAATGCATGTAGACACATAGTTGCGAACACGTAACTTCGCAACTAGTAGACACATATCCAATACCATTTGTTTCACAAGGTTAGATCTACTGTTAGAATACGACGTCATCTAATGTCATTTTCGAGCATAAAACGTTACCTGATAAATAGAATACCAGGCTAGTGTATTTTAATATCAAGTTTATCAGGCTCGGCTCGGAAACGGTAGGAATTCCTCGGCAAGCCTCGGAATTCCTACGCGTTTCCTAGCCTTGCCTGATAAACTTGATATCAAAATACACTAGCCTGGTATTCTCTATATATGGGCATGCTCTCAGGTCTAGCTATATCCCGGCTACTTTATGTTTGACCCTGTTTACATAATTGAGGGAAAATTCTGAATATTTTTCTTATTTCTCCTTCAAAGTATATATGCTTATATGGTGTGACCACTCATTTGTAATCATAATATAACCAAAATAACTGTCCATAAAGAAGTATAATATTGATATATTGGGTTATATTTTCGCATTGAAATATTTAAACCTGCAAGTGTACTCCACCATCTAGTAAAATGGACTAAGACCGATCTCAACCAATCAACGTAGAGATGACATACGCAACTAATTTTTGTGGACAAAAATGAATTCCGTCTTCACAAAATTGAATTTTGTGACACAGAATTGAATTTTGTGACACAGAATTCAATTTTGTGACACAGAATTGAATTTTGTGACACAGAATTGACAGAATTGAATTTTGTGACACAGAATTGAATTTTGTGACACAGAATTGAATTTTGTGATTTTTAGTGTTACAAAACTCAATTTTGTACACATAATTAACCTGTCCTGCATGGCGCCCCGTAAGTAGGCACAGAATGTACTTTATATCAGAGACATCACCTGAGACATTTTTTGGCAAAATAAACATTAATTCACCATTATCCCACGTATTGATTGGCATTATTATACATTTTATATCAGACAATTATTTCCACACTGATATCAAGGTCGATAACCGTGTTTCCTTAAAATGTCTACGGACATTACTATTTATTCTCTGTATTTATTTTTGATATGCAATGATCAAACTGTATAATCTGTCGAAAATATTATTATTTCAGGTGGCACATTTAATTAGTATAAATAATTAAAAAATGTCATGCCTCATTTGCATATGAAAATAGCCTGATACCACCGCGCGTCACTATCAGTAAAATAAACATTATTAAATCATTATATCTGTAATGCGGACACTCGTAATTTTTAAAACAGGTGGAATAGTGACACAATTATAGACTTATTTACTTAATATAAAGAACATTTTGTGCCTTCTGAGTGGGCATGTACCTTTAAAGCAAATTAAAGTAACTTTCAGTAAATGTAAATGTTTGGATGTAAAGGTATGCCCACTCAGTAGGCACAAACTGTTCTTTATAGGAATTAAATAAGTGTATAATTGTGTCACTATTCTATGGTGGCTGATTAGGGACATTTCGCCTCGTCGCTCCGTCGCTCCGTCGCTCCGTCGCCACGAAGTTTATCGCTCCTTCGCGGCGACGGAGCGATAATTATCGCTCCGTCGCCACGAAGGAGCGATAAACTTCGTGGCGACGGAACGACGAGGCGAAATGTCCCTAATCAGCCACCATACTATTCCACCAGTTCTAAGTATTACGAGTGCCCGCTATACGGATATAATCATTTAATAATATTTATTTTATTGATAGTGACTCGCGGTGGTATGCAAATGAGGTATGGCATTTATTTTGTAATTATTTATACTAATTAAATGCGACACCTGAAACAATAAGATTTTCAACATATTATAAATTATGATCATTGCTCATCAAAAGGTAAATACAGAGAATAAATAGTGAAAAATGTCCGTTAACATTTTAAGGAAACACGGTTATCGCCCCTGATATCTGTGTGGACATTTACGTATGACATAAACTGCATACTAATGCCAATAAATGCTCTGATAAATGAACATGTTGTGCCTACTGAGTGGGCATGTACCTTTAATGACGGCACTGGCTAGATGACCTTGCATGTCGTCTCCCAAGAAGGGGAGAAAGGAAGGAGTTGGATACAGAGGAAACCTGCCTCAGGGGGTCTAACTCTTATTAGAATAGTCTCTTCTGGTTCTTTAACGTGCCCAGACTCTCCTTCAAATCTGATACACGGGACCGCCTTTTAAAGTCCCCATCCGAAAGGACTAGTAGAGCAGGAAATACAAGGTATCTCAGAACTACTGACTCCCTAGCCGAGAATCGAATCGCCAGCAAAACACTGCTTGTTTATATTTCGTCCTAATATACTGTCTAAGCCAATCGCTGGCCAGTATCGCGCTCAACTGATTTCACATATGGATTTTACACTAACGACAATAAGAAATAATGTCTCATTCAAGTTTTTTCCTTACTGGTACGTATATAATGAAAATGAATACTCAAATTATCTTCCCTGATTATCACAGTTTCCGATAATACATACGTGATTATAATACAAATATTTTGGAATTTGATGAAATGAAATGGTTCAAGTGGTTGATATAGGCCATTTGCAGTGGATGAAACGAAACACCACATATTGGACATCAGTCGAGAAACAGTGTTTTTACCATGTCTATATGTGGTAGTGATTGGAGAAATGGGGCTTATGGGTTTTGCGACCAGTGTGGATCCCAACCAGTCTGTGCATCTGCACAGTCTAACCAGGATCGTCACTGTTTATCAGTCCATAAATGAAACACCCACCATGCTTCTAACACGCAATATACAGTGAACACTCTCTAAACCGGACACCTCTGGGAGGGTGTCCCCAGTGAAAACCTCTCTAATCCGGACACCCTGGGGACATCCGTCCCCAGGGTGTCCGGATTAGAGAGGTTTCACTGTAAATCAGGCATTTGATCATTCTGAGCCATAGTTGTGTACCATGCGATGACGAACAGACATTATCACCCGAGATAAATGACCAAGAAACTCACAGACGTTTCTTTGGTGTCCAAAGAGAGGTTCCGTTGTATATCGTCATCAAACTACTGGAGTGTATCAGGAGCAACACCCGTCGCAAACCCCTTAAGCCCCATTTCACCAGTAGCCGATTTCATCAAAATTGCAAAGTATACTTTTCTAGCAAAGTATACGTTGAGGGAGTAATCATTTACTTTTCCCAAAATGCATTATTTCATACAGAACTAACTACTGCATATATTTGATGATTAAAAGTATGCAGAATTATTATACTGAATTTATTACATTATCACAGCCAAAATGGCTGTGATAATGTAATAAATTCAGTATAATAAAAATTAATAAATCTATCATAAAATTGAAAATTTCTCCCTCAAAGTATACTTTGCTAGAAAAGTATACTTTGAAATAATTCCAGCACAAAAATATTTACACAATTCCCTAACATTTGATTGGCCCGTAGCAAGTCTATGTCCAAAATTTATATCCCAGTAAACTCCAATGCCGAACTACTTTCCGTAACCGTCAGGCGCAGTTAAAATAATTCTTAAGAAAACAGAAAATAAACACATTTTCTTGATGAATTTATTTCAAATGCTGGAATTATAAGGAATGAATGGCCTTTTTGTTGAATTTATCGGGGATATAAACTTGGAAAAGTCGCGGGAATACTGGACGATGCCTTAAAAAATTAGAATTTTCGTAAAAAAAAAAAAAAATTTTTTTTTTTTTTTTCGAAAATTGTAATTTTTTATCGCTTCGTCCAGTATTCCCGCGACTTTTCCAAGTTTATACCCCGATAAATTCCACAAAAAGGCCATTCATTCCTATAATGTTTATGAAATAGGCTACAGTTACATCTACATATTAGCATCATAGCGGGGCAGGTACAATATGAATACAATGTAACATAACTAACCACGATGTTGAAACTTATGATGATGGCAAGGTGTGGGAAGGTTGTGAGAATGGGTGTGGTGCTGGATTAACAAAGTTGTCCCATAGTGTTTGCAACTAATTTTTATGTTGTAGTGACATATCCCCTGGACAGTACACCTGTTGGATCATTATTGGATACTGGCAATGAATCCCATGCGAGCCAGGCATAATATATATTATACAGTATACATGTTCACATGACCGGCTTTTCCCCATTATAATGTAAATGTGTATGTACCCGTCAATGGAAAGGGAAGCAGTTTCGAGACATTAAATGCCGAAATCGGAAAACACATATGTCGTCATTATAATTTTCATTTTTTTCATTTTCCGTACGTCTCATTTTAGTCAAACATTGGCAGTAAATTTGAAGTTAATATTTTGTTAAAATATAAAGATATACATTGTGTTCAGCATATAATGACTAGGTAGGCAGTAAACGTTTTATACCAATCTTCCCAAAATGATGTCACATACTAGTATCTCCGATTTTACTAGGACATCTGATATACACCCCTGAAAAGTGGGGATTCATGAGCACAAAGACGACCTATAGTCTGTTTCACGAAAGCTGCCCAAATTTTACGGCCATATAAACAATTCAAAAACAATATTTTTTTCGATAATATTAAATTAAAGGAAAATTTAAGAATGAGCCTTCTTTTTATTTCGTGAAATTTGGTCAAATATTGGTTTTATTACGAAAAATTGATTTCTCTATGGGAATTTGACATGGGGGAAAAATAGGTAGAGGAGTGTGGGAGGAGTCAAAAAACGAAATATTTTGGAAATTGACTCCGAAACATGGCTAGATATATTGGAAATTATCTAACTAAGAAAACAAAAGTTAAATTTTGAAAATCGGGCCAGTATTTCTGAAATTCTAAAAAATGTCCCCATGTTAAATCCCCATAGACATCTTCACTCTGTGAAGATGTCTATGGGGATTTAACATGGGGAAATTGTTTTTTCGCAATAAAATAAATATTTCACCAAATTTCACAAAATAAAAAGAAGGCTCATTGTTAAATTTTCCTTTAATTTAATATTATCAAAAACAATATTGTTTTTGAATTGTTTATATGGCCGTAAAATTTGGGCAGCTTTCGTGAAACAGACAGTAGGGGTCCTCCTCCCAACGACCAGCAAGCTTGTGCTCCCCCTAGGTCAACGTTGTGGACAAGCACTAGAGGCCCGTAGCACTAAAGTTCGAACGACTAAGATGTTCATAAATTCAAATTTAGGATTGTCTGGACATTTCCATTGATGAATTCACATTTATTGAGCATAGGCTGCATATACAGCCTATGCTCAATAAATGTAAATCCAATAATTGTTTACAAGAAAACATTGCTAATGTGACATTTACAGACTATCTGAATTTTGAACTTATGAACATTTTAGTGGTACGAAGTTTAGTGAAACTGGCCCCCGATCTACAGGCTGCATGTGACTCTCCCAGAATCATTTGTCGTCGTGTGTCTGCTGCATCTTGGCCTGGTGAAAGCATTCCTGATTTGTCTCGTGGTATACGATCTACAGACGGCTGTTCAACATTCGTGATATCCAAAGAGGCATATAAATGTAAGGCGAGATGGGGCTTCCGAACATGAAGTAGCATTGAGAGAAGCCAGTACATGTACTCGTTTGTCTGTAGCCTATTTCATCAACAGTGCAAAGTATACTTTACTAGCAAAGTATACTTTGAGGGAGTAATCATTTATTTTTCCTGAAATGCATTATTTCATATAGAACTAACAAATGCATATATTTCATGATTAAAAGTATGCAGAATTATTATACTGAATTTATTACATTATCACAGCCAAATTGGCTGTGATAATGTAATAAATTCAGTATAATAAAAATTAATAAATTTATCATAAAATTGAATTATTTTCTCCCTCAAAGTATACTTTGCTACTAAAGTATACTTTACAATGTTGATGAAATAGGCTACAGGTTGCGCTGTATTCATGGATCGTCGTTGAATCATGAGCCTTCCAATCCACCGCCCTGTCTTTGTCCATGGTACCGACAATCCAGATGATTGTATGACTGAATCGCTCGAACTGGCCATTTTCCATGAGGTGGTGTGGAATGGTCATTGTCTTCTTGATGACCCGCTGTTTCCTTGGCATTAATTAATGCCTCGATAAGTCATCTGCATCGTTATTTTTCCTCCCGCTTCTGTACGTGATATGGAAGTTGTAGTTGGTGAGAGCAGCTATCCATTGTTGACCAGTAGACTATTTCACCAAAATTACAAAGTATACTTATCTTGCTAAATACACTTTGCTGGAGAAATCTTCAATTTAACGATACGTTTATTAATTTTTAGTAAACCGAATTTATTACATTATCACTGCCATTTTGACTGTGATAGTGTAATAAATTCAGGATAATAATTCATCAAATATATGCATTCGTTAGTTCTATATGAAATAATCTATTTCAGAAAAAAATAAATGATTTCGCCCTCAAAGTTCACTTTGCCAGATAAGTATGCTTAACAATTTAGGTGAAATCGGCTACAGGAACATCAAGTTTATCCGCCCTTAGCACGGACATAAGAGCGTTATTGTCAGAGACAGCTTCGAAGGTGGCACCATACCGATTATATAAGCCAAGAATTCCAATGTTTGGGCTAGGTAATTCTTTCTGACGGCTTACTGCTTGCATACTCAATAACCCGGTCAATGCTGTTTTGCTTCTAGTGTAATATTGCTCCCAATCCATTCGACGAGGATGTGAGGATTGGTGGCGATGAAATTTCTCGATGATAGCATCGAATGCCTTCTGCTCTTCCTTGTTCCAATGGAAGTGTGGTTGTGATGTCTTTTTTTTTTATTCTTAGGGAAGGAGATCGTTACTAACGTATAACGAATTTCCTGTACTATCACTGTATTCGTCGATGAATCACCTGACGATCGTTGTAGATGTGGGAACTGGCCAAGTATTTTCTCTGGGTCTGGATCTGCCTTAATTCCGTTTTCGGATACAATGTGGCTGGGCTATATGCCATGTCGCTTAAACAATACAATTTCAGATGCATTGATCCTCCGGCTGTGCCGATAGAAACTCTCAAAAACGAATTCAAGTCGATCCAATTCTTCATAAAATAAAGTAGAGAACATGACTATATCATCGAGATACATTAAGCAATATTGCAGTTCAAGTGCAACTGCAATATTGCATAATGTATCTCGATGATATAGTCAAGTTCTCTATTTTATTCTATGAAGAATTGGATCGACTCTATTCTTCGTGCAATGAGTCGCTGGAATATCGCTGGTGGGGGGGGGATACAGAGCCCGAATGGCATGCCGTTGCATCCAGTGAAACCGAACTAGATTTCATTTTGTCCTCTTATTTCAGTCCAACACCCAGTAACCGGCTTTCAAATCCAGCTATGAGAAATATCTGGAACCAGCGAGTGTAATTCATTTTTAATCCTCGATATATGACGTACGCGTCATTGATCGTGCTTTGTGTTACGTTTCATTAGTCGGTGCAGAACGTCTTTTTTATTGTTATCACGACATTGGACGAGTACGGGCTCTCTGAAGAACAACGTGTTGTATCAGCTGCCACCATCTTGGCTAATTGCTCCTAAATCTCTTGTATCAGTGCTGGTGTAATTTTTCGTTATGACTCCTTGAGTTTACCTTCAGCCGAGTGCATCTCATGTTTCACCATATCGTTATGTCTCAGATCTGTCGGATCCTTTGAGAATATGGATTGTCACTTGCTAAATAGACATTGTCCTGCTAAGCCTGTGACACTGGGATTCATCTGAATCAATACCCAGCTTCTTGGTGATTGGTTCATCTTCTGCGGCATTGGCTGGTATATTTTGCACTGGCAACATTGGGTGAAGGTCAGCAGGACTGTAGAATGTTCACCTCTTGTAGCTCGCACAGAGGTGAATGTTGATTTATTGTCCGTAGTTTTGCTGACGGGGATCCCGGTGGTCATGTTTGGTTTATCCAGCTTCACTACCATGGCACATGTTCATATTTCGGAATATGTCCCAACCTTCATCTCTGTAAATGCTGTTTCCACATATTTGGCTTCTTGAGAAAATCCATTAACTGTTACAGTGCTCATTAGTTCCTTAAATAGTCGAATGGCAATGGTTCCGCCGATAACGTGAACAGTTATGTTGTATTCTGTTAAGGACCCGTTCCATACTTGATCATCGTTTGATTCAAAGATAATTGCTTCGTAAATGTGATGGAATATATGTAACATATAAGTGAACACTGCCTCGTTACTGTATGCTATACGGCAAATGGAGTGGCCAAGTCGGTCATCTTTGTGTGTTCAGTAGCCTATTTCATCAACATTGCAAAGTATACTTATCAAGCAAAGTATACTTTGAGGGAGAAATTTTCGATTTAAGGATAAATTTATTATTTTTGATTATACTGAATTTATTACATTATCACAGCCATTTCAGCTGTGATAATGTAATAAATTGAGTATAATAATTATGCATACTTTTAATCATCAAATATATGCAGTCGTTAGTTCTATATGAGATCATGAATTTCGGGGAAAATAAATGATTACTCCGTCAAAGTAAACTTTGCTAGATAAGTATGCTTTGCAACTTTGATGAAATCGGCTACTGGTTTTTGACAATGGTGAAATTGACAATGCGAAGTTGAACATATGATATAATGTATCTAATAATAGATACATAATGATGCGGGGTTAACGGGGTCAGATCCTATATTTTACCTGTTGCGATTGGGTGGGGGACGTAAATCCCCAAATTAGAACTGAATATTTACAGAAAAAATATTTATTCAGCCCTGAAATTAGAATAACCTGACCTAGTGCTGTACTCAATACACCAGTGTCACTTAGCCCCACTCCATGAAAGTAATATGATTAGTACTAATCTTATTATTTATATAATGGGTATAACCGGATCCAACTCACAAAAATGTAACTGAGGGGTCTAACCATGGATACACGCTCCAAACCAACCACCCAATTTGCATTTATTGAATTTCCATACCTTTTTGGCTATACAAATGTATACTTTGTGTTATGTTAGCTATGTCATTATTGCTATTAGTACGGTGGAATGTGACAATAAAATAGTTTTGCCGCACCAATATAATCTATATGGCCGCGTCCCGCATGTTTCGCCCGCCGTGAAGTGACTTGGAGGAGCGGTCTCAGAGATATAGTGTGTTTAAAAACTTTAACCTAAATCCAGAAAGACTTTAAGATAAATTTGACCTTGACATTGGGCACAAATGCCGCAGGGGTTTGGTATAGAATGAAAATATGCATGATGATAAACACACATGTGAAGTTTTGAGTGAATTGGCGAAGCGGTTTTAGCGATATAGTGTTTTTTTAAACTTTAACCTAAATCCAAAAAGACTTTAAGATAAATTACCAAATTAAGTTGACATTGACATTGCGCACAGGGGCCGCACGGTTGGAGCGTAAAAGAATGACAGTATGGAGCATGATAAACACCCATGTGAAGCTTCGAGTGAATTTGCAAAGCGGTTTCAGAGACATAGTGTTCTTAAAAACTTTAACCTAAATTCAAAATAACTTTAAGGTAAATTTCAAAGTAATGTGATCTTGACATTGGGCATAGAGGCCGCAGGGATTTGGAATAGAATGAGAATATGAAGTTTCGAGTGAATTGGCGAAGCGGTTTCAGAAATATAAGTTTTCATAAAAACTTTAGCCTAAATCCAAAGAAATAATTAAGGTAAATTTCGAAGTAATTTGACCTTGACAGTGGGCACAGGTGCCGCACGGTTGGGGCGTAGAATGACAACATGGATCATGATAAACACCCATGTGAAGCTTCGAGTGAATTTGCGAAGCTGTTTCAGAGATATAGTGTTCTTAATAACTTTAACCTAAATATAAAAATGTAAGGCTAACGCCCGTACGTACAGGTGGACGGACGTACATACACGTACGCCAATGTGCCGACTTTATTCCGTCAACACAGTGCGTATGTGCCGTGAAACACGGTGCCGTGAAACATGTGTGATATCCTGTCAATACGGCCTACTTACTGCCTATGAATATGTGCGGTTGGTGGGGTTATTCCTTTGCATTTGAAAGCCATTTGTAGGTGTTGACGGGATAAATAGAATAGTAGGTTAGTGCCGTGAATGGAAAAACAATATCTGGCGCGGCACGGAAACGGGATGTGCTCGGCAGAGCCTCGCCCATCCCGTTTCCTGAGCCTTGCCAGATATTTTTTCCCATTCACGGCACTAACCTACTATTCTCTATATATCGCGCTGTCCGCAAGCGGGCGCGACACAAATATACCATCTTAAAGTATGACCATTTCCGAACATGCATCAGCGCTCCAGATAAGGAATTAGCAATTGAGTATTGTCACTCCATCATTCCTGAAGCAATTGGGTATTTCAAAATTTTAATTAGGTAAAATAAAATCACACTACTGTTTTCACATCAACAGACAGCAATTATAGAATATATTGCTTCGAAATGAAAACATGTCTTGGCAGTTCATTATAATTGTCTCCTTGGAGACAATTCTAATGAAATACCAAGATGTGTTTTCATATGCTATGTTTCTGGTGTGTTCATTGTTTTTTTGCAGCATGGTAAAGGTACCACAATGTTTTTATTGCTTTTTGATACTCGCTACTTCTGATTTCAATTGGGTTTTTGGCAATTTTAATTGGGTATTTAAGCAAATACGCAGCTTATCTGGAGCCCTGGTGCATATTATGTTCTTTTTGGTCATAGTTGACCTATGGGAAGTGATGCGACAGTATATTGTATAGCCAGACATAATACATTATAGAAAGCATAACGTTGAGAAATTTGACATGCTATATGATGTGCCGATTGAATATGGGTGTTCAAATGTTCATAGCTATACATCGGCTGTCTTGAGAAATGAGAATTTGTTGACGTTCCCATGAAGAAAACACACATATCATGTTGCAACACACATATCATGTTGCAACACACATATCATGTTACATGTTGCAAACACACATTTATGTTGCAAACACAATATCATTGTTGCATGTTGCAAAAAACACCCCCCCAATATCAGTATTGAACAAGTGCCATCACATTATTACTAACCGAGCTATCTACTTATCTGCAAATAATTATACGTAATTTATACTTAAAGAAGTTGTAAATTTAACCAAAGTATGGTAGTATCATCACAGGTCACCTGACGTTTTGTTTTCAGTCGTATACGTAGCCTATTTCATCAACATTGCAAAGTATACTTTCATAGCAAAGTATACTTTGAGGGAGCAATCATTGATTTTTCCGAAATGCATTATTTCATGCAGAACTAACGATTGCATATATTTGATGATTAAAACTATGCAAAATTATTATACTGAATTTATTACATTATCACAGCCAAAATTGGCTGTGATAATGTAATAAATTCAGTATAATAAAAATTAATAAATTTATCATAAAATTTAAAATTTCTCCCTCAAAGTATACTTGGCTAGGAAAGTATACTTTGCAATATTGATAGGCTATTGGCCACCACCAAACGGGTCTTCATTCACATGACGGGTCACAATTATGTACCGTGTTGGTATCTGGCATCTCGAAAATACATATGCACTACCATTGCGTGCATTATGGAGACGTTCGATAATTATTGTGTTTTTATTTGTAGAATTATTTGTCTCCTAGGTGTTATTTCTATCCCAAAAACGTGCTTTCATAACCGCCTAATTTGGCTGAGAGCTGGAATTATCTTCATTATCGTCGAATTGTGTTTATGTTATGTTTTATAATTAGTAACTACGAGAATAAGACAAACATTGACGTACAGACCATTGTAGCTCCTGATGTGATGACACATTTATTTTTTGGGGAATCAGCGAAATTCGTGGTGCAGTCATAAAGTTATCAGACTTTCTTGATAAAATGCTTAATATAGCTACCGCAGTGTTCATCTTTACATTACAAGTAGTCAAATCGAATTGTTTTGGAAATAAAAACATACTCTCCAACAAACCGTTCGCTTGCAATGTGTATCTATAGCAACGAAATAACGTCACTGCGGAGCTGGTTGAAAAATTCGACGTTTCATGAAATACTTGTGCTTCGAGTTTCGTAGTTCTGGGGAGTATATGGTTCCATACGTTAACTGTAGTGGTCTTTCCACGAAAGAAATGTCTGAACGATGTAGGAGCCCAGTTTCGACTTTGTTCGTTTGAAAACAGATGCGGATATTGCAGGAAATTCAAAGTAACACATTATGACGTAACGTTAATGGACGGAGCAACGTTTTTTTTCGTCCATACATTAGATATACATGTAGTAATATTGTTCGGGCAAAATTAACAGTCATGAACTATTTCCGGACGATATAATTGGCATTTTTATACTTCGTATATCAAACATGAATGTTCACACTCATATCAGGGGCGATAACCGTGTTTCCTTAAAATGTTAACTGACGTTACTATTTCTTCTCTGTAATTACTTTCTGATGTGCAATGATCATACTTATTAATCTGTCGAAAATATTATTTTTTCAGGTGATTCATTTAATTAGTATAAATAATTAAAAAATACCATGCCTCATTTGCATATGAAAATAGCCTCATACCACCGCGCGTCACTATCAGTAAAATAAATATTACTAAATGATTATTTCTGTATAGCGGGCACTCGTAATTTTTAGAACTGGTGGAATAGTGACGCAATTATACACTTATTTAATTCCTATACAGAACATGTTGTGCCTACTGCGTGGGCATGTACCTTTAATTCATTATGGACATAATCAAGTGCTGAATAACATTACGTACTGTTTGTTTTTACCATATGAGCTGATTATCGTGACAAATATGCACGAGTGAGTGGTTCCTTACGCGAAACAAACGAGTGAGTGTAACAACAGGTAAGCACACAATAAATACAGCAAATATACACGAGACCCTCCATAAATATTATTTCGAGCGTTGGACGATTCAACCTACATACAATGAACCTGGTTATAGTACACTACAATTCGACAACCATATGCCGTATGTGCGATGACAAAGTATACAGTGGAATACACAGGGTGTCCGGTTTAGAGATGTTGCACTGTAAATTGGACATTTTACCATTCTGATACGTATTTGGATGCTTTGCAATCATGAATATATAGAGGATATTCATATTTTTGCAACGAATATGACATATATGTTCATCGAGTGGTGTGGAATGTCCATAGTTCACGAGTGTCGTTAGGCACGAGTGAAATATGGACATTTCACACCACTAGATGATCATATATGTCATATTCGTTGCGAAAATATGAATATTCTTTTTATCAGATACCGTTCCATGGAAATTAGCAGTTTTTTTAGAATGTATACGGTAATGAATGTGTATTTGCAGCTTATTTGCAGTCCGGCACTGCAGGTGCGTGCTATGAATATAGAGAGCGGAAGTAGTTGTATTTTCACCGGAAGATGTTTATTTCATCGATGAGAACATATGACTTTTATTTACATCGTATAACTATGTATTTCATGGGTAGGTATATAATAAACATTATCATCTGAGATAACTGAGAAACCCATCAAAAGTACGATAACAGACGTTATCTTGGTGTTCGGTTTAGAGAGATTCCACTGTATTTGGGCTTGCGGATATCTCTTTGAAAGCGATTGAAACACATTAAATTGTTTTTTAATTATTTAAGCTAATTTTACGTAACGTTGAGCGACGTCAAACTGCTCCGTGTAGACGTAGATGCCTGTTAATAATTGACTACTGTACACAATTATACGATTTACTTCATGGAACAGATATGTTAGTGTCTGTAGAACTGAACAAGGTTACTAATGGCACGTTTTAAACTGATTTGACAAAATAGTTCTTTAGCTATAAACATAGTCCTAGAACTTTATGACTACACCTCGTATTTGCCATTTTCTGTTGTGTTTCTATCATTGGTATTTACCGACTTTATGACTATTTCCTAAATAAATGTTGGCAAAATCGGAGTCGTGCCCATCATGGTACAAAACAATGTCCACGTATAGGGTCGATTCTTTGGGGACAGTAGGATTGACTAAGAAGATGCGTTGGCTAACTGAAATTACAGTCCGACATAGTAACGGGGAAGATGGTGTTGTGGCATATAACAAATAAAATAAAATGCATGTCAATAGTCATATAACAATTTATTTTTTATTTCATTTAATGCGACATTTCGCACTAAGTGTATGATTAAGTACACTTACGGACAGTACTCATTATATACACCTTCATTCAATAAATATATCTTTGGCATACATAACAAAGTTTACATCATTTGGACACAACGTCAGAGAAAGGTGCTCCCTGTCATCAGTAGCCGATTTCATCAAAATTGCAAATATACTTTCCTAGCAAAGTATACTTTGAGGGAGAAATTTTAAATTTCAGGATAAATTTATTATTTTTTATTATACTGTATTTATTACATTATATTAGCCATTTTGGCTGTGATAATGTAATAAATTCAGTATAATAATTCTGCATACTTTTAATCATGACATATATGCAGTTAGTTCTATATTACTTAATGTATTTCGGAAAATATAAATGATTTCTCCCTCAAAGTATACTTTGCTACATAACTATACTTTGCAATTTTGATGAAATCGGCTACTAATCAAGGTGTTGTATGCGGACACAGTGATTATAACACTTTCCGAGCATGTCCTAAAATATCATACTCGAAATCAAACTATTTGATTGGCCAAGCCTGAACTAGGCACAGGTTTGGTTAAGCAAACTGATTGATTTCGGGCTCAAATTTAAATGTAACTCTTCAGTAAAGTTTATAATCATGTTCGCCATACTCATGTTTCAAACTCGATAACTATATTTCAAACAGATGTATTCATTGATAACCTTAAAGTCTCTTCAATATCCATGATGGTTTTTCAGTAGTCTCTTGAAGAGGTATCGTGCCAGGGATGACCACAGTAAACAAAGACATGTTTGTTTGAAATGGGTATCATAAGTAAAATTATGCTTGTGGTACTAGCACATATGTATCTGCCGGTAAGCATTGTCTAAATCAATTTCGAAAATATGCACCTTCATTTTACTAATAAAGAACACTACGTTTACATTCACTATATGTTTGAGATGCGGATATGTTTTATGGACCGAAATGTATTTTGATAATGATTATCATGATTATGATCAATATAAATCATCCAATAGTGTAGGTTTGTTTCTATGGATGTAACAAGGTTAAAGCTTACAACACATGGACAGGTGGCCACCTTGGACCTATAACACCATCCTGGCTACTGACCGTGAAAATATAACATGTTTCGAAACGTATTATGGTACGCATGGAGAACAGCTAACAGTGCACTACTGATTTCATAACATAATTTAGTTGGAACAATCGGGTTGTAAGCAAGAATTACGTGTGAAACTGGCGCTTTGTTTCGCAAAACATCTTATGCCAAATCTCTAGACACGGTGAAAATAAGACATGATAACATTCCACAGCTTGCGCTGAAATTGAACAGATCGTATAGTCGTGCACAATTTACTAAGTAGGGATACATAGCTGTTTTATTAGAACACACATTACATCATAATAACACTTCTATAAGTGTCACATGGCGAGGAAATATTATACAACATCGCCCGTAAATCGAAACCGTGACCGTGACAGAGTAGAACGGCGTAGTCTGATTCTAGACTCGAAATCAAACAATTAGATTGACCGAGCTCGTACAGACTAGTAGCCTATTTCACCAACATTGCAAAGTATACTTTTCTAGAAAAGTATACTTTGAGGGAGAAATTTTCAATTTCATGATAAATTTATTAATATTTATTATACTGAATTGATTACATTATCACAGCCATTTTGGCTGTGATAATGTAATCAATTCAGTATAATAATTCTGCATACTTTTAATCATGAAATATATACAGTCGTTAGTTCTATATGACATAATGCATTTCGTGAAAAATAAATGATTACTCCCTCAAAGTATACTTTGCTAGATAAGTATACTTTGCATGTTGGTGAAATCGGCTACTGGTCAACAAAGTGGTTTGATTTCAAGTTCTCAGTTCCAGTAAAATGCTTTAATTAGCAGGTGTTATCCTCCCACACTCCGTGGAGATTAACAGGTTTGATAATATGCAAATACTGATTGTTCAAAACACATTACATCATCGTATATTGCGCAATTGATGAATGTTTTTGTACTACCGAATTTAATTTCTCAAATATACTATATCTTAAATACATAAAGGCAAAAGGTAGCACTTCAGAATACATGCACAATTCAATTCCACATGTTTGCTCTAAAGTTCTGATCAATTAATATCTGAGCATACCGAGATACACTGTCGCAGAAAATAACACGTGACCTGGTTTCATTATTAACGTATTAACATGTAGCCAGCATACATACGTGCGACTGACGTGGGAATAACACACTGGCATTTTACGGGCGAATAAGCGACAATACTAATTATATCATTTGCGATGACACACATATTGGTATGCACTTTAACCTTCATGTCTTCTCTGAAGGAAGGAATAGAACACCCATATTAAGAAAGCCATACGAAATATGGGTAATGTATGTCCATGGAAATGAATGCTAAATACATGTATAGTACAACAGAAGTGGTAATACACCTCCAAAAGATATCACTTTATACAGCAAATGAACAAATAAATGAAAAAATTAATTATTACTAACAAAAATATACACAGTACATCAAGAGATATTATGATAACAACATGATACGTCACACTACTGGCCACGATAATCATTAAATCGACATATTTGACAGAAGCAGTATATAATTGGACCGAGATATACAAGTATGATGGTATATATGGAGCCTTTCACCACTCAAACATCCAACATTGGCTTTCACATGCTATTATTTCGACTCTTCCATTAATGACAAACGCGTGCTTTTATAATTGAACAATACTGACAAATGCTGCAGATGATGCGGCGACTCGTTAGGAGCCGGCTCACCAGTAGCCTATTTCACCAACATTGCAAAGTATACTTTTCTAGCAAAGTATACTTTGAAGGAGAAATTTTCAATTTTATGATAAATTTATTTAGTTTTATTATACTGAATTTATTACATTATCACAGCCATTTTGGCTGTGATGGCTGTGATAATGTAATAAATTCAGTATAATAATTCTGTAATATTTTAATTATCAAATATATGAAGTTGTTCTATATGACATAATGTATTTCGGGAAAAATAAATGATTACACCCTCAAAGTATACTTTGCTAGAAAAGTATACTTTGCAATGTTGGTGAAATAGGATACAGAGGCAAGTCCAACCATAAAATGATTCATCACATTGACGATTGTTTTTCCACAGAAATGATTACATTGCCCAATATGAAGAGTCTTCCCAAATGTAATCAAAGTTGGGAAACTGTTAAGAGTCAAGTCGATATAATTTATATTACACAACAAGTCTTAACATCATATTGTTTTCCTTCTAAATGATGGCATTACAAAAATTTAAGCTATGTTTCCGAAATAGAATTCAAAATAGGGAATCAATTTACATATACAATGTAAGCCATATTGCCAAACAAATATCAACATCATTATATTTGCAATAGTGTCCCTAAATGATGTGCAAAGTTGACACATATCAGAACTGTATCGATATAAGACTTATTGCCCAACACACCAGAATATTTATTTTCTTAGAAAAAAATAGCATTGTCAAATTGGAAGACACTTTAGAAAATATCAGTCAAATCGATGTAAGTTATATTTCCCAGTAACATGGTTTACGAAATAAATAGAAATCGTTCACGTGATAAGACATTTTATCAGATGGACAAGTGTATGTGGGTCCCCATGCACTGGATCATCATTGCTTAAATATGCATAAACTATTTACACTACACTGTTCGTCTATGATGGAATGCGCACGTCGCGGTGGTATGTGGAGGCGGAACGTGTTACGCATAATCATTAACTTTTATAAGTATGCATCTTTTCACGGTATTTCCGCGAGACATGCCTACCGAAAAGAGTTAGGATCAGGATCCAGATCAACTATGCTTTAACATCATCAATGGGTAAAGTATATTATTACTCCTGCAATATTTAAAACATGGTTTGAATATACATGTATTGCGAAACTGTGCAAATGATGTCACCGTAAAACATGCTGGTGTACGTTTCCGCCATGTTTCTCCGAATCACATCACCACCACAACAAGCGTTCATATGCATATTAGCTACATGTATGCACACATAACCACATGCGGCGATGACTACATGCTGGTTGTTCCACGATGCTTACGTGGTTCCTTGGTAATATAAGACAAACATACATGAACTTAATGCACTTGCCCGAAACTCTCAAGGATATGTGCATTGACCTTGATTCGTTGTGAGTTGCCTCCCTTTGAAATATATGTATCTATATCGTAAGCGTTATAAATGTATACAAATCGCAAATAGACCCGGACTAACAAACAATTGATAATATTTGTCATATGAATCGAACGAACACTGCAACCGTGCTGCTAAACTGCTGCCCGAAGACATAGCTATACTATCGTAGACGTTGACGGAGCTAATACGTACATATCATTTACATGTGCTTTCTACAAATATTGATTTCAAAGAGAAGCATCTTCATACGACATCAGAAGTGAATCCATTCATGAAATACATCCACAACTATTAAAAGTTAACATACAGGTAAAGAGAGACTAATATACAATTTACTCATATAGTCAATAATGATTTTCAACATTTGATGTCAGTAATAATTGTCACTCGGTGTGTATGATGCGGTTGTTACTGATAACTTCGTCGTTACATGTACCACTCTGAAGAGTATATAAGCGCTTAATAATAAACGCCACACGAAAGCTGCTGAAATTTGAATTTGACATATTAACACATTGTAAGTTTGCGGTAAAAGTAATGAAATATATTGGAGTGTAATGACAACCACGTGCTGCTAACGATGTACATGGCAAATGGTATAACAATAATAAGGTGACATGACGTAATATCCGGTCGGGCTGATGAATATAGCCACTTCATTCTAGGTAGGTAATTAAGTTTCGTGATTTTCCCTCGCAGTTTATGAAGGCATTTTAATAATCTAAATGTTAATTATCAAATGAAAGAGATATTAAATTACATTTTATTGTATTATTTTACTTGTCAAAAGATGACATTTTCCACTTTAGTGACGCATAATATCAATTGTATTACGTCATCGCAATGTTGCGCGTCCTTGATGGCACCATCAGTTCTTGGTGGCGTCCGTATTACATGAGACGATATCAAGGTGTATGATCACGTGGTACTAACAACAACAATAAGTACCGATTCAAAGTACGTATTCTTTTATAGTGTCCGTATTACGTAACGAATTTTAATGTAATATGACGCATCAAACGCGTCTTGTTATGCTGCATTTGGTGTTCTCTTTATTTTCGCCCAAACTTCTGTCGTTTTTGCGAAGAATCGATTTCCGTGTCTCCGACACGGAAATCGATTCTTCCCAAAAACGACATAAGTCTGTTCCAAACTCCCTAGACCACCAAATGCAGCTCATGAAGACGCGTTTGCTGCGCCATATTTCATCAAAATCCGTTGTATATTAAGGAAAATATCAAATAATACTTACTTTGGAGTGGGCGACGTTGTTGTTGTTGTTGTTGTCGAAGGAGACAATTCTAATGAAATGTCAAGACATGTTTTCATTTCGAAGCAAACTTTTCAATAATTGCTGTCTGTTGATGTGTAAACAGTAGTGTCATTTTATTTTACCCAATTACAATCATTTTGAAATACCCAATTGCTTCAGAAATGATGGAGTGACAATACTAATTCCTTATCTGGAGCCCTGCTCCTAGTCCAGCCGTCAGGTTATGTATGCTATGAAATATTTGTAAACTTTACATATCATTTAAAAAATGGTTGACCAATATGTTGTCAAATGTCGGACATGCATATTAGAGAAAATATCTGACGGACCAGTGCTGTTATGAGATTCTAGTATAATGGAGTTAAGACTTGATATAACCAACGCTGAGTGGTTATTGTGTCTGGAAATACGAAGGAAAATGGCCCCAGAAATAAGACTACCTATCAGAACTGATGGTAGATTCAGTTCTTTGGAAAAAAAAATTGTTATTGCATTTATTGTGTTTGAACACCATGCTTATAGTGAGCATGCTTGTCGTAAAGTTCATATAAGTTATATTTCCAAAAACTACTCATAATGTTCATACCGCCAATCACATACTAGTATAGCAATTCGAAATCACATTTACCGGCGGAGCTTCGCGACTGGGCTGTGTAAACAATAAGTACGTTATTGTTCACATATTGAATTAATTTAATAAAAAATAAATATTTGAACTATAACCCTTACTTAATCTTACAGTTCCATATTCCAAGTACATGTGTAAAACGACAAGCCAAATGTACGTCTCTTGCTTATTTCATCTGACGTTGTGTAGAACTTTAAATCGCCTATGACAAGAATTGTGAAAGTGTCTTTATGAGAGTTTGCAACCAGTGGATCCGTCTTAACAAGATCTACACTGTTTTATATATACACACGATGACATGCGATGATGAATAATGGATATGGCACAGAATGCGACATTGATCAATAGATAAACGTCTTTTTGCTTAAGTTCAGTGCCGAAGATGCGCAAATCTTGACCAAAATGTCGAGAAATAAACCTCTGACAGACATTGGGTCTGTCAGAGGCTGTCAGAGGTTTATTTATCGACATTTTGGTCAACATTTGCGCATCTTCGGCATTGAACTGGTCTGTCAGAGGTTTATTTCTCGACATTTTGGTCAACATTTGCGCATCTTCGGCACTGAACTTAAGCCAAAAGACGTTTATCTATTACGATTAGTGTTTAACCAGCTGATAATGTGACCCAAATACCAGTCTGCGCCTCCGTCTAGTCTGATCAGGGTATATACTATTCGCCATTCAGACACTGAAGTACCATTTGTGTTCATAGCCAGACGTTCATATGCTAATCCAATTGTGTGTAAGTGCCAGCAGATCAGATTCTACGATTGTTGCAATCGGCTTAATGCTTTTTTTTTGCCAGACCAATGCTGTATTAAGCACACAACAATGTAGATCTCAATCACCATTCATACACATATGAACAGAAATGACCGAAAGAGTATAAATAATTTAATTTGAGATTTGTATCGTATTCGTAGCTCAATAGTATTGCTGAGGATTGTAAAACAACATGTATATGATATTGAATAAATAACTTGCGCTATTTACGAACGTCAGTTTTATGTTATCGACGGTTATATATGTTTCTAAAACTAACGCTTCATCGCTCGTACATTAATAAATAAAGTAACACGTGACATCATTCGGAATGTTTAAAGAGAAGAAAATGGTAGTAATCAAAATGAAAATAGAATGAAATAAATATCGAAAATCTGAATCAACACCGGAGACGGAGTGCCTTTAACGCCGGCAAACAGGTGCACATACTACAGTACTACTCATGGGCAGCGTACACAGACACAAGGACTAAATGTCGAACAGTGTAGAACCTGTAGCCGATTTCACCAACATTGCAAAGTATACTTTTCTAACAAAGTATACTTTGAGGGAGAAATATTCCATTTTAGCATAAATGTATTAATTTTTATTATACTTAATTTATTACATTATTACAGCCATTTTGGCTGTGATAATGTAATAAATTCAGTATAATAATTCTGCATACTTTTAATCATCAAATATAAGCAGTCATTTCTTCTATATGACATAATGCATTTCGGGAAAAATAAATGATTACTCCCTCAAAGTATACTTTGCTAGATAAGTATACTTTGCAATTTTGGTGAAATCGGCTACAGATCAGCAGTTTTACAAGATTGGCGCAGGAGGTGTTGTAATGTTTGCAGACCGAGTAGATCCAGATGAGCGGTCTTATCTGGATCTACACGGGGTGCGACTATTTCCCGATTTTGTATAAAATTACTACATTCAGATTAGTTGATTAGTCCTAAAACAAACATGGAATAGCCGATTCCATTTACTTAGGGATGCAAATGGTTAGATGACATACTTAGCTGATGTATTACATTTGAAAAACTGGTTTACAACTGCCTGCGTAAATCTTGCCCAGATTATCAACGTTTCTGTGCATCTAATGGCAATGTCAACTTGCAGTCAAGCAATTTGGTTGTCGGAGACTGAGCTGTAGTACAGCTCATGCTCAGACAATCAAGCTGCTTGATTTCGAGTATTTTTAAATAAAGAAATTGACAATATTGGCAAGATTAGCCAGGCGGTGGTGTAACTATGAACGCTCCCATGCGATTATATGTGTTAAGATTTATCAGTATCGCTTAGACTATGTTTGTCCAAAATGATCTGGAATATTGCGTAAATTCATTTTCTCAGCCAAATTTTGATAACTTTCGATGCTATTTACTAAATAGCATAGAAAGTTATCAACATTTGGCTGAGAAAATATAAGTATTTACATCACCAACGATACACATCAGTATCAAGCAAATGTTGCCACACTCGCGCACTAATGTGCAAGTTAAATGCACTAAGCGTGCACGAATAGTGTGGAAAACAACTACGGTGCACTAAATAAAAATATTTCCACTTTTGTTCTCCTTTCTACTTGTCGTATATGTTGGGAACACTCATTTGAACCATCGCCATGAGATGGTGGTTCAAATGAGTAATCACATCATATACGTAGGAGCATAGCTATTCATAATATGCTATGTGTATGCAATATAGTATATATTTTGTATTTCTAGGTCAGTTTCGGCAAACTTCGTCTAAGCAATATGACACATATCTCATGAGAAATGGATATAATTACAAATGGTCCAGATAAGAAGAGGTAGACTACAGTTGAGCGGTTACAGATGATACATGACATATGGCACCATTTGTGCAATAGCATGCCGTGGCGTACAGGGAGACGAATGCTGAAGATTGTTGTGAAACTCTGAAGTATATTCCGTAAACCACGTCAGAAGTGGACCAAAACTGCACCGCACACATTGGATATAATTCTGATTACTGTCCATATGTTGATTTTGCTTATGGCCATCAAATACAGAATCCATAACCAGATTTGGATGTCGTTTAACTATATGTCTCCCGTGCAACACGACATGTTATGGTGGACTGGGGGCCGTTTCACTAAACTTCGTACGACTAAAATGTTCGTAAGTGCAAAATGATGATAGTCTGTAAATTTCACATTAACCTTGTTTTTGTGTAAACAATTATTGGATTTACATTTATTGAACATAGGCTGCATTTGCAGCCTATTTTCAATAAATGTAAATCCATCATTTGAAATTTCCAGACGATCCTAAATTTGCACTTTTAGTCTTATGAAGTTTAGTGAAACGCCCCCCTGACTTCTACATTATTGTGCCAATGTTCACGTGACGTTGTGACGTAGACGGCCACTGTTCCATGTGCTGTTTATGCGACCCGTCGTGACAAAAATTGGCTTATTGCCGTTTTAAAAAGTTGTGTTCCCATCAGCTACTGACTCATTCAGTCCGCATTTGATCCTGGCTCCACAGATGAACGATTCCATATCGATTACACATCGTTTTGACATTGTTTTAGTTTTTATAATTGGGTCACACCACTCGCCAGGATATTGGTCCAAAAGTTCTTATAACGTGTCACGTGTTTCGGTGCAAATGATCTAAATGCAAAAAAAATCAACAAGATTTCTATAAGTGAATCTTGCGGAAATTGTGGATACAATGAGAAGCACAACTCAACTGTTGCTTGTTACGGGTGTGCGGTGCTGTGAAATGACGGTTGTATGCAGCGTGATAAAAAAAAATATGACACATCAATAGACAAATATCAGTGTTATAGAAAATATGTCACGTGAGCAGTACAGCTTCAATGTATGATGATGTGCTTATATATTTTCAGTATGGCTGCATGACGGTTATGTGCAGAGTGACACGTCATAATACTCCTTGTCCAAATAGACTAGTATCCGTTTCATAGAACCAGTACAGCTTCAATGCATGATGATGTGTATAGGCAATAATATAATCTGACTGTGCGCTGGTTCAGGTAAATGGGTTAACTGAATACATAAGAAACGAGGCTATGCCTCGTTTCTTATGAGATCAGTACACTCGTTTAATATATATCACACCAAAATCACTCATGTAAAGTAATAAGTGGGTGACAGTGACAAAAATCCCAATACACCTAATTAGATCATAGCGGGTCACATTTGCCAACATTTAGTTTGTTTATTAGTGTTTAACGGGTTATCAACAGCTAAGGTCATGTAAGGCCGGGCAAACGGGTTCGATCCCGTTTTAACAATCAGAACGGAATATTTACATCAAGAACAAATATATTCAGCCCTGAAATTAGAATAACCTGACCTGGTGCCAGGTCCATACCACACCAAAGTCACTTGGCCCCTTCCCCTAAAACAGGATTACGAATATCGTAATACTCACATATGGGGTATAACCAGATTCAACTGTCACATACAAAATGCCAAAGACGTATGTGAGGGCCAAACCAGGTCTCCAGTCGGGATCCCGGTAAGGATGAACCCTGATCGTTAAATTACCCATCGCGTGCTCCCACCTGCCACCCACTTGCCAACATTTAGATCAGAGCGGGTCACATTATTTGCCAATATTTATATCATAGCGGGTCACATTTGCCAACATTTATATCATAGCGGGTCACATTTGCCAACATTTAGATCATAGCGGGTCACATTTGCCAACATAGCGGTCACATTTGCCAACATTTATATCATAACGGGTCTCATTTGCACACATGTAAAACGTTTTACGGAACGGTTTATGCAACCATGCACTATCTACGTCACAAGGTGATGCACTCACAGCTGCGATAATCCTTGCTATACATGGTTCACGATTTAGAATTTTGCCAATAATGTATTCGAAAATACGATTTCAACTTCATAGGTGAGCCTGAGCAGAGCAAAATGTTTATACTCGTTGCACCAGCGTGTTAAAATGTCGCAACCAACGACTTGCCAGAGATTACATTCAAATGTAAACTAGCGTCGTCAGACGTCGAAGGGCTTGATTAGACGTCCAAGGACCGTGAGAAAAGTAAGCTTTTATTTGATTTATTGGTGTTTAACGGCCTATCAACAGTTAAGGCCGGGCCAACGGTTCGATCCCGTATTTAACCTGTTGCATTGGAGGGGAAATTCCAAACATGTTCATCGAAAAAAATATATATATTCAACCCTGCAATTAGAATAACCTGACCTGGTGCCAGGTCCATACCTCACGAAAGAAACTTGGCCCTTCCCCTAAAAGCAATGCGATTAGTCTTAATCATGCAAGGGTATAACCAGATGCAATTCTCACATACAAGAATGCCAAAGCATCAGAGAAGTCGAAGGTCTTAATTCGACGTCGAAGAAAGAAAGAACCATATTCGCAAGACTAACGCAGCTGGTCATGTATGTCATGTAAACAGAAACAAAACGCTCGTTAACCCCTATATTCACCGAGTTCCAAGACAATGTGTATGATCACGTGGTACTAACAACAACAACAAGTACTGAAACTTCCAGAATCCATCTGATTCAAAGTACGTATTGTTTTATATTGTTGTTATTACGTAACGGATTTTGATGAAATATGTCGCATCAAACGCATTAAGCTGCATTTGGTGGTCTCTGTATTTTCGCCCAAACTTCTGTCGCAAAAACGACATAAACCTGTGCCGAACTCCATGGACGACCAAATGCAGCTCTTGGAGACGCGTTTGCTGCGCCATATTTCATCAAAATCCGTTGCATATTAAGAAAAATATCAAATAATACTTACTTTGGCGTGGGCGACGTTGTTGTTGTTGTAACCACGTGATCATGCACCTTGCAAGAGTGCCGAAGGAATGGCCGTAATACTTCATGGCCCGAGACTATTGTTCACTTTATTCTACATATAAGGCACACCATGTAATTTTGTACCTAAGAACATGTGAAATTTTTCATGAAACGTATTTACAGAAACTGCGATACTTTATGTAAATGACGTCGAAAGATGACGAAATTGTCATAGCAAATGCGTAATCAAATTCCGCATTTCATATGAAAACTTCGTCAACTTTCGACGTAATTTATGGAAACTATCGTAAATTTTGTAAATATTTTTCATGAAATATCGCACATGTTCTTAGGCACAAAATCACATGGCGGGTCTCGTGTAATGAGGATAACTGACTCCAAAAATCAGGTATCAGGCTCACGGTGGTTCTGAAATAGTCGGCCGTTCCTGGACGTAACCCATGCTCAGTTACGGTCCGTTTACATCGGCGCTGCCGTCTACGTGTATACTAGCCAATATAGGAGGTAACGAGCCGTATCGAGCGGTATTCTACGGAGCCCCGCAGAGGACATGGAATTTTTTTATTAATTCGTTCCCACGAAATAACAATTCGTTCCCTCAATTTAACAATTCGTTCCCTCGATTTAACAATTCGTTCCCTCGAATTAACAATTCGTTCCCACGAAATGACAATTCGTTCTCTCAATTTAACAATTCGTTCCATCGAATTAACAATTCGTTCCCGCGATATAACAATTCGTTCCCACGCGAATTAACAATTCGTTCCCGTGGGAACGAATTGTTATTTCGTGGGAACGAATGGTTAAATTGAGGGAACGAATTGTTAATTCGTGGGAACGAAGTGTTAAATTGAAGGAACGAATTGTTATTTCGTGTGAACGAATTAATAAAAATAAATATTCTACATGAACTGCGGGGCGCCGTATGATCGACACCGAGTGCGCTATAAATATTGCCTCACAATCGTAATTTCACATTTGTTTTTAACCGGTACATGCCATATGGTACCACAGTGTGTCCGAAACCAACGGCAATCTAACCAGAATTTGCTTGCTGTCTACCAA
Source organism: Conchocele bisecta (assembly GCA_029237695.1). Lineage (NCBI taxonomy): Eukaryota > Metazoa > Mollusca > Bivalvia > Lucinida > Thyasiridae > Conchocele > Conchocele bisecta. Next base: position 24,268,480 of record CM055272.1, read on the forward strand.
TTCTAAAAATTACGAGTGCCCGCTATACAAATATAATCATTTGGTAATATTTATTTTACTGATAGTGACTCGCGGTGGTATCAGGCTATTTGCAAATGAGGCATGATATATTTTAATTATGTATACTAATTAAATGCGTCATCTGGAAAAAATAATATTGTTGACAGATCATAAAGTATGATCATTGCACATCAAAAAATACAGAGAATAAATAGTAATGTCCGTTAACATTATAAGGAAACACGGTTACAGCCCCTGATATCAGTGTGGAAATTTACGTCAGATATAAAATGTATAACAATGTCAACCAATACGTGGTTAATGGTGACTGAATTTTTATTTTGCCAGAAAATGTCTCAGATGATGTTTCTGATATAAAGAACATTTTGTGCCTACTGAGCATGCTGAGTGGACATGTATCTTTAAGTTTGAGACTGGTCCATTATGCAGAAAATGTGTCATTTTGTAAAATATGTTCACAGATGGTGCAGATCCTGATGAGATGGCTCTTCACGAACCGGCTCATCAGATTCTACACCGTTTGCAAATATTAGGAAAAGGTATATAGTATCGAAATGGTTGATGTTGTTGACCAACACACTGTGTACCACCATATCGCATGTACTGGTCAGTTTAAACGTTTACTCATATCAACGGTCACAACAACAATCTCGAAACAACCGGCACTATAACAACAACATGTGCTTTGTAAATGCTACTAGAAAGCAGAATTGGATATGACGACATCGAACTAAATGCCACGCTTTCATTGTTTATATCAACTAAGCCCCGCCTCCTCGCTGTTTCCCGCGCTTTGCGGTACACACCTCCGTTTAGTCCAAGGCGACTCTCGTTTCGTCGCTTAACTGGCCGGGTCTAAAGCGAGAGTTCCTGTTGGTATCACGCTTCCCGGAACCATCGATACCTGTCCGAAACTACATGTACCAAAGGTGTACGAACAAATCGATGGTTGTTCGCACTACATAGTTGTCTGTATTAACATCGTTGTCCGAAGCAACCGTAGTCTTTCGAAGCTAACACAGTTTTCCGAAGCAACCATCGTCCGAACTAACCCGAGTTGGTTGTCCCAACTAACCCGAGTTATCCGAACTAACCCGAGTTGGTTGTCCGAACTAACCCGAGTTGGTTGTCCGAACTAACCCGAGTTGTCCGAACTAACCAGAGTTGTCCGAAACAACCATCGTTGTTCTAACTAACCCGAGTTGGTTGTCCGAACTAACCCCCCAGTTGTCCGAACTAACCAGAGTTGTCCGAAGTAACCACAAATTTCCGAACTAACCCGAGTCGTCCGAATTAACCACTGAAATTCAACTTCACGATAGTTGCCGGTACCAATAATGTAGACGTGACGTCGAAGATGAACGTGCTTCCTACGTCATAAGTCTTGAACACTGCGGTGATTACGCGCTACACGTCGGAGCTACATAGCCCGGATGACCACAATGTAGTTAAACAATAACCAAGCCGTTACCCTGCGCTTGGCCCACGTAATTTCTACGTCGCTCTGCGTCGCTAAAACGTCATTAATCGCCACTCTCTCATCCCTTCCTCCGCCGCCGATGATGCTTATTGTGACGTAATCGTCGTTTTGGTTTAAATATGTTTATAATGGAGTTATCACAGAAATCGACACCCTTCGGTCCAGTGCCGCTTTTACACTTTGGTTTTCTGACCGTCACTGAATGCGGCAGTTTTTGAAACCTAAAACATTTCTCCTTTTTGGAATCATAGATGGAGGTGCCGGCTAATGGTCTGCCATTTTTCTTGAAGCCTATATACCACGTGTGTCTGCTATCTGCCGACCTATAGTGCGTGTAATGGCCATCCACCGAGTACTCCTCCCGAAACTGGCATCTCTTGTTGCTGCCGTGCTTCTGGAACGGAGAAAACAACTTTGTTATTTATCACGTAACGATATTTGCATTTCCACTATACTTCGTACGACTAAAATGTTCGTAAGTGTGTAATTAGTGTCGTCTGCATATGTGAATTGATGGATTTACATTTATTGAGCATAGGCTGCATATGCAGCCTTGCTCAATAAATGTCAATCCAATAATCGTTTACAAGAAAACATTGTTAATGTGAAATTTACAGACTATCGTAAGTTTGCATTTAAGAACATTTTAGTCGTACGAAGTTTAGTGAAACGGCCCCCACGTAACGAAATTTGCATTGATAAAGATAATTCGTGTCTTTTGATATCAAGTTCATCAGGCTCGACGCGGAATTCATCCACAAGCATCGAAATTTCTACGCATTTCTTAGCATTGCCTGATAAACTTGATATCAAATGATAAACTGTATGTGATCTTCCGTGGCAAATAGAGAAATATTTCCAGTGCAACCTCTAAAACAACCAACCACCGATAAACATACAATTGGCTGTTGAAGAGAGGTGACTGTTGTAGAGAGATGAAATACAACTTCCATGGCAACTTGACATCGACGTGTTAGCGTCACATTGTTTAAAGGACCTCCATAAAATAGTGGCTGTTGCAGAGAGGAGGAGAGGTTTTTGTTGGGAGGTGACTGTTGTAGAGGTGAAATACAACTTCCATGCCAACTTGACATTGACGTTTTGGCGTCACATTGTTTAAAGGACCTCCATAAAATAGTGACTGTTGAAGTGACGAGGAGGTTGTAGTAGGGGGTGGGAGAGGGGGCTGTTTCGTCGAGACGGTTCAGATGAGTGGTAACAACATATATTTTATTTGAGAAATAAAGAAAATTGGATGTTTTGATACATACACCTACACAACCGCATGCGTTAATCTTGCCCAGATTTCAAAGTTTCTGATCATCTATTGGCAATCTCAACTCGCAATCAGGCGGTTTCATTGACTGTGCCTGAGCTGTGCTACAGCTCAGGCACAGTCAATCAAACCGCCTGATTGCGCAGCCAATCTAGCAGTTTGATTCCAAACACACGCATTGTGAAATAAAACAATTGACAAACATCGGCAAGATTAGCGCTGACGGTGGTGTGTGAAACTATGGAACGCCAAATCTATATAAACTCAAATAAGTATTGCTGCCTCTAAATAGAGAATAGTAGGTTAGTACCGTGAATGGGTACAAATATCTGCCAAGGTTTAGGAAACAGGATGGACGAGGCTCTGCCGAGCACATCCCGTTTCCGAGCCGCGCTAGATATTTTTCCCATTCACGGCACTAACCTACTATTCTATTTATCCCGTCAACACCTAGAAATGGCTTTAAAATGCAAAAAAGTAACCCAGTTCATACGCGGTGATTAGGTCGTATTGACAGGATATCAAAATGTTTCACGGCACATACGCACTGTGTTGACGGGATAAATCATTAATGCTAGCTCTAAATAATTAGAACCAGCATTAAATATTTAGAGGTAGCTCCAAATGATTCAGAGATCTCTTCAAATGAGTTCAGCTAGCTCTAAATGTGTAGATTTTAATAATAATTAGAGATTCCATTAACTATTTAGAGCTAGTTCAAATGATTTAGAGAGCTCTTCAAATATTTAATGCTAGCTCTAATTATTTAGAGCTAGCATTACCTATTTGTGTTTATGTAGATTTGGCGTTCCACAGCAACGGACCAACAAAGTTATTCGCATAAACTATGTGGATGTCTATATATGAGTTAACATACTACACACAGCGTACGCCAACTATACGAGGTCGTTCCCCAAGTTTTCAAATTATAACGGCCATTGCGCTTTTACAATTGAAACGAACAGATGAAGAAACCGGAACCCGATAGGTGCTTATTATCGCCATCAGTTGCACTAAGTGCAACACGCATTAGCTAGACAACAAAAGCACCCCAATACTTTACTCGAAGTGACCCTTTGACAATTTTAAACTCACTAAATGACACAGGAAAGTTACTCGGGACTACAATACAATTAAACTATGTCTGTCGTGTAAATAGGAAATATTATAAACATGCGTGGCTTTCTGAAAACTGATACATTGTCTAATTGTCTTGTATCAAAAGCAAAAATGTCGTTGCGTGTTTCGAGGCAATATCGCTAAACCCAGTTTAACCCTATCCACAACAAAACAGAATTGCCGCTATTCCCAACACGCCAGCCTTGAGTATACACATCCCAAACGAACCTAAATATAGTTTAAAAAACCGGAACCTTACAAACAATTCGATGCGTTAACCAGTGCGCAATTGCAATCAAACCTAAGTGTACGCTTGCGGATTGGGGCCGGATCTTTTGGAATAAGATAGGTTAACACAGCGTCATTCGATTTCGTACACGCATATCATGCTACCAACAGCGATTGTAAACGTAGTCCCTCCTTCCGGGCCTTATATCCCGATCAGGGTATGTAACAGTCACAGTTTCGTTGTCAAATGTTACAAATGTCGTACCGCATTGCATTGTATACACGAAACTGTGTAATATCAGAATACAGAGGCACGCACATGCCGGCATAAACAGCATAGGGCAACGTTGCCCTACGCTGTTTACACCGGCACGGTTATAGGTTTCTGTCGTGGGTGTACGATTTATTAATTGCAAACGAGGTCCGGCCCCTGGTAAACCAATGAATAGCTCCGGCTCGCCATGTAACATATAGTGCCATTAACCATGTAATAGGACATGGGCGAGACTCTTACACGGAACCCGCCGAGACCACACGGAGGCTGACGGCAACAACATATGGCGGGGGCTAACGCGCGGAGAAACCTGCACGGAGCCCGCAGATACCACACGGAGGATGGCGGCAATCCAATTTGGTGGGGGTTAACGCGCGGACACACATACACGGAACCTGCCAATACCACACGAAGGATGATGGTAATCCACCACCACCTACGCTAATCTTGCGAGTATTTGTCAATTGCTTTATTTCAAAATGTTTGAATATTGTGCTTGAAATAAAGCAGATTGATTGTCTGAGCCTGAGCTGGTATACAGCTGGTATACAGCTCATGTTCAACCAATTAAACGGCTTGATTGCGAGTTTAGATTGTCAATATATGTTCAGACACGTTGACATATTGGCAATATTAACGCAGGCGGTTGTGTAACGCACGGACACACCTACGCGGAACCCGCCGAGACCACACGGATGAAAACGGAAACCCAATACGGCGGGGCTTAACTTGCGGACCCGCTGACGCGAAAGAAATGTATCACGTTGGAGACTATAGTACAAGCGATTTCTTAATATTAACACATGGACACTGTTAAAAGGGGGGAAAAGCTCGTGTTCAGTCAGTAGTGTCTACAGGCGTATGTCGCGGTACTTAACTCACTATGTGGGCAAATGTTTATCTGTGCCCGGTTACTTCATTCGATAGAGCAACGGTACGGTAAACCAGAGGTCGGGGGTTTGGGTCCCGGGTCGGCGACGCATTTAACAGTATGGTCCATTCACTCCATAACATGCAATACAGTGGGGCCTCTCTAAACCGGGCACCATGGGACCCCATTTTGCTTAATTTAAATGGGATTCACAGTAAGTATCCAATTTTCGCGTCTGTTCATAACCCTTTTAACCCTAGAGGCCAGAAAGCCAACATGCGCAAACACTGTAGATCCAGATGAGCCGGCTCGTAACGAGCCGTCTCATCAGGATCTGCAGCATTTGTCACTATTATTCACCTCTACAACAATCAACATGTTATCAGTTAGTGAATAGTCCAACAATTAATTTGAAAAAGCCAATATAGGATATCCAGGGTTGAAAGGGTTAAATAAAAAAATATCGAAATTGTTCATGGAGTGCTTAATTGCAGTGCCGTCCCAGGGTGTCCGGTTTGGAGAGGTTCCACTGTACAACCACACTTAGAACTGTATATTTTGTGGTAAGCGTGTACGGCGATTATCATGGATTTAATACACTACAGCCCGCGCTAATATTTTACCATTGTTTTATTCCAAAATACGTGAATAGTGTGCACGAAATCACGCAGTTTAATTGGCTGAGCGTGCGCTGTGATACAGCGCAGGATCAGCCAATCAAACTGCTTGATTGCGAGTTCAGATTACCAATATAAGTTAAGAAACTTTTGACATCTTGGTAAGTTTAACGCCGGCGGATGTGTATTACACAATCTAAGATAAAATATATGACATGATTAAATCATATATATTTATATAGATGTTTTGTATCAATGATAAAACTATTTGATCATCAGTGTCAAACTAATTCAAATAGTTGTCAGGTTAAAGGTACATGCCCAACTCAGTAGGCACAAACTGTTCTTGATATCGGAGACATCATCTGAGACATTTTCAAGCAAAATAAACATTAATTCACAATTAGAACACGCATTGACAGGCATTATTATACATTTTATATCAGACGTAAACTTTCCACACTGATATCAGGGGCGATAACCGTGTTTCTTTAACATGTTCTCCGTATTTATTTTTTATGTTCAATGATCATACTTTATAATCTCTCTATAAAATTATTTTTTCAGGTGATGCATTTAAATAGTATAAATAACTAAAAAAAATCATGCCGCGTTTGCATATGAAAATTGCATGACACCACCGCGCGTCACTATCAGTAAAATAAATATTACTCAATGATTATATCTGTATAGCGGGCACTTGTAATGTTTAGAACTGGTAGAATAGTGACACAATTATACACTTAATTAATTCCTATAAAGAACATGTTGTGCCTACTGAGTGGGCATGTACCTTTCATAAAACAAAAGATAATGCGTCTACCCGAAATACCACAAGTACAATACATGTACTTGCAAACAGTGTATACCCCGATGAGACGGCTAGCGACGAGACGTCTCATCGGGGTATGCACAGTTTGTGAATATATTCTGATTGTTTTGTTCAATAAAATCCAGCATTTTCAGGCGTCTAAGATTTAACATTGAATACGGTACGTAGCCAATGTCGGATACAGAGGGGAAACCAGTAGCCTATTTCACCAACATTGCAAAGTATACTTTACTAGCAAAGTATACTTTGAGGGAGTAATCATTTATTTTTCCTGAAATGCATTATTTCATATAAAACTAACAACTGCATATATTTGATGATTAAAAGTATGCATAATTATTATACTGAATTTATTACATTATCACAGCCAAAATGGCTGTGATAATGTAAAAAATTCAGTATAATAAAAATTAATAAATTTATCATAAAATTGAAAATTTCTCCCTCAAAGTATACTTTGCTACTAAAGTATACTTTGCAATTTTGATGAAATCGGCTACTGGTTAAATAAACAAATGCATGCATGTTATGGTTTTATAGACAATGCACAATACATGGTCAGGGGATCCCAGATAATCACAGAACCAAATGCTCGGAGTTCGATCCTGTAGCATAGCATGTGCACATCCCAATACAAATATCAAGTCAGCCTGTCCTACATTAAAATATGCCCTTGAATATAGAGATGCGTTGTATACGTTTACACCCCAAGTCCCCGTTTATATGTAAACCCACCATAGGTGAGTGAAACGTGCGAAACGACTCTACTATAATACGGCAGTGAGAAATCCGAAATAATTCCGCACAGTCGTATCATGATCGACTCTGATCAACCAGCAATAAGAGAATCCTGATTAATTCGTCCACTTCACGATTTAGACATACATGTAGGCGAATTTGCATACCATCTGTGTGCGACTTTAACAAGAGGTACGGTGGTCAAACAATCCAACAAGACTGGGTTTCTGACGACTACCCACATATCTGCTGATCGTCATTCTATGCGAATGTTCCCAAGCAGAAACTACTTTATATGAGTCTGTTCATAAATTTGCATAAATTTGTGAATTTACGCATGAAAACTTGACGGAATTTGTTAGTTATTTAACGATGGTATACATATACTTAAGTTATCAATCATATTACATAGTTAAGTACCATCAGATGCAGTTAAACATATAGACATCATTCTATAAATGGCTACATGTGACATGAAAGCTTGATTATTGCCGGGTGAACTAAGTAATACTATCAGCGGAATCTCTGTACCCTGGACATAATTTGCACCAATGTGTGGGCAATTTCAATGAGTTTTCGGTTATTTATCGCCGATGGCACAGTCTGTTCTTGATAGCACAGCCCTGAAACATGCGTTGAAGTAGCGATATACCTGGTTTACAGTGCAACCTCTCTAAACCGGACACCCTGGGATCCTCCCAGGGTGTCCGGTTTAGAGAGGTTGCACTGTACTATGTTACAAATAGGGCTTCTCTAAACCGGGCACCCAGAGAGGCCCATACTTGTTAGAATAGTGACACAAGTATACACTTATTTAATTCCTATAAAGAACAGTTTGTACCTAGCGATTGGGCATGTACCTTTAACATAAAGTATGCTTGGTAAGAACCAGAGAACAAGAAATATACAAGAAAAACGTACCTACTGTATGTGCATTCGTCTGTTTGATGACGAGAGAAAGTGTGTCGTAGTCAGTCCGAAGAAGAAGAGGAAAATGAGCTCAAGCTGATCTAGTTTAGTAACGTGTACCCGATGTGTACATTCTTAAAGCACAGCTAACCCATATTCCTCGTTACCTTCGTATGATTCGTAACGCAATATGCTTTGGTGAAAGCATATAGTCCCGTAATAGATTTGGCAACAGTGTGTAATATAAGATATGATCGTGATACAAGTGTTTCATACATAAGTGGCAACTATAAAACACGAGACGTTTAGATGATGAAGATCTCTACATAGTTAGTTTGTCAAGTCAGAGATATAATAATATATCCCTGGTTAAGTGACGATATGGACAGAGCTAATGTGCTATCTTCCTTGTATCGCTGTTTGTGTTGTTGTTTTTTTTTACAGATGTTTACTTTAATTCCGAGAACTATTTCGAAAGTTGGCACATGCGGATTTGAATTTATTTCAAGGTCATGCGGAATTGAAATTGACACAGAATTCACAGCTGATGCGGAATTTAATTTATTTCAAGGTCATGCGAAATTTAAATTGACACAGAATTCCGCATGAGCTGTGAATTAGGTGTCAATTTGGTGACAATTTAATTCCACATGAGTTTCCTTCAAACTTCGACGTTAGATGTCGAATATTCACATTCCCGGTATCGGGTTTCATAGAGTGATAAAGCGATTTTTAACACCCAGATGCACCGACTATCGAACGTGAATATGATGTAATACAAACAGCAACATAGAAAAGATTGAATATAAGAACACTATACAAATAAACGTAGACCTGTCAGTGCATATTCATGGCATATATGTAGTGACCATGAGCGATTTATGAGAGTTAAATGAACCGAGAAATAACACAATGGATTCCCTTATTTTTCACAAGTAAAACACATGTCTACGCCCATGAGGGAATATACACCATTATCGCGTATTAACGTGCGTATTTTCTTTCGTATTCACAACCGAAGTTTGTGTTAACCGAACATATGTACACACGAGTGTGATACATTTCACATTATCTAGTTATACATATATAATTCCAGTACAAACATATTTACACAATTCCCTAACATTTGATTGGCCCATAGCAAGTCTCTGTCCAAAATGTATATCCCAGTAAACTCCCATGCCGAACTACTTTCCGTAACCGTGAGGCGCAGTTAAAATAATTCTTAAGAAAACGGAAAATAAACACATTTTCTTGATGAATTTATTTCAAATGCTGGAATTATTAGGAATGAATGGCCTTTTTGTTGAATTTATCGGGGGTATAAAACTGGAAAAGTCGCGGGAATACTGGACGAGGCCTTCCGGCCTTCGTCCAGTATTCCCGCGACTTTTCCAAGTTTATACCTCGATAAATTCCACAAAAAGGCTATTCATTCCTATATTATCAGGTGACGAGCTCGGTATTGGCCGAATACGTACCAACTGATAACATAATGTTGTCTCAGTCATTGACCTAATACGAATATCTGGGTTACTGCGAATTGAAAACTGACGTTCCATTTGTCGCACGGCAGTGTAATTACAGTGTAATTACGCAACATTAACAAGTCCGTGTTCTTTTCAACGAAAACAATGTCATAATTGCTCATTCTGTAGCGCAAAACGTTACCTGATAAATATAATACCATGCTAGTATATGCTAGTATCAAGTTTATCAGGCTCGACTCAGAAACGATAGAAATTTCTCGGCGAGCCTTGGAATTCCTACGCGTTTCCTCGCATTGCCTGATATACTCGATATCAAAAGCCTAATTCTCTATACGATATGTTTACTATAGTAAACTGAGCTGTTTACCATGTTTACCGGACTAGCTTCGTGGCGTAGTGTTTCGTGTTTTCTATGAGTAATTTGCTCTTTTTATCTGAAATGAGGCAGCCATTTTGAGTTCGGAAATCAGTATACATGTACTCGTTATTTTGCAGCGCGCTCATTTCCACGAACATTCTATGGAATAAACCACGTGATACATGTCACATATATCAAATAAAATACGTTATCTCAGGGACGGGCTTAAATACTTTAATGCGCATAAGTATGCACGTTGATTAAGACAGGCCCAATGACATAAAACGTCAATGGAAATTCCGCAACGTCACCATGGATTCCTATTGTGACATTTAACTTTTGCGAGAATACAGTTTTTCATTCCATTCCCATTGTTGTGCCCAATAAATTAAGACAAATTAGATTTTTTTTTCAGCAAGCGAATTAGAGAATATTTTCTCGCCATATTATATAGTCATTCTTACCCTGATAACATTTTAGCGACAATGCTGGCCATTGTTAGCGAGTTCAGACCAGAAGTGATGTTGAAATTTACACCCGAGGCCCGCAATTAGAGCGCACCTGCACCCAATTATCATTAAAGGATACAAGGACAGGCGCGGGAAATGTACACCTTGTTCCCAAGAACCAGTGTAGAAACGAATCCCCGTGATCGGTAGATCAAGCACGTTAATCAAACCTACCCAATCAAGTTGTTTGATTCTGGTTCGTACCATTCGAGTACATCCTCAGAAAATTCACAGCAGAGGGGCCTTTCTAAACCGGACACCCTGGGGTATCGGTAGATCAAGCACGTTAATCAAACCTACCCAATCAAGTTATTTGATTCTGGTTCGTACCATTCGAGTACATCCTCAGAAAATGCACAGCAGAGGGGCCTCTCTAAACCGGACACCCTGGGGTATCCCAGGGTGTCCGGTTTAGAGAGGTACCTCTGTAAATCAGCCATTGAGGGTTTCAAAACATGTTTATTTGCTTTGTAATCATGACCGGCTATTTTCATCAGAATAAATGGAAGTGAAACCTCTTAAAATTAACCAAAGTAAGAATTTCGGATGTACGGTTTAGAGAGATTTTACCGTGCACTTGAACATTTAGATAATATAAGTACACGCAACGACCAGCGGCTAAGAAAATGAACCTGTAGCCGATTTCACCAAAATTGCTAAGCATACTTATCTAGCTATGTATACTTTGAGAGAGTAATAATTTACTTTTCCCGAAATGCATTATTCCATATATAACTAACGACTGCATATATTTGATGATTAAAAGTATGCAGAATTATCATACTGAATGTATTACGTTATCACAGCAATACATTCAGTATAATGCAAATGACTAAATTTATCCTTAAATTTAAAATTTCTCCCTCAAATTGTACTTAGCAAGATAAGTATAGTTAGCAATTTTGGTGAAATTTGCTACTGGTGTTATTTGTGACCAGTTTGTATGTGATCTGATGGGGATGTACGTCATAAGGTCCCTTTTCGCAGTCGAGGATATTACCATACTACAGTGGGACCTCGCTAAATCGGACGCCCAGGGTGCCTGGTTTAGCGAGGTTTCACTGTAAATCAGGCATATTATTATTCCGAGCCATAGTTGAGTGATATGAGATCGCGAACAGGCATTATCACCCGAGATAAATGACCAAGAAACCCATCAAAATTATGATCACATATACGTATTGTTGTCCGGTTTAGAGAGGTTCCATTGTAGAATGTGGGTTGACTTATTGATTGATTGATTATTGATTGATTGATTGATTGATTGATTGATTGATTGGTTGGTTGATTGATTGGTTGGTTGGTTGGTTTATTCGTAGCATTGCAGATTTCATTGCCAACAGTGAAGCAATTAGTCATTTAATCCGCGAATGATTGATTGGTTGGTTGGTTGGTTGGTTGGTTGGTTGGTTGGTTGGTTGGTTGGTTGGTTGGTTGGTTGGTTGGTTGGTTGGTTGGTTGGTTGGTTGGTTGGTTGGTTGGTTGGTTGGTTGGTTGGTTGGTTGGTTGGTTGGTTGGTTGGTTGGTTGGTTGGTTGGTTGGTTGGTTGGTTGGTTGGTTGGTTGGTTGGTTGGTTGGTTGGTTGGTTGGTTGGTTGGTTGGTTGGTTGGTTGGTTGGTTGGTTGGTTGGTTGGTTGGTTGGTTGGTTGGTTGGTTGGTTGGTTGGTTGGTTGGTTGGTTGGTTGGTTGGTTGGTTGGTTGGTTGGTTGGTTGGTTGGTTGGTTGGTTCATGTGAAATGATCAGTTCTCTCGCACATTGTTTGAAATTGTTGCAAAATAATTAAAGTTGTTTTTTCCTCATAAGGTGTTTTTTCTCAGCGTGGGTATTACACAGTTCAGTACAGTTACCTTTACACGAAATCCGACCCTTTAATTAGCCGTTTTAATTATGGTATTGTCGAACTGAAAATGGCTTCCATTCCCACATCACGTGACCCGAAAGGTATTTTGTAAGATGGTTAACCAGATAACGAGTGTACAGTAATTATCTAAATAAATTAAAATCACCATTTTCAGTTTTTACAAATTGGGTATTATGTATGTTGTTTTCGCTTTACATCACATGCAACTCGATACTAGAAACACAAATATTTAGAGCACCGGTAGGGTATGGGTACAACAATGGATGACAAACACAACAGCTGTCAACGTTAACCTTATGCAACCATATACAGTTTCTATGATACTCCACATGCGTACATGTACATACATGTGACTGTGACTGACACAAATGGGGCTTATGGGCTTTGTGGCCAGTGTAGATCCAGATCAGACTGTGCATCCGGATCTGCACTGTCATCTTTCATCAATGAAACACACGCCATGCTTCTGATATGAAATATACATCCTGATCAGGCTTTATGAGTGTGTTGTTTGATACGGAACTACACTGGTCACAAATCCAATAAGACCCATTTCTCCAGTCATAGTCACATATAGCATTGCTATGGTATGTGCTATCACAGCTAAATGCTCACATACTTTGCCAGGGCCGTACGCAGGAATTAATTTAGGGGGCGCGTTATCGACGGCGCGAAGGGCTAAACATTCGTTTTTGCACATCCACGGACAGACCTCGGCAGATTAACCCTTTCACACTAGAATGGATTTTGATATGTTAATTTTGCAAGCCAACCCAATCCTCACAAAATGATTTTCAGATCAGGCCATTTATGAACACCATATGTTTTTGTTCTCAAATGTATGACATGTACATGTACTTGCAAAAAGTGCAGATCCTGATGAGACGGGTTACGAGCCCGGCTCATCTGGATCTACCTTTTTGCTAATACCACTATACAGGCATGTGGTGTTAAAAGAGTTAAGGGGGTGCGTATGCACCCGTCGCACCCCCTCTGCGTACGGGCCTGTTTGTCATTTTGATCTGTCTTACACCGGCTGCGTTAACCTTACCCGTGTTGTCAACGTTTCTGAACATTTACAGGGCGGGGGGGGGGGGGGGGGGTGCGACCGGTGCGTACGACCCCCCCCCCCCTAAATTCGCCGAGGTCCGCTATTTTTCAAACAGTAATCTCAACAAATCTTGAAATGCATTAATATACAGGTAATTTGCATGAAAATGTCACAATTTACCACCGTTGAAATCCGAATTTAAATGACATAAAATGCAGGAGAGTGCATTTGAGGCCATCTAGGTTTAAAAAAATTCAGGGGGGTGCGTCAGGGGCGAGCCCCATGTAGTGGCGCGAGTACGCTCTGACGCACCTACGGAAGCCCATTAGGGCCACTTCACTTTTTTTTTAATTTCCATTTATTCAAGATGTTTTCTTGAATTTTCAAGATCTTTTCATTTTCAAGAAAAGATCTTGAAAATTCAAGAAAAGAACTTGAAAATTCAAGAAAACATATTGAAAATTCAAGAAAATATCTCGAAAATTCAAGAAAAGATAAAACAAAGTGAAGTGGCCCTAATGGGCTTCCGTACGCAACCCCCTGACGCACCCCCCAATAGAAAATCCTGCGTACGGGCCTGTATTGGCAATCGCAACTCCAATCAAGCAGCATGATTGGCTGAACCAGAGCTGTAGTGAAACCTCGCTAAACCGGACACCCTGTGGACCTCCCAGGGTGTCCGGTTTAGCGAGATTTCAATGTACTTTCGTTTCCCATTGAAACACAATGCAATGCAAGACGTCAATATTTCCACATATTGACGGCTCGTGCTAGTACGTTTCATTTCATTTCATTTACAGTTACGTGCTATTTCCTTCCAAATCACCACTAATTTGTTTATGATATTTATACTTCTTATATGTTTAGGTTCAGATAAATTGAGTCATGTACGTACATAATAAAAAGGTTATTTGATTTGTATGTGGATATATGCACGAATTCCGCAGGAAAGGTTATTTGATTTGTATGTGGATATATGCACGAATTCCGCAGGAAAGGTTATTTGATTTGTATGTGGATACATGTATATGCCACTCGTTCCACCGCGCAACGATATTGCGCTCCTGCGGAAATCGTTCGTATATCCACATACAAATCAAATAACCTATACATATTGCCTTTTAGAATCAGGATGGAAGTTTCAGTGACTGAATGGCAGACTGTGCAACTGCGCAGTCTATTCTGAGCCTACAGCTGTCACAGCTGTCACAAAAGCCAGACCCCCCAGTATCTCAAGTACGGAAGCCCCTTAGGACAACTTCACTTTTTTTATTTCCATTTATTCAAGATCTTTTCTTGAATGTTCAAGTTCTTTTCTTGAGTTTTCAAGTTAGTTCTTTTCTTGAATTTTCAAGTTCTTTTCTCGAAGTTCTTTTCTCGAATTTTCAAGATATTTTCTCTTTTCTCGAATTTTCAAGTTCTTTTCTTGAATTTTCAAGATCGTTTCTAGTAAAGGATGTTTCAAGATATTTTCTTGAATTTTCAAGTTCTTTTCTTGAATTTTCGAGATTTTTTCTTGAATTTTTCAAGATACTTTCTTGAATTTTCGAGATTTTTTCTTGAATGTTCAAGTTATTTTCTTGAATTTTCAAGATCTTTTCTTAAGAACTTGAAAATTCAAGAAAACATCTTGAATAAATGGAAATTAAAAAAAAAGTGAAGTGGCCCTAATGGGCTTCCGTACCCAAGTGACAGACACATTTATAAGTGACTATTGTCACGGTGTGTCTCAGCTGCACTGGATGTTTTGTGTGTTACCGCAAATATTTGATCTTTTAAATGAGGGCCAAAACCACAATATGATACCTTAGCTAGACAATGTGACATGTTTCGCTTATTATGCAGTACAATAATTGTATAAAAGCAACATTCAACTATGATTCAATGGCAACTTAAACAAAACGATCTCATTTTCAATTGTGACACCCGATCTGATATGACGCATAACACAATGCACATGCCATGTAGTGACTATGACACTGACTAGTGATTATGATAGGATGTGTATTTCACATACACACGTATGTTGATTTCTACACCACGTGTGTAGCAGCGTTGCGCGTCAATGAATTCGAAATGAACGAAATACGACGGTGTAAACGACTCGACTAAACTACAGCAAAATGACGACATAAATATACACACACGTGCACTTGCACATGCAGTGGATTTATAGAAATCAAAACGCCCATTGTAGAACAAAGTATCAGGTTAAAGGAATATGTTGTTTGTTTGTTTGTTTGGGGTTTAACGGCCTATCAACAGCTAAGGTCAATTAAGGACGGGTCAATGTGTTTAGTACTAAATCCCATAAATTACCTGTACAAGTACATGTACATATTCAAGTACATGTACAAATGGGGGGGGGATCCCAAAAATCAGAACTGGATATTTACAATAAAAAAACTATATATTCTGCCCTGAAATCAGAATAATCCTGATCTGATGCCAGGTCCTCGCCACATCAGAATCACTTGGCCCCCTCCCAAAAGCACTAGGATCAGTAATAATACTACTAATTTTATAATGGGCAATAAGCCAATGCAACTCCTAGGTAACAAAAGAGCCAAAGATAAAAACGTATCTGAGGCAAATCGTGATTCCTATATGGAGGAACCGCTACCGTTAATTTACCCTTCGCGTGCTCCCGACCAACCACCCACCGAATATATTGTACAATCAGGAAACGAATCGCACACGTTTATTATATACGTACTTTCGTTACCCATTGAAAAACAATGCAACGCAAGACGTTAATATTTTTCCATAATAATAATAATAAGTTTATATTGGTCAGTGCCGGAACTACGTTTCACCTCGCAAAATAGTTCCTTCTAAAATCACCACTAATTTGTTTATTTTATTTATATTTTGTATATTTTTTAAGCTCACATAAATTGCGAATTATGTACGTATATAATAAAAATGGCATTTGATTTGTATATGTATATATATCACTTGTTCCGCCGCGCAACGATGTTGCGCTGCTAAAGTCGCGGAATTATCGCACGCTGCGGAACTCGTGCATATATCCACATAAAAATCAAATAACCTATACATAGTACATGTAACAACGCATATGACCAGCGTAAAACCGCAACTTTGCGATGATACCGACTTGGAACGTCCAGCTCAGGCTTGATTGCGAGTTGGAATAGTCAATACAGTGGAACCTCTCTAAACCGGACACCAATAAAACACGTATGATCTTATTTTTGATGAGTGTCTTGGTATTTATAGCAGGTGATAATGTCTGTTCGTGATGGCATAGCACACAACTGTGGCTCAGAATGATCAAATGCCTGATTTACAGTGACACCTCTCTAAACCGGACACCCTGGGGACAGTGTCCGGTTTAGAGAGGTTTCATTGTAGATGTTCAGAAATGGTGATAATCTGAGCAAGATTAACGCAGGCGGATGTGCATCAACCATATTGCATAATATAATGGACGTGCGATATGATTGGTGGATACGGGGTCATCCCGATACTGGTGCATTCTGGGATGGAATCCACTAAGCAAAGCGTGCATTGATGGTTCCCAGCAAGGGCGATTCCCCTACCGCGCTGTCGCATTACCCGTCTTTCACGCATTCTTTCCCACTCGATATGAAGCCGTCTTGGTTGATAAAAGATAAATAAACTCATATTTGTAGTTTTAAGGCCTTCACATTAAATTATAATCCCATATGTACTATTATTTATTTTGCCATTGAGAAAGTCGTAAACACCGTCGCGAGTTTAAAGACTTTCTGGTTTCGGACGATCAAATAAATTCAGCTCTTGTTACATTGTCAAAACAAAACGATTTTAAATATATGTTAAACCTAATTAAAACAGAAGCCATAATTCAAATCCACAAACGTGATTTTCCCGCCTGTTAATGTCTTTATGTCCATAGCACTGTGTGTTCATTACGCTTGTGTGTATTTTTAAACACTTTTAGACGTTATGTGCTGTATTTGACGATTGACATCAATACGGTGTCAGTGGGTCTGCCAAAAATAAACGCGTGTTGATAGCACCTGTCATAGGAATATGAGCAGAATGAGCGATTGTAAGATACGCCGCGAGAATATGGTTGATTGCAAACTTTGAACAGCATACACGTGCTACACAACCGGATGCGTTAATCTTGCCCAGATGGCAATGCTTCTGAAATTATATTGGCAATATCAAATCGCAATAAAACAGTTTGATTGGCTGTGCCTGGGCTGTAGCATACATACATACACCACCGCCTGCGTTAATCTTGCAAAGATGTCAACATTCCTGAACATCTATTGCCAATATCATCTCTCATACACAACCATCTGCGATAATCTTGCCAAAATGTCAACGTTTCTGAACACCTGTTTGTGATTTATCCCTTCAACACAGTGCGCATGTGCCGTGATACACGGTGCCGTGAAACATTTTTAATGTCCTGTCAATACAACCTAATCACTGCGTATAAATATGTACGGTGGCTGGGGTTATATTTATTGCATTTTAGAGCTATTTGTAAGTGTTGATGGGATAAATAGAATAGTAGGTTAGTGCCGTGAATGGGAAAAATATATGGCGCGGCACGGAAACGGGATGTCCTCTGCCGAGCACATCCCGTTTCCGTGCCGCGCCAGATATTTTTCCCATTCACGGCACTAACCTACTATTCTCTATATCATCTCCCATACACCACGCATGCCGGTCTATAGTAGATTATATCAACTGTAATCTATGCAGTTATTTCACTGTTACATGTTATGCATGTAACCGTTCACACGCCTAATTTGTAGTGATTAGATTTAATACGGCTGTTCCGCCACAAAGAAAAAACAATTAAATATAAATTAAAACATACCCCATATCGAGTGATTGGTAAACCGCAGTAAGACTGTGGCTCAAACTAAATATTTAATATCTAATTAGAAACTACATTGAATTGCATACAAAGATATTTCGCAGCGAAAAGCACAGTTTAGTAAGATCATATTTCACTAGCTTAATTGTAAAAATATGTAAATGAAACCGCTACAAAACACAGTTAAGCGATTATTACTGTTTCAATATATGAAGCCATACAATATATATCATACTGCATAGTCCGTGAAAAGAGTTGGTAATAGACCATACATGTACGTATTCATATTCGGCCAATACAAGGCTCGTTACCTGATAAAACAGCGACAACGGTTGGGCAACTATTATTTAGTTAGCCTTCACACCTTACGGGAAATCGATGTTTGATCGCATGGACAGATTAACCTTTCAATGCGGCGAAGTAAGCTCATTGAAGGGACATAAGTGCAATATGGTCCAGTTTATACGAAAGACATATCAATAACTGATCGTAAATGTGCAAGCATTCTTCAAAGGGATTAAAACCCTCGAGCGTAATTGACGGGTTATCCTGTTAGAATTATCCACCCAAGTACTCTATTTCTCTATTCAAGCTTTAAGCCACTGTACAATGAGAACGAGATTTTAAATATTGAATAATGAAACTATTTTCATATCGTCGATCGTGAATTTGGTGGAGCAGAATCATATTGTAGGTGCACGTAAATTCGCTAATATGTTCCGTCTATAGCCAGTATTACATCACATAGTCTGGTACGTGTAAGGCATATGAGTATTGCTCTGCTAGCCGTGTCCAGCGAGTATAATCAAAGTGCATGATCACGTGGATACAACAACAACAACGTC
The DNA here is from genome assembly GCA_029237695.1 of Conchocele bisecta. Lineage (NCBI taxonomy): Eukaryota > Metazoa > Mollusca > Bivalvia > Lucinida > Thyasiridae > Conchocele > Conchocele bisecta. The sequence continues at coordinate 24,287,803 of CM055272.1, forward strand.
GCCCACTCCAAAGTAAGTATTATTTGATACTTTCCTTAATATGCAACGGATTTGTATGAAGTATGGAGCAGCAAACGCGTCTTCAAGAGCTGCATTTGGTGGTCCAGTGAGTTCGACACAGACTTATGTCGTTTTTGTGAAGAATCGATTTCCGTGTCGGTAGACACGGAACTCGATTCTTCGCAAACACGACATAAGTTTGGGCGAAAATACAGAGACCACCAAATGCAGCTTAACAAGACGCGTTTGATGCGCCATATTTCATCAAAATCTGTTACGTAATAAGGACACTATACAATAATACGTACTTTGATTCAGATGTCTTCCAGAAGTTTCAGTACTTGTTGTTGTTGTTAGTACCACGTGATCATACTCCTTGATAAATGATCACTTCAATTGACTTCTTTCTGGCACGTTTATGCCCACATCAAGAAATCTGTGGACTTTCCTTTTGGCGTTAACTGTGCGCCCATCATGTTCAATTAAGTGTAGTGACTATAGTGCCAGGAATCATACATTTCTTGACATTATAGTAATGAATGGCCTTTTTATCGGGGTATAAACTTGGAAAAGTCGCGGGAATACTGGACGAAGCGATAAAAAATTACAATTTTCGAAAACAAAAGAAAAAAAAAAGATTATTTTTTTTCGAAAATTGTAATTTTGTAAGGCCTCGTCCAGTATTCCCGCGACTTTTCTAAGTTTATATCCCCGATAAACTCCAAAAAAAAGGCCATTCATTCCTTATAATTCCAGCATTTTAAATAAATTCATCAAGAAAATGTGTTTATTTTCCGTTTTCTTGCGAATGATTTTAACTGCGCCTCACGGTTACGGAAAGTAGTTCGGCGTGGGAGTTTACAGGGATATAAATTTTAGACAGAGACTTGCTACGGGCCAATCAAATGTTAGGGAATTGTGTAAATATTGTTTTGCTGGAATTATTGCTGTGTAGTCAGATTGCAAACTTTATAACACACGGTATGATGCCATACAACAAAAAACAATATGTGTATGTAAGATGAAGGAACCTCTATGTTAGAACACCAGTAGCCGATTTCACCAACATTGCAAAGTATACTTATCTAGCAAAGTATACTTTGAGGCAGAAATTGATAATGTAATACATTCAATGTAATAAGTATGCATACTTGAAATCATCAAATATATGCAGTGGTTAGTTCTATATGAAATAATGCATTTTGGGAAAAATAAATGATTACTCCCTCAAAGTATACTTTGCTAGATAAGTATACTTTGCACTTTTGATGAAATCGGCTACAGTACAATAAAGCAATGTTCAACGTTAACCGAGCTATACTTATTGAGGTTTTTGTCTGTATCAACATTAAAGATAAAACGCATTCTTCACATAACAATAAGGTGCAAGTTACTTTATCATTTTGCTGAATGGCATTTGAAGTATTATAGTGTAACAATTTGCATTAATTAACACACTGCACATGCCTGACAAGCGCACATTACGGTCGATTTTCGTGTCGATATATACCATAAACATTAACTGTGAACGTATAGAGTTGACTGCATGCATTTGCGGGGTCGAATGAAGTTGAAAACAAACATTCGCGTTGCGAACAGGTATCCGACAAGGCGAGGCGGTATCAGACCATCTGTTAATGATGTAATAATGCGAATAATGATATATTAACGATATTAATGATGTAAACACTATGATCATGCCAACTTAATGTACAGAACTAGATTGATGGCATAGGAAAATGCACTTTTATGGTTAAAATAAAGATTACGTTTAACATTTACATCATTTACTTGTTCGTCTTTCTTACTAGTATGATAAATGATGCATTGCATATTGATAGGTGTATCCCAGCGGCTCCATATCGTGGCGTCATAACACGACATCAAAGACTGTTAAACCGTTGATATGTGATTGGTGAAGCTATAATAACACGTACAGTATACTCTCTATAAGGTGGACACCCGTGTTCCATTTTACGGGTTTCCCTGTAAGCTAGATGAAGCTGCTTGATGGTAATGCATTGGCATAACCACACGCCATATAAATATTGATTTGACGGCTACATGTTGTGTCTCGTTTCTTATGAAATAAGCAAACTTGTGTAATATATATCATATTAAATCATCACTCATATAGCATCCTCTAAATACATGTCAATTTGCCTGTAACTCAAACGTGTCATCATGTGAAATATTACACCTACATGGCCATGCTATTTTATCCCGTCAACACAGTGCGTATGTGTCGTGAAACACGGTGCCGTGAAACATTTTTGATATCCAGAATACCATTTTTTTGCATTTTACAGCCATTTGTAGGTGTTGACGGGATAAATAGAATAGTAGGTTAGTACCGTGAATGGGAAAAAATATCTGGCGCGGCACTGAAACGGGATGTGCTCGGCAGAGCCTCGCCCATCCCGTTTCCTGAGCCTTGCCAGATATTTTTTCCCATTCACGGCACTAACCTACTATTCTCTATCTATTTTCCTTATTTCTGAACCAAAATATATGTTGTAACCACTCATTTGAACCGTGTCGGCGAGACGGTTCAAATGAGTGGTCACAACATATACTTCTGATGAGAAATAAAGAAATTCTTGAGCCTTGCCGGATATTTTTTCCCATTCACGGAAACGGGATGGGCGAGGCTCGTTTCATGATGTAAAATGTTACACCTAGTTGGTCATGTTATTGCATATATCATTGACGCATGCGTAACATTACCAGCGCCGTTTAGTAGTATTTTATAGTGGAACATTCAATTTCTGCTTTACTACTTTAAGAAAAATATATATTTTGACGTCATATTCAACTCCTTTATTAATATTTTGTTTGAAGGCAAAGTAGGGTGTTTCAGTTTTGCTCAGCAGACTGAAATGAAGACTTATAAAAATGTCATAATGTATTCAAGAAACTATGTTTCAAAGACACATTTAAGTGAAATGAAATTTATATGACCGCGTTATGAACCAATGCTTCTGTCCCGCGAAACAATAATATATGTTACCACGCTGTGTTACTGTTTGAATGCTTTCATATTTCTTACGATGTATCGGTGTTTTATATTCACTTCAATAATGGTTTCAAACGATCGTCCTTGGCCACTGAACCGTTCAAACGGCCGAACTTTCACGGTAGTTGGGATATTATATGGTCACGGCCAACCATAGCAGTAGCCTATTTCACCAACATTGCAAAGTATATTTATCTAGCAAAGTATACTTTGAGGGAGAAATTTTCAATTTTATGATAAATTTTTATTATACTGAATTTATTGCATTATCACAGCCATTTTGGCTGTGATAATGTAATAAATTCAGTATAATAATTCTGAATACTTTTAGTCATCAAATATATGCAGTCGTTAGTTCTATATGACATAATGCATTTCGCGAAAAATAAATGATTACTCCCTCAAAGAATACTTTGCTAGATAAGTATACTTTGCAATTTTGATGAAATCGGCTACTGATCTGGTAAAATGTGAATGATTCGAGCCGGCAATTATTTTTGTACACTATTCTGATTTTTGCGGAAACGGGATTGCAGAGTGCTAAACCTTATCAACGGTTGTGTAACTAAGCAAATGATTAGGCTCTCAAGTGTCTACAATGTTCTCTTATCACGATTGGTCAACATAATACTGTGTGATTATGACGGTTGCCGTATTTTCAATTAATAATTTCAGAGGACGAGACAGATGCGCATCGGCCCGGACTCGAACCGGGGATCTCTGGATTACAGTACTCTAACCGACTGAGCTAACCGGGCTCAATCACACACCTTCTCGCCATAGTGAACTACGTACCGTGACAATACACTAAGAGCTATCATTAACATACGTGACAAATGCTGACAAACAAACTATAGTCTGTTTCACGAAAGCTGCCCAAATTTTACGGCTATATAAACAATTCAAAAACAATATTTTCTTCGATAATATTAAATTAAAGGAAAAATTAAGAATGAGCCTTCTTTTTATTTCGTGAAATTCGGTCAAATATTGATTTTATTACGAAAAATTGATTTGTCTATGGGAATTTAACATGGGGGAAACGTGGTATAAAGGAAGTGTGGGAGGAGTCAAAAAACTATTTTTTTTGGAAATTGACTCCGAAACCTGACTATATAGCTTGGATATGATGTAACTAAGAAAACAAAAGTTAAATTTTAAAAATCGGTCCAGTATTTCTGAAATTCAAAAAAAGTTTCCCCATGTTAAATCCCCATAGACATCTTCACGGAGTGAAGATGTCTATGGGGATTTAACGTGAAGATGTCTATGGGGATTTAACATGGGGACATTTTGTTTTCGCAATAAAATCAATATTTGACCAAATTTCACGAAATAAAAAGAAGGCTCATTCTTAAATTTTCCTTTAATTTAATATTATCGAAAATAATATTGTTTTTGAATTGTCTATATAGCCGTACAACTTGGGCAGCTTTCGTGCAACAGACTATAGATCCTGTGAGACGGCTCGTTTCGAGGTGACCCAGTTGTTTGTTCGATGGTTGAAAGGGTTAATCCGAAAAGTAATGATGTTGCGATAAGAAATTCAGAAAAGATTATAAAAACCATGTAGATCAAGATGAGACGACTCGTTACGAGTCGGCTCATCTGGATCTACATGGTCTGCAACCATTGCCACCATTATGACCTTTGATTTAGAACGTATAGTAACAAGAATTGGCATCGTTAAACGAAGGTTATCCCCTCGCTGTGGGCCTTGATAATACTAATGATAATAATAAAAACAAGAATGCCGAAGGTCACAATATACGCCCGTCGATGCAAGGCCAGTTAACAAAGGGAGATAACGCATTGACAATTAATAGGGTTCTTGCCGTGATAAACATGTATATTGAATACGCACACAAGTTCTCAGTGACCTTGACATTGGACGGCCGAACGTGGGTCATACTGGCAGCCTTGATAATAATAATGATAATAATAAGAAAAGAAAACACAAGTCATCGGTGACCTTGACCTTGGGCGGTCGAACGTGGGTCATACTGGTAGCCTTGATAATAATAAAAAAAACTTTACAACATTTTTGCCTTACAAATTTGCCTTACAAACAAAGTGAACATAAGTCCTCAGTGACCTTGACCTTGTGCGGTCGTACGTGGGTCGTATGCAAAACAAAGCACCATCCATAGACACACATTGTGGCCAAATATTATCAAAATCGATGAAGCGGTTCACGAGTTATTGAAAACTGAAAGGTGTTACTAACGTACGTACGTACATTATGGCCTATCGGCGAGGGGATAACAAGACACTTGCAGGCCCGTACGCAGGATTTTATATTCGGGGGTGCGTCAGGGGGGGGGGGGGGTGCGTCAGGGGCGAGCCCCATGTAGTGGCGCGAGTACACTAGGGGGGTACCCCCCTACGTACTCGCACCACTACATGGGGCTGTACCCCCCTAGCGTACTCGCGCCACTACATGGGGCTCGCCCCTGACGCACCCCCCTGAAATTTGTTAAACCTAGATGGCCTGAAATGCACACTCCAGCATTTTATGTCATTTAAATTCGTGTACGTACCCCCACCCACCCCCCCCACCCCCCCCCCCCCCCCCCCCCCCCCCCCCCCTGCGTACGGGCCTGACTTACACTAAAACAGGTCCCTAATCAGTATATACATGAAGTCCAATAAAGACAATTCACAAACACACTCCATCATTATCCGGGCAAACCAGACAGTTATGTTTATGGTCCAAGTTTGTGGAGTCATGATTCTAATTCATACAGTTGTAAATCACACTATATAAATTAATATATCAGAAAACACTCCGTTACACGATAAAACCCGGTCTGACCTGGTTCATTTTACCCAGCAGGTTCTCCAGTGTGTATCAGCTTTATTTTCAAGGGAATGATTCACAAGTAAATGTAGCTGGTTCTACTAGCCTATTGCAAAAGGCCGCTAAACAATTCCTAGACCAACCGGTATTGCGTGTACGCTTGGACGTCACAAAGTTTGTCAATGGAACCAGTAGCTTCGACGTATTCGTTTTATGTGTGTTTTACTAATACAACACAGACACTCTTTCCGTACTTCAAAACTAGGCTCGAATCAACAATTGTAACCTATATCAACAATATAGAAATCCACCGGTCGACGTCATTGATGTACAGCCAAGAGTATAACCACGCAAATGTATAGTTTATGCAACGCTCCAGATAAGTATTTGCGTAAATACGCAATTAAAATTGCCAAAAAAAAACCCCAATGGAAATCAGAAGTAGTGAGTATCAAAAAGCAATAACAATTTTGTGGTACATTTATCATGCTGCAGAAAACATATCACATATATAGCATATTGTTCTTATTTTTCATGGAAAAACATCTTGGTATTTCACTAGAATTGTCTCCAAGGAGACAATTCTAATGAAATGCCAAGATATGTTTTCATTTCGAAGCAAACTAATTCAATAATTGCTGTCTGTTGATGTGTACACAGTAGTGTGATTTTATTTTACCCAATTAAAATGTTGAAATACTCAATTGCTTCAGAAATGATGGAGTGAAAATACTCAATTACTAATTCCTTATCTGGAGCCCTGGTTCATGTAAATGATTAGTCCAGAATAATGTTAGCAATATGTTACAAAGTGTATCAGTCACATGGTAGCTGTATTTAAACTTCATATTCAAAGGCAATAACACAAGGTACACGCCATAAATGTCAAACATGATGCATTGCACACTATTTGCTTGAATAAACCAAGTTTTGATACCGTACCTGCGGCTCTAAGCTACAACTCTGGTAAAATGTAATGAGCCAACGAGTCGCTGATTAATTATGAATCACATCGGAGACCAGGGCGAGGGACTTGCGAGACCGTTAACGATGGTATACCTTACGAATTTTAGTTGGTTACGTTAAAGTTACTACAGTCTCCGTCCGTCAGACATGTCCGCTAAAATTGTCACCGGTCCGACGGTAAACCGGAAGTCGTCGGACCGAATGTCCGACTATAAAAAAAAACAAAAAACAAAAACAAACTCCAAGTTCGCATCAATGAAATCACCTTCCTTTGGTATGAGCCTCTGGTGCTAGCTAGCTTTTCTTATATGACTGATATACTTTAAAAACAACTAAAAAGCTCTTAAACATCACGCAAAATCAATTTTATTTTTTCTAAAATAAATTCGGTCTGGTAAATTTTTGTCCGGTATGGTAAAGATTTCAAGTTTACCAGACCGAATGTCCTGTAAAATTTTGGCAGTTTCGCGGAGACTGTACGTAACTGTGTCTCGGGTAATGTCTCGGGAATGTATTTTTTGTTTGCTTCATGTACAGTAAATCGCATACTTACAATGTATATAAATCAAGTGCACCAATTTATTTGATCACAATATAGGAATGAATGGTCTTTTTGTGGAATTTATCGGGGTATAAACTTGGAAAAGTCGCGGGAATACTGGACGAAGCGATAAAAAAATACAATTTTCGAAAAAAAATAATAAATTTATTTTGATTTTTTTTTTTTGATTTTTTTTTCGAAAATTGTAATTTTTTTAAGGCCTCGTCCAGTATTCCCGCGACTTTTCCAAGTTCATATCCCCGATAAATTCCACAAAAAGGCCATTCATTCCTTATAATAGTACCATCGATTGAAAAATATATGTAAAATACTGTTAAAGTTATATTTCAGTATTATAAACATTTTGTTATACCAAACCCCATTTTGTTTACAGGCGACGTACATGTACAAGTATGTACAGACATATGATACAACTCTCACCCCACCAGTACAGTTACATATATAACCGGGAACCAGTCCGGCGTGATATATTGGGACGTCCGCAAACCTCTTCATACCACTTGGCGGAGATACCGCGGCGCTGATCGCTATATTTCATAAACGTGCAGGTACCGGGGAGTAGACTTTGCCAAGATGAAACGGTGCTAGTGTCGTATATATGTACACCACCGCCGGCGCTAATCTTGCCAATATTTGCAACTTGTGTTACATCAATATGATACATTGAATATTGTGCTTGAAATCGAGCAGCTTGATTGGCTGAGCCTGAGCTGTGATACAGCTCATGCTCAGTCAATCAAATTGCTTCATTTTACGAGTTGAGAATGTTCCGAAACGCTGAGATCTGGTAAGATTAACGCAGGCGGTCGTGTACTAACGCCACTCGTCTCCACTCCATATGTACCAGAGTGTATACAATGCCGCCGAAAATCAGTGATAGTGACAGACGTACTAACCCCACCCCACTCCACCCTATACAGCGAGTTACGGACGGGAGAAGCGAGTACGATCAGGGAACAAGGCTGTGATAACTCGGTGCAATTCCAATCCCGCTCCCACCCCACCCATAAAACTAAAGTTTTCCGGCTACTATTCCGGGAATTAGCGCGCTACATACGAGTACACTGGAGACAGCAGGCCACGGGGCTTAAGTGATTTGTGATCAGTGTAGTCCCAGACCAACTTGCACACTCCTGTAGTCTGCTAACGAACTGTAGCCTATTTCATCAACATTGCAAAGTATACTTTAGTAGCAAAGTATATTTTGAGGCAGAAATTTTCAATTTTATGATAAATGTATTAATTTTTATTACACTGAATTTATTACATTATCACAGCCAATTTGGCTGTGATAATGTAATAAATGCAGTATAATAATTCTGCATACTTGTGATCATGAAATATATGCATTTGTTAGTTCTATAGGAAATAATGCATTTCAGGAAAAATAAATGATTATTCCCTCAAAGTATACTTTGCTAGAAAAGTATGCTTAGCAAGTTTGTTGAAATGGGCTACAGATGGTCTCTAATATAGAACTGCAGCATTTGCACAAATGCACATGTTGTCATTACTATGATAGTGCAAAAAAGACAATATGAAAAACATACACATATCGGATATCCAGGGTTGCCAGAATTAGCTCGCGTAATAGCCTGGTTCGTGTCAATAGTTCGTGACCATTTATGTCAATCATTACCACATTCGTGCCATTACAGAGAGAGAGAGAGAGAGAGAGAGAGAGAGAGAGAGAGAGAGAGAGAGAGAGAGAGAGAGAGAGAGAGAGAGAGAGAGAGAGAGAGAGACAGACAGAGAGAGAGAGAGACAGACAGAGAGAGAGACAGAGACAGAGAGAGACAGAGAGAGTATATATATAAGGAGAGATTCAACAAAATTCAACGAGAGAGAGAGAGAGAGTGTGAGGGAGCGTTAGAGAAAGAGGAGAGTGAAAGAGGGACCGCAGTGAGAGAAAAGAGGAGAACGAGAGGAGAGAGAGAGGGAGAGAGAGAGAGGCACAATTGACTAAACAAGGCGAGGCACGTCTCCATCGATATGAAGTAGGTCATATAATATTGTGGCGGCCAATTAAGGGTATTACGGCATATCTTGATGTATACCCTTCATTATTGGGCGGGGCGGCCTGCTATCTAACTGGGTCAACTACTCACGGCGCACCGCCACATATTTATGTAAATAAGTCGTTTTGCGTAATTGAATGGGTCAGTGGAAGAAGGGGGCTAACTCCGTTACGGAGGGGTGATTTAAATATCGTGCTACGACGATGACAGAACATTAACAATTAAAAAAAACAACACTGAAAGACAATGGTCAACGGTCTTAGTACCGTCATATATCTTCAATTAAACAACTTTACACAGGGCCATGATGAAAACACGCTTTTATTATTTTTTTATAGTATTTTATTTTCCTGCTATGTCACCTTTAAGGTTCCCAACATTCGTCTCTACGCGACTTAGAACCGAAGAAACTTAATTTAAATAGCTTACACAGCCGCCTGCGCTAATCTTGCCAATATCTGAATTTATGTATTACTATTTCAAAGTACTTTAACATTGTACTTGAAATGAAGCAGCTTGATTGACTGAGCCTGAGCTGTAGCACAGCTCAGGCTCAGTCAATCAAACTGCTTCATTGCGAGTTGGCATTGCCGATAGCTGTTCACTGAGAAACGTTGATAGATTGGGCAAGATTAACGCACGCGGTGGTGTAATATTTATAGGTTTAATATTTGATTTGTATGCACGAGTTCCACATATATCCACATACAAATCAAATAACCTTTGTATTATATACGTACGCGATTCGCAATTTATATGCGTTTCAAAAAGTATACACTATATATATATATATATATATATAAACAAGTTAGTGGCGATTTAGAAGGAACTATTTTGCGATTTGAAACGTAGTTCCGGCACTGACCAATAATTATGAACTCACGCGACGTCAATATGGAAAAAATATCGACGTCATGTGTTGCATTGTGTTTCAATGGGCAACGAAGGTACGTATAAAATAATCGTTTCTACACAGCGAAGTAACGACCAGACGAAGTGCGCATAAGCAGCTACCATACATGTATGACAATTAATACGCGGTCTAGGAACCAAATTACAACTCTTGATAAGTAGAGCGATTGCTGGGAAATAATAATGAATAAATAATCGAAATATATGTACCAATTTCGAAGTTAATGATTTTGAGTCTGAAGGATAAGACCAAACGCACACATGCCTTTGATACGGGTTCATTTTAGATGAATATATAACTGGGTAACCGCGTGTAGTGGACTCCCGCAGGGACGGTGCATTATATGGATCTGTATATATGTGACTGTGACTGGAGAAATGTGGCTTATGGATTTTTGTGTATGACCCGTTCTTCGTCCACTGACCCCGTGGCCGTTACTGGAGATGCATATGGGTTTTGCGACCAGTGTGGATCCAGACCAGACTGCGCGGATGCGCAGTCTGATCTGGGTTCACACTGTCCGCCGCCATTTCACCAATGAAACACCGCCATGCTTGTAACAAGCTATATCGATCGGTATCGAGCTATACGTGTTTGCTGTTGTCCTAGGAGTTTTACTGGTCACAAGTCCCATAAGCCGCGTTTCTCCGGTCACGGCCATAAACCATTATTTGTTTATATGCAGACAGAGTGTGAGAGAGAGAGAGAGAGAGAGAGAGAGAGAGAGAGAGAGAGAGAGAGAGAGTGAGAGAGAAGAGAGAGGAGGGAGGGAGGGAGGGAGGGAGGGAGGGAGGGAGGGATGGGAGGGAGGGAGGGAGGGATAAAGTAAAGAAAGAGAGAATGTGTGTGAGAGAGAATGAGAAAAAGAGACAAAGAGAGATAGAGCGAGAGAGCGAGAGAGATAGAGAGACCGGGAGAGAAAGAGAGAGAATAAGACAAAAAGAGAGAGAGAGAGGGAGAGGCATATATAGACAGACAGACAGAGAGATAGAGCGAGAGAGAGAGGGGGTGGAGAGAAAGAGAGAGAGGGGAGGGGGCGAAGATAATTTCACAGATAGTGAATATAATGCAATGTTAACTTACCCGCGCTATTAATCTGCCCTTCCGGTTATAGCAGATATGTAGACCAGTGTGTTCTCCGAATATCTTTATAGTCCCACTCGGAGTGGACTCGAAAATCAGCTTGCCTGTAACGATATAGAACACACATATTATAGGAGTTAGGCCATGGCAAGTTCTTTCTCTGTGTAAGCGTCCGCGAGCGGATAGGGTTTAATAGTGGTTCTGTGAAAAAAAAATATGTATGCTATTTGAAGCTATTTATTGGTGAAGTAATATGAAAACTGATTGGAACTTGGCGCATTTTATATCCGTTCATGAACTGACACATAATAAGTTAAATCAGAGTATTTTCGTCTTATTTCTTTCCAAAGTTTGCTGGCAGAAATTGAAATTTATGCTAAAAACGTCCTCAACAACGAAGTGAAAACTAACGTTCCATTGGTCGGATGATGTCACGTGACGTCATATGTGGTCATTTTCGAGCATAAAACTTTACCTGATAAATAAAATACCATGTTAGAGTGTTTTGATCAACTCGGCAAGCCTCGGAATTCCTACGCGTTTCCTAGCCTTGCATGATAATCTTGATATCAAAATACACTAGCCTGGTATTCTCTATGTATTCGGTTAAATCCTTAGTAAAATTAACGTTTTCTAGCATATAGAGTCCTTCAGAGTGTATACACACATACATACATACATACATACATACATACATACATACATACATACATACACCTGCCATTTGTGCATAGCACATTACACATCCCATCCCAGAAACCACCGCCCATAGACAGATTTATCAAAATCATTTTAAATTCACCACAGTGAGATGCATGCGAGCATTTGACCGACATCATTAGTGGCTCGATACGAGGGCGGCCAGGCGTGAACATCCACGCAAATACGGACGAGAAATGCCAGGCACGTCTCGACTGTGGCGAGAAGTCGGTCCGGCGTACAGTAATACATACCGCGGACAGACGTGACGGGAATTCGGTCTACGTTCGTGGATTGTCAACGTGTTCAACTACTCTGCATGATCGTAAAATCATCCCATTGGCTGGTAAACAGTGACTTATGGTATTCGTAGCCGGTGTGGATTCAGAATATCATTTCCCCTCATGCAATTCATATTTATAAGAAATGTAATTCAGATATAGTTACCCCATGTTCATTTGATGGAATGCTGACCAGGGTAGCCCCTGATCAGCATGCGCGTCCTCGCATGCTGATCAGGGGCTACCCTGGTCATACGTGTTGTTATACCCCTTTTCCCCATCTTGGCCCCAACCGTATTCACCCCCTAGATCGGCTATACGGCATCCATATTCCATTCACTAGACACTCTACTTTTAGCGTACCCTGTACACATCAACATTTCTGATCAATAAGAACAGTTGACGACCAAGGGCCCGTTCACTAAACTTAGTACATGTACGATAAAACTGTTCCTCAGGGGGGTGGGGGGTGTAGCTTGTGAAAGGTGAGCGGCAGACTTAGGTTGGCGAATAGGTTTAGCGGTAGAGCAAATGGAGTAAAAAGACAGCACATTTTTGGAGCCTGAATAAATGCAACATTTATCAAAATTCGGAAATATAAACCAGACCGACGACCATCGGCCTGCTTCTTTACTGGGCTATATATCCCGGGCATGGAAGGTGTTCGAGCCAATTCCCACCTTTAAATATAAGCCGAATATAATAGAATAGAGTAAAAAGACGACCATTTGCCACGAGGTAGGTACATTTTCGTTGTTTTATTCATATTTTAATCTAAAACACGAGGAAGCCATATAGCCTATGGCACGACGGAATATATCGTAGATCTACGAATGCAGACACTTTGTTAAAATATGCAGTGACAAAACAGTTATTAAAGGACTTGTGGTGTCCTCTGTGTAACGACGACTGTAACAAGTTTACTTAACACATGAATGCCAGCATGTATGACTTTTATCCCGTCAACACAGTGCGTATGTGCCGTGAAACACGGTGCCGTGAAACATTTTTGATATCCAGTCAATACTATTTTTGCATTTTACAGCCATTTGTAGGTGTTGCCGGGATAAATAGAATAGTAGGTTAGTGCCGTGAATGGGAAAAAATATCTGGCGCGACACGGAAACGGGATGTGCTCGGCAGAGCCTCGCCCATCCCGTTTCCTGAGCCTTGCCAGATATTTGTTCCCATTCACGGCACTAAGCTACTATTCTCTATATATGTAGGGGTCGTTCAATCTGAAGGAGTGCAATGAAATAGTTCTCCAAATCGGCTGTTGATGTGAACTTTGTTGTCAATTTTAGTGTTGCCTGTACAAACTTAGTCGTACGAAGTTCAGTGAAACGGAATCTAGTTCATTACATTGATGAGTAGCATACCTTATCCCGTCAACACAGTGGGTATGTGCCGTGAAACACGGTGCCGTGAAACATGTTTGATATCCTGTCAATACAACCTAATCACTGCGTATGAATATGTGCGGTGTTTGGGGTTATTTTTATTTCATTTTAAAGCTATTTGTAGGTGTTGACGGGATGAATAGGATAGTAGGTTAGTACCGTGAATGGGAAAACATATCTGGCGCGGCACGGAAACGGGATGTGCTCCTAAGCCTTGCCAGATATGTTTTCCCATTCACGGCACTAAACTACTAATACTATTCTCTATATCATGTCATCGCCGCGCTGTGTATACATTGTATTATGAAAGCACGTAAATTGCTCACTGGCCGTTCCAAAATCAGTACCTGTGCCGCAGTCACGTGTACGTGTATGGGTTTCCAATGTAGCCTTTTATCGTACAGCTCAGGCTCAGCCAATAAAAGTTCTTCATTCCAAGCACATATTCAAGCATTTTGAATCAAAACAATTGACAAACACGTACGATTGCTCTCCAGTGCGTGTTATAAGGATATATCGATAACGTTTCTGTACGAAATATCGTTTCGTTCACGACTACTGTCTGTTCCAAGTTAAATCTAAAACATATTTAAATGTAAGAAATTCATCAATAACAAAATTATCACCCTCCCAAATTTTTTTTATGTGATGAAATTCCATCAAATATTGATTTTAATGTGAGAAAACCCGTTTCCTATGGGAATTTAATTGACTCCGAAACCTGTCTACAAATTTCAAAATTATTTTTAAAAATCTGTTAAATTCCCACAGGAAAATTGTTTCTTCGCCATAAATATTTGGGGAGGGTGACTTTTTTGTTATTGATGAAACAGTACTTACATTTAAATATGCTTAGGTTTTAATATGTTTAATGGCCAAAAGTTCGTCGGCAACAAAACGTGGAACACACAGTAGATTGACCAATCGACTTGTCGACGATCAATTGACGACTCACACATCACCAATATTTGACAATCGGATTGCCAGAATGCTTGAATATTGTGCCCGAAATCAAGCAGATTGATTGACTGAGCCTGAACTGTGCTACATCTCAGGCTCAGTCAATCAAACTGCTCGATTGCAAACTGAGTTCAGAAACGTTTACATATTGACGAGTTTAACGCAGGCGGTTTCGTAATGTTATGTTAATTGCGGTCACGAAGCGAACTTCTGGGTAGGCAAGTTCGGTCAAACAAAGCCAATAGCTGACAATCGATTTCTGTTAGAATGCTTGAATATTGTGCCCGCAATCAAACACATTGATTGTCTGACCCTGAGCTACAGCTCAGGCTCAGACAATCAAACTGCTTGATTGCGAATTGGGATTGCCAATATATATTGAGAAACGTTGACATCTGGGCAAGTTTAACGCAGGTGGTCGTGTAATGTTATGCTAATTGCGGTCACGAAGCGAACTTCTGGGTAGGCAAGTTCGATCAAACATAGATTCGATTCCTTCGGCATACCGACAGATAAACAGAGGTGGCGCCAGTGTAAGGCCAATGCTCTATATGGACCGCAATACACACCGTTCACACACGCCATGTGCTTTTGTACCTTCGGACATCAGCGTAATTTCATGAAATATGTTTACAAAATGTACAATATTTTCCGTAAATGGCGTCAAAAGTTGACAGAATTTTCAGCGTACATGCGGAATTATATTCCGCATGTATGTACTCTGGAGATTTTGTCAACTTTTGACTTTATTTATGAAATATATAGTAAATTTTGTAAACGTATTTAATGAAATTACGCAGATGTATGGACTTATCCCCTTTCTTCCACTGACCTCTCAATTGTATTTTGCAGCAATTGTTGGCGAACTATAGATATACGCACAGCCATGTAGTCGATTTTCATGTGCTAGCGCAATTAA
This sequence comes from Conchocele bisecta, assembly GCA_029237695.1. Classification (NCBI taxonomy): domain Eukaryota; kingdom Metazoa; phylum Mollusca; class Bivalvia; order Lucinida; family Thyasiridae; genus Conchocele; species Conchocele bisecta. Next base: position 24,303,420 of record CM055272.1, read on the forward strand.
GAATTAAGAGCCACGGAAATACGATCCGTATATTGGCATACAATTGTGCTTTATTGGGCGATATTATGGTCATGGAGTAAAAATAGTTGATATATAAACAAATGTTTACCAAAAAGATTTGTCATTGACGCTAATGTTTTAAATTCAAACATAGCCGAGCCATAACACGGTATGTCAACAAAGATGATTTTGGCAAACGTATAACGCGACCGTATGTCCTACATTATAGCTACACCACTGCCGGCGCTAATCTTGCCAAAATGATTAAATATTGTGTTTGAAACAATCAGCTTGATTGGATGAGCCTGAGCTGTGCTACATTATACAGTATAGCTACACCACTGCCTGCGCTAATCTTGCCAAAATGATTAAATATTGTGCTTGCATCAATCAGCTTGATTGGATGAGCCTGAGTTGTGCTACATTATACATTATAGCTACACCACTGTCTGCATTAATCTTGCCAATGTGTGTAACTTGTTTTAAATGGTGTTCAAAACGTGTTGGCTAATGTTGTTCAACACATATTTTTATATACAAACAACATTTAGCCATTCTCGATTTCCCTTCAACAATTTGATACATTATACTGTGTAGGTAGTACATGTGTGCTGACCATTATAAAACAAATGTATTGCCTTGATGACAATACATGTATATTGTCTATACAGTGGAACTCCTCTAAACCGGACACTCGGGAAATATAGATGTTCACCTTAAATGATTTCACTGTTATGTATTACAATGACTTTTCATGATTACAAAACACTAGAATGTGTCATGAAGTGCTAACATGTCTGATTTACAGTGAAACATCTCTAAACCGGACACCCTGGGGATTCCCCAGGGTGTCCGGTTTGGAGAGGTTCCACTGTACCTATGTTAGCTTGCACTTCGACGCAGTCAGATAGTAGCGCACACTATTCGCCATTAATATTTATTTCAGCAAACAATCCGTGTGCAACAATGTGCGCACTAATCCAGTAAAGTACAAAATATTGTAAATGTGTTTGAATATGTTGCACATGCCCATGGGCCAGTTGGCTTCAAATGTCATTAATCGTGGATATAAATCATCTAGACCTGCTCTAAACCGCAGTGGTATCATTACTAAATGGACGGGGCCCGCATGTCGCGCCCGACATGGCATTGATAGCATACCGAGAGAAATTAACCAAAAAACCGTTAACCAACAACTTCAATCAAAACCTTTAACCCAGACGTACACCGAAGTGCCGACTATATCGCGACTACATCAGACACGGAAGTAGACACAAACAAAGAATACAAACACCAGACAAATAATAAGATACCATTCCCAGAAGTTAAAGCGGAAATTTATAACTTTACAGAACTTGGAACAACTGATATGCAGTTACATGTAAAGACCCAAACGCAAATGGTTACATTACATCAGTGTATGTACTGTTTGCGGGTTGAAAACGATATTAAAGGTGCAAAATGTTCTTTATGTAAATTAAATAAGTGTATATTTGTGTCACTATTCCACCAGTTCTAAAAATTACGGGTGCCCGCTATATGGATATAATCATTTAGTAATATTTATTTTACTGATTGTGACGCGCCAATAAATGCGTCATCTAAAAAAAATCTAAAAAAAAAATATTTTCGACAGATTATAAAGTATGATTATTGCACATCAAAAAATAAATACAGATAATAAATAGTAATGTACGTTAGTATTTTAATGAAACACGGTTATCGCCCCTTATATCGGTGTGAACACGTCTGATATAAAATGTATAATAATGCCACTGGTGAATGAAAGTTTATTTTGTCAGAAAATTTATCAGATGATGTCTCTGATATAAAGAACATGTTGTGCCTACTGCGTGGGCATGTACCTTTAAACGAAATACCCCACCACGGAATGGTGTTCCATCGGTGTGTGTATTTGCTACCATTCTGGAACCTATATGCTTCAATAACGGATCCACAGAACTCAGTTGCTTACATGAATGCACTGCAATCTTGCCGGATTTCAAGGAACATTCAAACATACGGTTACCAGTGTGTGGTCATCTTCGCTTCGCCAACCGTAAATCAAAGCAGGGCGCATAAACAAGTTGACGGACACAATCGCCCTTTGAGTTCAGGGGTTGCACCCACTTAATCGTTTTTCAATCGATGTGGCATCTGTCCACTGTGCTAATTACATACTCTCGACTTCAACCATTGATGTGGCGAATTTGTGTTGACTTTCCACAGTTTGAAGGGAAATTACCTGCGTAGTAATTTGCGATTTGTGATGTAGTAAAAAGGGATAATGGCATTTGTGGTCAGATTGGTTCTGATCGGCTTGCGAAGTTTTCGTGTCTGATAACAAGATCTAAACACCGATACTAGCAAGACCGATGTTTCACTGACTGAATGACACACATTGTAGTCCCTGATCAGACTGCGCGGACGCTTCCGCGCAGTCTGATCAGGGACTGCAATGTTGCAAATGCGATGGGTTTCAATTCTCCGATCACAGTCGCGTTTGTGGTTAGCCCAATGAGTCGCACCGGGTCTTGACCTAAACCATGTTCGCTGTCAAATACGCGTTTCGCTAGATTAGCGTTTTTCGTTACCGGTGGTCAAGGCTGATTAAAGGACAAAAATGTCATGTAAAGGAGGGTGACAGCTCTTTGATCAGTATGCACGGTATCGCACTGGACTCTTCGCTGAATATCACCAGTCTACCACCTCTGGAACCGAATACCTAAACAAAACCGGGCTTATCCAACCAACATTGAAGCAAATTCGCCATCAATAATACCATTCGAGACCGTTCAGATCTTCAATTCAATTGAACCGGTATCAAGAACACATCAACTAGACGTTCATCGAGTATACTTGCCATGAAATAACAGATATACCTTTATTCAAAAGAGGCCGGTTTCCTAGAAATCGTGTTGGTGACAGATTCAAGGTGTGTTAGGCATAATAAGATAACACCTGGCGTATGACAAGCCGCTGTTAATGCGGTTGTGATTGAAAATGACACAAATTATTAAAACCCTACATTTACAAATATGTAAAAAAACTTAATATTGGATGCAATATCACGTATTTTACCCAAAAGTTCATTCCGTTAATAAGCCGCGCCAGAGGGGAGGGATTGTTAGTTTAAATGCGTACACTTATACGGGTAGACCTACAGCTAGGTGCCTGGGAATATACCCAACTCGTCGCCATTAATTGCACTATGTATATATACCCATTCAGTTAATATAGGTTTATGTTTTTGTCCGCAAAATCACTAATGCCATAGACAGGACCACGGGCACTGTACTGTACTTAACACTTGCACCTGTAACTGACAAACAGCATCGGCCATGATCACGTGTGTGCCTTGGGCTGGATATATGGTCTAGATTGGTTGTGATGGTCATTTGGTCGTGGATTAAATTTTACGGCGCCCGCACAGATGTTCGCAGATGCATTCAGGACGAGCTTAATATAATTTGCTTGTCAATCGCAAACTAAAGTTTAACAAAATTGTAATCGACTCAGGTGGTGGACATTAAACCCGAATTTTCTGGTGGATGCACAACACGACTAACTAACCCACGCCTGTTTTCTGTTAGATCTGTTTTCAGCGTAAGCGCTGCCCGACTATCTAAGTCGGGCAGCGCTTACGCTGAAACAGATCTAACAGAAAACAGACGTGGTGCGAGCCACCCCGTCCAGAATATTCTAGGTAGGGTCGGTTTTTTATTTGCTTTTATTTTATTTTTTAGTATTACTGCTCCACTTATTCCACATATGGCAACGTTTAACCCAAATCAGTTACAAATTACCAGATTTAATGATTAACTGATCGACACGAAATGGAAAATCAAATACTCGGATGGGACATTGCTTGTACACTTGGCTGAACTATAAGTATGTTATTGCTCACATATTTGATTTTTCAGGAACTAAATGCTGCGGTCGCTAGCGCTCCCTCGCATTTAATTCATTAAAAAGCCAATATGTGAACACTAACTTATACGTATATCTAAACCAGTTTAAACATGGTTTCATGGTGAAAGCGACCGGAATTGAGATTTATTTGTATCTGTTTTTCAGAAACGTCTAAAATGTGTAGGGTCGGGTTGCCCGCACCATAAGACATAGTGGACATCGAATTGAAAACCAGGAGCAGAGAGGTATGGATGAACGAACGATGTAGCAAAAAGAGAAACACACATTAAACACAGATGTTTTGAAAGACAGACCAAAATGGCACATGTCTTTTCTGTCGCCACCGCCTGCGTTAAACTCGCCAAGATGTCGACGTTTCTCGACATATATTGGCAATCTCAACTCGCAATCAAGCAGTTTGATTGACTGAGCTGTAGCACAGCTCAGGCTCTGTCAATCAATCTGCTTGATTACAGGTACACTGTTCAAGCATTCTGAACGAACACAACTGACAACTATTGAATTTGTAGTCGAACTATTGAACTTTTAGCCCAAGGTCATACAAAGTTCGTCCTCCGCGTGCGGGTATGTTTTGAGAGTGGTTCTATGGAAAAAGAATGAAAAAACTGTGTATGCTATTTTATACAATATTTACTGGTGAAGTAATAGGAAATTGATTTGAAACTTGTCTAAGTTTTAAATCCGTTCATGAATTTACACTTAATAAGTTTAATAAGAGTGTGTTTTTATTATTTAGCGGCAATTTAAATTTATGTTAAAAACTTCATCAACCCTTTGCACGCTGCAAAGGGTTGAGGAAGTATTTAACATAAATGTACATTCGTTTTTGTTCAAGGCCTTGTTTGTTTTTACCGGATTTGGGTTTGGCCATCCGGGTGGACACTTAACAGAGAAAAACAGTGGCACGGCCTAAATTATGTTTAAACGCCGTTTAAACTAACTATTTGCAAGACCAACGCGGGCGGTGGTATACATGTACTGGACAGGCGATATAACTACCAGAATTGTCATACTTACTTAAATCCATGGCTTTGCTTTTATTCTTGCCCCTAGCGTTTATTCCACGCCTTCCCTTGCGTATAACTTTCACGAAACGTTCACTGCACATATTATACAACAAATGTCTTCGTATCTGAGTTGTCTCCCCTTCCGATGTCCCTTCGATTATATCACTAATATTGCGGTTGAAGAAATGTTTAAAGAGACCTATCTTCACGTTTTGTAGTGGCTTCACTCCAAGACTTGCTCCATTTACCTGTAACGATACAATGCGTCGTGTGTCATTTATTCACAGTGTGTAGTTGGTTCAGTACAATACAGGCAAACCTGTGAATAAAGACCAGCCATGGGAAGAGAAAATGCTGTTTTTATATGTTATCTCTCCCCTGAGACAGCATAATGTGTCACGCACATTTCTATGGGGGCAGCCATTGTAGTGCTACTCCTAAATGGCGAGTACGACCAAGAAAATAGTACCCTGTGCCAACTTATCCTATGGCGTTTTGGTCTGTCTTGCTTTGCATCTAAAACTCTACCTACATATTAATTTTATCAGGTAACCTGCCCTGTATTGACCGAATACGTACTGACTGATAACATATTGTTGTATCAGGCATTGACCTGATATCAACATCCGGGTTACAACAAAGTGAAAACTGACGTTCCATTGGTCGGTTGACGTCACGTGACGTTACCGAATGACGTCAGTGTAAGGACGCAACGTAAACAAATCCTCGTTCTGTCCATAGATAACGACGTCATCTCTGGTCATTTTCGAGCATAAAACGTTACCTGATAAATAGAATACCAGACTAGTGTATTTTGATATCAAGTTTATCAGGCTCGGCTCGGAAACGGTAGGAATTCCTCGGCAAGCCGAGGAATTCCTACGCGTTTCCTAGCCTTGCCTGATAAACTTGATATCAAAAGACACTAGCATAGGTAGTCTCTATATACTATTCTCTATAGTTGTCACAGTTTTGGGCTCAGTTTATCAGGTAAATTCTGGAAAATACGAATCAAGACATTTCGTGCGTATAAATACAGCAGCTATTATATTTATGTCTCACGGGACAGAACGGAGCTAGCAGTAAAATGGGGTGGACGATTTTCTACATAGTGCAGTACTGACACTGCCAGTTGCACCAGTGTGTTTTACGAAGTTAACTTACCCCACACACCGATCAGTTTTTGTGGATATAACATATTTCAGTAATTTCAGTACTTTGATTTGTTCATAGGTGGTCTTTATTCGCAGGGTAATTTATGTAGTAATTGAGTAATTGGGAAAGAAAATGCGTGGCTGCTATAGACACGGCATTGTTATTCGAAGGTGATCTTTCGCACAACTTCGACTGTCATCATTTGCCTGTAAATATAAACAGAAACGTCATTTAATATTGTGAAGATGGTGCACGTTACTATTTGCTCCATTTGGCTGTAAAAATAGACATAATTTATATGCCATTTAATAGTACATGTAATTTCCAATAACCTCCGAAGGGAACCACATTTAATACACATTGTTTTAAAGTCACTCTTTTTATTATTAACATATTAACCACGTGGTCGAAAATTTAATAAAAAGTGTGACTTTAAACAGAGCTCCAGATAAGGTGCGTATTGACGTATTTTACGCAATTATTTCAGCTAAATACGCATTGGTTATCAAAAGAGAGAGTACAAACTACGCACAGCAATGTGAAAATACGCATTGACTTTCAAATTGAGTAGTGAAAATACTGTCATAAAGTTGAAACTTCACTTAGTTGAGCTGCAAAAAGCAAACAGTGTTTGCTTTTTGCAGCTCAATTAAGTGAATGTTTAAATTTGTTATTTTTTATCATTTTGTTCCCCAAAAAGCAATGAAAAAAAATTAATAACCCATGTGTAAAAGAAAATACGCAATGATTTAAAAATCAGGGGGTATAGTACGCTTTAGACACAAAGCTTATCTGTTTAAAACAATGTGCCATTTAATAGTTTGCTATTTAAGTTGGCTCACTCAAATACTTGCTCCATGTGCCTGTAACGATAAGCAGAGATGCCATTTCAGATTGTGTAGTGGGTTGATTTGCATCATTTAGATGGTTCACTGCAAGACCTGTATCATTCAACTGTAGTTACACCACCGCCTGCGTTAATCTTCCCAGTAGCCGATTTCATCAAAATTGCAAAGTATACTTATCTAGCAAAGTATATTTCAGGGAGTAATCATTTATTTTTCCCGAAATGCATTATTTCATATAGAACTAACCACTGCATATATTTGATGATTAAAAGTATGCAGAATTATCATACTGAATTTATTACATTATCACAGCCAAAATGCATTAACTATTTAGAGCTAGTTACAAATCAGTTGAAGAGCTATCTAAATCATTAGGACCTACTATCTAGTAATACGTTTCTGATTATTCCACCAATTGTGATGAAATAAAGCGTATGGAAGGCGGATACTTGTGTGTAGCATCCGACGTTTCCTGATCTTTCCAGCCAATTTCCAAAACGCTTCTGAGCAGTCTTGACAACAGTATCCGCCAATTCCTGACATTTTTTCTTCAAACCAGTTCCGAACTTTTTTGTGGAATTTGATAGACATATCAGAAAACGACCAGTAGTCTTGCATTCTATACAATGTTCCGACTTCCGTCTCCGTTAAGTTGACTCTGTCTGTGTATTAGCAAAAAAAAAGCGGGTTTGAAACATAATACGGAGCAGACAGTACTACTGTCTGTGCACGCAAACTTTATAAAGCACGAAATGGACATATGATCCAGTAATACATTGATTGCTGCATAGTTATACGTCACAGATATCACCATCGAGGTTACTGAACGCGTATATGTGGCCGTATAATTGTGTGGCTGTGCCAGGAGAAATGGGGTGTATGGGTTATGCGACCAGTGTAGATCCAGTAGCCTATTTCACCAACATTGCAAAGTATACTTATCTAGCAAGAGAAATTTTCGATTTAAGGATAAATGTATTAATTGTTATTATACTGAATTTATTACATTATCACAGCCATTTTGGCTGTGATAATGTAATACATTCAGTATAATAAGTCTGTATACTTTTAATCATCAAATTTATGCAGTCGTTATAGTTCTATATGGCATAATGCATTTCGGGAAAAATAAATGATTACTCCCTCAAAGTATACTTTGGTAGATAAGTATGCTTTGCAATTTTGATGAAATCGGCTACTGATTAGCCTGCGTATCTGCACAGTCTCTACACTGTTCGTCATTCCATGAAAGAAATAGAGGATATTCCATCGTACCTTTTGAATAGCGGGAAATAATACACGAGTGTACGTCAGCTACCGCGTAAACAACGAGTAAGCGAAGCGAACGAGTTGTTTACGCTGAAACCGACGTACACGATTGCATTATTTCAAGCTATTCAACCAGGTAAGATGGAATATCCTATTTATTACACTTCCACATCGGATCTATATGCACATTTAGTCTATTTTTTGAGATTACAATCAATTAATTGTGCTGTGCGCATGAATAGTTATACAATGACGTGCACGTTGTGTGACATCAAATGTGACGTCATGTAAACTGTTTGAAATCCAAATTGCGCAGCTGTTTAGATCTATATGAACTAGATATATTTGAGTGCATGTTTGGAATGTGTTCACTCACATTAATGCACGCAATTACGGATGTTCTCTTCACTGCGTTATTTGTAAGGAGTTGATTACGGATTTTCTCTCACAGCGAAACCCGTGTACATAATTCGCAAGAGTGTGTTAAACACCCATGATGCTTCTAGCAAGCAATACATATCGTTATAAGGCTACATGGGTGAACTATTTGATCAGGAGCTACACTGGTCACAAATCCCATAAGCCTCATTTCTCCAGTCACAACCGCATCTGCGGCGGTGACTTGGAGAAATGACGCTTATAGAACTGTGGTTAAGGATTGTGAATTGTGATTGTGTTGTTTGTGGTTAAGCACATTCCTGTAGCCTGATAACGATCTGTATTGCTTGTTAGAAGCACGACAGGCGTTTTATTGGTGGAACTTTGGTAATTGTTGTCCGTATGAGGTGTAAAACGAAGGAATTGAATTGAACACAAACATTTGTCTCTATGCAACGTAGTTACGAAGAGACGAAATGTCTCTAATGAGCCACCAAATGCTTTTAATTAAGGAATAATACCATGGGCTGTTGCGTTTACTGTGGTTAGAAAAACAATTGGTTTGTACTTGTCAAAAAAAAAACACGGGCTGTTAGGTTTAGGACGGCAGTTGCGTTTACCGTGGTGTGAAATACAGTTGGAGTGTTTAAGGTGCTCATCGCAAACTTTAAACATACCAACTTTTCATACCACAGTAAACGCAACAGCCCGTTATATTATATGGGTTTGAGATCTCGATTGGGGATGTTATGCGCCAAGTGTACATTAATAACTCAAACCATAGGGTTTATGAACAACTACTGATTGTGATCTCGATCAGCGGTTATTCTTCAAACCCGGATTTGTTTAAGGCTGAAACCCGGGTTTGATTTATTTATTGTGTATTTTGCTTGCCATGTGTTATTTATAATAGCAAATGTCCATATATTACATTTATTTGACGGCCATTCAAGTAAGGCGAAATACACATTTATACAGGAAAATGGATGGGTTTTGTAGCGTATATTGTGATTTCATTTGCCGTGAAAACGACCAGTGATTGAGTACGCACGATAACTGTCAGAATTAATGCGCGCACACCTACGGATTCCCAGCCGTTGGTTTATGAATATATTCAACAAATGAATTTTTTTTTCATCCGAAATATTCCCTCGTAACCTACGGAGCCCCGCAGGGGACGTATAATTCTTGTTTTCATTAATTCGTTCCCACGAAATAACAATTAATTCCCACGAAATAACAATTCGTTCCCTAAATTTAGCAATTCGTTCCCACGAAATAACAATTCGTTCCCACGGGAACGAATTGTTAATACGTTGGAACGAATTGTTAATTCGAGGGAACGAATTGTTAAATTGAGGGAACGAATGTCATTTCGTGGGAACGAATGGTTAATTCGAGGGAACGAATTGTTATATCGTGGGAACAAATTGTTAATTCCAGGGAAAGATTAATTCCAGGGAACGAATTGTTAAATTGAGGGAACGAATTGTTATTTCGTGGGAACGAATTAATGAAAAAAAAATCCGCGTCTCATGCAGGTCTCCGTACTAACCAGTTATGAGTCCCGCATTATAATTCTGACTTGATTGCAAAGAATGCAATATTACACCACCGCCCGCGCTAATCCTGTCAATCTTTGTCAATTTTCTTATTCGGAAATACTCGAATATTGTGCGCTTGAAATCAAGCAGCTTGATTGACTGAGCCTGAGCTGTGCTACAGTTCAGGCTCATTCAATCAAACTGCTCGATTGCGAGTTGAGATTACCAATAGATGGCTCCGAAACGTTGAAAGCCGGGCAAGATTAACGCAGTCGGTTTTGTACATTTCACTGATACTGCACAGCGCGCCGGCGTAAAATATTCCGCGTCGAAAAGTGCACCGGTTTTCTGACGAGATGCCACTCAGCTCTACTTAGAGAGCTATAGCAGAAACGCGTTTTTCGTCTAGTAACCGGCGCAACCATTTTTTTTGTTTCGAACAAACTGTGGGAAATGGAAAATCGCTATGATATGTATACACAGGCGCGTTCATTGTTAACATTACGATACAGGTGTGCGAAATATGTATGAATAATGATGTATGTGATTACAAGGGGTTATAAGCAATTTTGCAGGTCTAATATTAAGATAATATACGCCATCTGGTTACTGTGTGTGAACTGTGCCAATACCGGTTCTTCATCCTACGTAATCCGACACGGAAACACGAATATTTGTGTTTATAGTATCGAGTTATATAGCGTGAATCAGGTTAATAGTACGTGTATAATGAAGTGATTTTTTTTAATTGTAATTTAAACATGCTAGGTGACCAGTAGAGTTTCAATGTATGATGTTTGCTTATGCAATACATATAATCTAACATTTGTGATGATTTAATATGGTATTTATTAAACTCGTTGACTGATTTCAAAAGAAAGTCCGCATAGTCTCGTTTCTTATAAAATCATTAAACTCGTTTAATAAATAATGCCAATCATTATGTGGGGTAATGGTGAATGAATGTTTATCCCGTCAACACAGTGCGTATGTGCCATGAAACACGGTGCCGTGAAACATTTGTGATATCCAGTCAATACTATTTTTGCATTTTACAGCCATTTGTAGGTGTTGACGGGATAAATAGAATAGTAGGTTAGTGCCGTGAATGGAAAAAATATCTGGCGCGGCACGGAAACGGGATGTGCTCGGCAGAGCCTCGCCCATCCCGTTTGCTGAGCCTTGCCAGATATTTTTTTCCCATTCACGGCACTAACCTACTATTCTCTATTTATTTTGCCAATGTACCTTTAATGTAACATCCTCTATTTATGAACGAAATGATTTTAGTCATCAAACTACGATCAGGCGTTTATTTTATACGAAATAATGCATTTAAGTACAAACCAATCATTACTCACTCAAAACATTACATTCGTCTACATAGCGTTTTGTGACTGTGACTGGATATATGGGGTGTATGGGTTTTGCGACCAGTGTATATCCAGGGGCCCGTTTCACTAAACTTCGTACGACTAAAATATTCGTAAGTTCGAAATTATGATAGTCTGTAAATTGCACATTAACAAAGTGTTCTTGTAAACAATTATTGGATTTACATTTATTGAGCATAGGCTGCATATGCAGCCTATGCTCAATAAATGTAAATTCATCAATTGAAATTTTCAGACGATCTTAAATTTGCACGAACGTTTTAGTCGTACGCAGTGAAATGGGCCCCTGATCAGCACAGCCGCACAGTCTGATCAGGATCTACACTGGTCGTCATTCTATCAATGAAACACCCGTCACTATACTACAAACCAATACACAGCGAACCTTCTCTAAACCGGACACCCTGGGAGCTTCCCAGGGTGTCCGAGTTAGAGATGTTCCACTGTAAATCAGATATTTGACCATTCTGAGGCGTATGTGTGCGCTCTGCAACCAGGGGCATACGTTCTCATCCGAGGTAAATGACCAAGAAACCCATTCAATTAAAATTTCAGATGTTTCGTCGGTGTCCGGTTTAGAGAGGATCCACTGTGGATCGTTATCAGGCTTCATAAACGTGCTATGATCAGCAGCTGCACTGGTCACAAATGAATCGGCCTTAAATGGACATAGCTGTTGATAGGCCGATGAACACCAATAAACAAACAAACTGGTCCCCAATCCCATAAGCCCCTATCTCTCCAGTGACAGCCGCAGTTCAGTGGAATGCGCTTCTGGAATGCTTATTGGATTTACATTTATTGAGCATAGGCTGCATATGCAGCCTATGCTCAATAAATGTAAATCCATTAAGCATTCTCCGAAACTCAACAGCAATAACTCTGATCCTGATTTGATGGTGCGCATGCGCAGGCCGATATAGGTCTACACTGGTCTCGGAATCAGTATGCCCCATGTTGTCATGGCAACATAACGTATGTTCAGCCTTGTAATGTGTCGCTCGCTAATGTGTTTTTTGGGGCAGTCAGTGCGCTTACATATAAACTATTATATTAAAATTGCTGTCATTTTTTAAATATATCATATGCTTAATGTTGCACACATTTCACATCACCTGATATGATCACACCAAGTGCCGATAGAATTGACACGATCGAATGTACGGTCAGTGTAGACAGAAAAAAAACGAGAAAAAAACGAACACCAACGAGAGAATTGCCACTATTGACTAGATACCAAGGTGTATGATCACGTGGTTACAACAACAACAACACGTACTGAAACTTCCAGAAGCCCTCCGATTCAACGTACGTATTCTTTTATTATGTCTTTATTATGTAGCGGATTTCTATGAAATATAGCGCATCAAACACGTCTTGTTAAGCTGCATTTGGTGGTCTCTGTACTTTGGCCCAAACTTCTGTAGTTTTTGCGAAGAATCGATTTCCGTGTCTACCGACACGGAAATCGATTCTTCGCAAAAGCGACATGTGTATGTGCCGAACTCCCGGGAAATCTCGGTACAGTTTACTGAAAGTCCAGGGTCTGACATAAATAATTTGAGTGAAAGAAAATGTGGGTGAACGAAAGTTATTATATAGGAAAACAAGTACTTGGAAGAAATTGCAAATATTGGCAATATTAGCGCAGACGATGGTGTACCACTGTGGCGAAATGAAGACACAATTCGAAATTGTGAGACAGTATATCCGGACGATAACCACTGCCTGCGCTAATCTTGCCAATATTTGTTTATATTATCTTCATTCAGTATGCTTGAATAGTGTGGCTAAAATCAAGCATATTGCTTGGCTGTGTCTGAGCTGTCCCTGAGCTGGCTCAGCCAATCAAGCTCCTTGATTTCAAACACAATATTCAAGTATTTTATAATAAGCACATTTACAAATATTGGCAATATTAGCGCAGGCGGTGTTGTAACCAGACACAGGTGTACACATCATCTTCATAGTAACGTACATAAAATGCCTTGACATATGTTCCACAAGTATCAGTGCTAATAGACAGGTACGTGTAACATGTTATGAAAATATCTGTAAACCTTTCATCTGCCACTGTTTAAATACGGAAGCGTACTCTGGGGCGAAATGTCGCCGGGATAGTCTCACGTTAGCCCTGACGAAGAAAAGTGCAGGTGAATATTATACAGAGACACACAAATAGTCCGTATATAGAGAATAGTAGGTTAGTTCCGTGAATGGAAACAAAATAGCTGGCAAGGCTCAGGAAACGGGATGGGCGAGGCTCTGCCGAGCACATCCCGTTTCCGTGCCGCGCCAGATATGTTTTCCCATTCACGGCACTAACATACTATTCTATTTATCCCGTCAACACATAAAAATTGCTTTAAAATACAAACAAAAATAACCCCATCCACGGCACATATTCAAAAATGTTTCACGGCACCGTGTTTCACGGCACATACCCACTGTATACACTGTTATAACACAAAACTAATGATAGAAAAGACAACCAAAAACAACAAACAGTAAAAATAAGTTATATGTGGCAGCGACTGGAGAAATGGGACTTATGGGATTAGTGACCAGTGTAACTGCTGACCAAATAACACACTCATGTAGCATGATAACGATCTACAGTCAAACCTGTGTATAAAGGCCAGCCATGGGAAGTAAAAAACATCTGGCCTTTGTTCACATGTGGTCTTTATTCGCAGGGTCATTTATATAGTAATTGTGCCATTGGGACAACACAATTGTGGCCTTTACAGCCAGGTGATTGCTATTCGGATGTGGTCTTTAGCACAGGTTCGACTGTATATTGCTTGTAAGAAGCATGATGGGTTTCGTTGATGGAATGGCAAACAGAGTAGATCCTGATCAGACTGTGCGATGCACAGGCTGATCTGGATATACACTGGTTGCATAACCCATAGGCCCCATTTTTCAGTCACATATATGGATTTTAAAATAGAACATGGGTTTGGTTGCCAGAATATCAATTTACTTGACTGCGATCGTGAGCAAAGATTGTGATGTCGATAACTTGGACTTTTGGAGTCGGGCTTCCGACATTTTGGATCGTCTTTGCTTGACTTGATTTGATAACTTGATGTTTACGTTCAAAGGTACATGCCCACGCAGTAGGCACAAAATGTTCTTTATAGGAATTAAATAAATGTACACTTGTGTCACTATTCCACCAGTTCTAAAAAGTACGAGTGCCCGCTAGACAGATGTAATCATTTATTAACATTTATGTTAATGAAAGTGACGCGCGGTGGTATCAGGCTATTTTCATATGCAAATGAGGCATAATATGTTTTAATTATTTTTCCTATTAAATGAATCACCTGAAAAAATGATGTCTTCGACAGATTATAAAGTATGATTATTGCGCATCCAAAAATAAATACAGAGGATAAATAGTAATGTCCGTTAACATTTTAAGGAAACACGGTTATCGCCCCTGATATCAGTGTGAACATTTACGTCTGATATAAAATGTATAATAATGCCAATCAATACGTGGGATAATGGTGAATGAATGTCCTTTTTGCCAGAAAATGTCTCCGATGATGTCTCTGAAATAAAGAACATTTTGTACCTACTGAGTGGGCATGTACCTTTAACGGTTGCACTGACTTTATGGACTTACACACGGGTTGAAGTAACGGACCGAGGTCTATACATACATTAAATATGCCTAAAAGCATCAATAAATTAAGAAAAAAATAAGCTAAACAATTTTTTTTACTCTCTACATAGAGAGTAAAAAAAAATGTTTAGCTTATTTTTTTTTCATTTATTGATGCTTTTAGGCATATTTAATGTATTTATAGACCTCGGTCCTAAATATGCCTAAAAGCATCAATAAATGAAAAAAAAATAAGCTAAACAATTTTTTTTACTCTCTATATAGAGAGTAAAAAAAATTGTTTAGCTTATTTTTTTTCATTTATTTATGCTTTTAGGCATATTTAATGTATTTATAGACCTCGGTCCGTTACTTCAACCTGTGGACTTACACGCCGACGTCGTCTTTGCTGGTTGCTTACATTGAAAAATAGTTTTCTTACTGCATGTTCTTTAACCAACTTCGTAAGAAGAGCGATTGCATTGCATAACCGCAATTGCGGTTACGTTTGGGGCGTCTTTACGTGTTATACCGTTCAAGCCGACGGGTGCAATATTGTAGATGTGTTAGTATAATTCAATTATGTGCCCGTAAACCATCGGCGAACGAGGAGATAATGACAGTGCAGAGGTGACCACCGAAGAAGACTTGACGAACACTTTCGCCACAAAAAGCTTTGTGAAAGAAGTTGGGGAAATAATTAAAGACACATTTGTGGCCGTGACTGGAGAAATGGGGCTTATAGCATTTGTGGATATTCAAACTTCTGATCGTCTGACACACCCTACAGGTCACTTTGACCCATGTACAGTAGAACCTCTCTAAACCAGACACCGAGAAAAGTTAGCTGTGCCTAATTCTGATATGTTTCATTTCTATTTATCTCCACTGATAATATATGTTCACAACTGCAAAGTACATACGTAGTCATCTGTTTGTTTTACATTGGAATCTCTCTAAACCGGACACCCTGGGGATCTCCCAGGGTGTCCGGTTTAGAGAGGTTCCATAGTACTATAAATAATGTTATACTTCTTCAACGGGTAAGTAAGTGCGCAGTTTTCTGGTTTTCCGTATGAAAATATTAACCCATTTAAGTGTATGAAAAAAAACTCTAATTATCTTATTTACTTCTGCATAAAACATGTGTGTGTGTTGTTGAACTGTCGTCGAGGCGGTTCCCATGGCAACATCATATTTTACTTTTGAACATAGAGAGAAAGCAAAAATAAATCGTCAAATGTTCATGCTACTGTAAGTATTGTATCAGCTCAAGGATTTTGTTAGAAGGATATGAAATATCGCGTTTTCTCGAAAACACCGGTGTGCCTAGCACGTGTTATGTTTACTTGCGAGGATTAACCCTTTCACCCCCAAGTAACTAGAATGGATTTTGATATGTTCATTTTGCAACCAACACAACCGTCACAAAATGGTTTTCAGACTAGTCCATTTATGAAAAGGCGATATTTTTTGTTCTCAAAAATATTAAAATTACTTTCAAAAAGTGCAGATCCTGATGAGACGGCTCGTTAAGTGCCGGCTCATCTGGATCTGCACTTTTTGCATAAACCGCTATAGCGGGATTTCGTGTTCAAAGGGTTAAGTTGGCGCATGTGTAGTATTTACCTCTCTGATCCAGTCTATAATTGGTTAAAAGAGTTGACTCATGAAAGTTAGCTTTGCTGTTGGATAACACGCTGACACATCAAATGTTAGCTGCACGTTTTCCGCATTATAGGCAACAGGTTTCACTATATCGCTACACCAATGTCAACGGTAAAAATTTGCGCAATAGCATTTACACTTCGCGTACTAAATATATAAAAATCCTGCCGGGTGTTGACGTTCATACTATATACAATTCTACAATACAACACAAAAATATTACAACAAAGAACGCTTCAAACGCACATTTGGAAAGACTACTCCGTCATAACTCGTATGCTATGCAGTTTAATGAAATGTAATTAGAGTTATGTACTCAGAAGTAATTAAATGTATGAACGTCAATTTCACATTGTAGACTTTTCTGCCGGACTCGAACCAAGACTCAGACAAAGGTCCATAAAACGATATCAGTCCTGCGCCGCGGTGTGAATTTGTACCTTCGGACATCTGCGTAATTTCATTAAATACGCTTACAAAATTTACAATATTTTTCATAAATAAAGTCAAAAGTTTACATATTTTTCAGAGTACATGCGGAATATAATTCCGCATGTACCCTGAAAATTCTGTCAACTTTTGACGCCATTTACGGAAAATATTGTACATTTTGTAAACATATTTCATGAAATTACGCAGATGTCCGAAGGTACAAAATCACATGGCGTTTCTCATATGTGGCTGAGACTGGGGGGAATGGGGCTTATAGGTTTTGCGATCAGTGTAAATCCAGATCAGCCTGTGCATCCGCACAGTCTGATCAGCATCTGCACTGTTCGACTTCCATCAATGAAACACCCGTCATGCTTATAACAAGCAACATATATCGTATTCAGGCTACAGGTGTGTGCTATTTGATCAGCAGCTACATGGTCACAAATCCCATAAGTCCCATTTATCCAGTCTCGACCACAAATGAAACACGGCATGTGTTTTTGTACCTATGAAGATGTGCGATATTTCATGAAACATATTTACAAAATTTACGATAACAGATCAAGTCGAAAGTTGACGAAACTTAATTCCGCATTTGCTATGAAACATTCGTCACCTTTCGACGTAATTAACCGAAAATTTCACAGTTTACAGAGCTCCAGTTAAGGTGCGTAATTTGACCAACTTTGGGTGAAATTTTGTTATTTCTTCATCAGAAATGGTAAGTTGGGAGTCCTTTATAATCGTCTCATTGAGACGATTCTAAAGCTCTCCCAACTTGCCATTTTTGATGGAGAAATAAGAAATTTACCTCCAAATTACGCACCTTAACTGGAGCTCTGAGTCAGTGCTCCAGTTAAGGTGCGTAATTTGATCCACTTTGGTGATACTTTCGTTATTTCTTGGCCAAAATTGGCAAGTCGGGAGTGCCTTAGAATCGTCTCGATGAGACGATTCTAAACCTGCCATTTTTTCGTGAAGATATAAGAAAAATACCCGGAAAATTTGGTCCAATTACGCACCTTTACTGGAGCACTGGCTGTAAAAAGAAATCATCTACAATTGCACATCTTTGTATGTACAAACTCACATTGTCCACACGTGATTGCCGTCAACACTCGATGCTCGGGTCAAACGTGATACAAGTGGTCTCAAGTCGCCAATCATAAACGCTCATCAAAGTTTACTTTGTAGTAAACGTTATACATGCACACATGTATACGCATGTTTCTATACATGCAATCATTTAAATGTACATGCCCACTCAGGAGGCACAAACTGTTCTTTGTATTGATAGAGACATCATTCATATTCCTTTATTTCTTCTCGAAAGCATATGTTGTTACCACTCGTTTGAACCGTCTCGATGAGACGGTTCAAATGAATGGTAACAACATACACCTGTATAGAGAAATAAACAATTTTTGTTGTTTTTTTTTTATAAAAATTATAGTATCCTTAGACTGAAATGGGTTAATGCAAAATAAATAAACTAGACAAAAAGTGTTGTATACGCCTATCAAAAATGTATTATTATCCATATGTATGTAGAGCTTGACCAACAGTACATTAAAGGTACATGCCCACTCAGCAGGCACAAACTATTCTTTATATCAGAGACATCATCTGAGACATTTTCTAGCAAAATAAACATTCATTCACCATTACCCCACATATTGATTGGCGTTATCATACATTTTATATCAGACGTAAATGTCCACACTGATATCAGGGGCTAGTTGAAACTCTCAAAACCGGACACCCTGGGTGTCCGACTCCGAGACCTTCCTCTGTATACTGTTGAATGGTGCTATTTTTATCACACGACCTTTGACCTGTCCAGATAGAAAATATGCTAATTGGAAAACCGAATAAGGGGCGTATTGTCAAATACGAATAATAGTGTATCAAACATCACACACGTATATACATTAATTTAAACAAGACACAGACTATAAATTCGGCCACAAACATAAAATTTGATTATAAGAGGTTGAATATTAAAAGCCTAATGAAAACATCACATAGAGCATTAGTAGGCCGTTGACCTTTCGTAGTATGGACGTAGTCAGCCGCTTGCGTTAACTCTTAGACCGATATCTGATTTTTTTTTGTCGTCTGCTGTTTATTTTCTATTTCCATTGTTATCATCAAAAACATGCCTTGACAGCACTTTAGAATAATTTACAACATGCTTTGACCGCACTTCAGAATCATTTCCATTGGAAATGATTCTGAAGGGCTGTCAAACCATGTTTTTATTGAGAAATAAGGCAAGATATACAAGCAACAGCAGACGACAATTGTTGTGAGTAGCGGCCTAAGGATTAATCTTGTCCGGATGTCAACGTTTCCGAGCACCTATTGGCATGTTCAGCTCGCTATCAAGCAGTTTGATTGGCTGAGCCTGAGCTGTGTTACAGCTCAGGCTCAGCCAATCAAGTTGCTTGGTTCTAAGCACGATATTCAAGCGTTTTGAAATGAAACAATTGACAAATATTGGCAAGATTAGCGCAGGTGGGGGTGCACGTTATTTATCCCGTCAACACAGTGCACATGTGCCGTGAAACACGGTGCCGTGAAACATTTTTGATATCCAGTCAATACAATTTTTGCATTTTACAGCCATTTGAAGGTATTGACGGGATAAATAGAATAGTAGGTTAGTGCCGTGAATGGGAAAAAATATCTGGCGCGGCACGGAAACGGGATGTGCTCGGCAGAGCCTCGCCCATCCCGTTTCCTGAGCCTTGCCAGATATTTTTTCCCATTCACGGCACTAACCTACTATTCTCTATCTATTTTCCTTATTTCTGAACCAAAGTATATGTTGTGACCACTCATTTGAACCGTCTCGGCGAGACGGTTCAAATGAGTGGTCACAACATATACTTCCGATGAGAAATAAAGAATTTCTTGAGCCTTGCCAGATATTTTTTTCCATTCACGGCACTAACCTACTATTCTCTATATGCAGTCCTCTAAACCAGGATACAAGGCTTGGGCAATTTACTAAACCCAATCAAATTTATATGACTTTATACCATTTAATGGGTAATGAAACGTAAATTAGAGATTTGAAACTTTCTATATACATATGTAAAAGTAGCGATGCACGGATCACCATAAAGATAGGAATTGTAACAGAGGTCCAGCGAAATAAAACGAGGCCCCGATAGGGTTTGAAAAGCCAACGTATGATGAATTATATATGACGATGTGTACTTTCTCCAGTTCGTTCTGCAATATATTTGTACACATATGATAGACTGGAAGATACGGAAGCCCATTAGGGCCACTTCACTTTTTTTATCTTTTCTTGAATTTTCGAGATGTTTTCTTGAATTTTCAAGATGTTTTCTTGAATTCTTGAAAATTCAAGAAAAGAACTTGAAAATTCAAGAAAACATCTTGAATAAATGGAAATTAAAAAAAAGTGAAGTGAAGAATGGGCTTCCGTATGAAGATCACTATATAAGAACTATATAAATACTAACTGTGTAGGCCCTCTTCCACGGACAAACAGTCGGGTTAGAATATTTTGTTTCGCTGAAAATATTAAAGGTACATGCCCACTCAGTAGGCACAAAATGTTCTTTACATCGGAGACATCATCTGAGACATTGTCTGACAAAATAAACATTTATTCACCATTACCCCACGTATTGATTGGCATTATTATACATTTTATATCCGACGTAAATGTCCACACTGATAACAGGGGCGATAACCGTGTTTCCTTAAAATATTAACGGACAAATATGTTTATTCTCCGTATTTATTTGTTGATGTGCAATGATCATACTTTATAATCTGTCGAAGATATTATTTTTTCAGGTGACTCATTTAATTAGTAAACCTTTTTAAATTTAACGTTTTAACTGTTTGATTATTTTGCTTGCGGTTTTCTTGATTCATGTCTAACCACATTGTATAATTGCATTAAAGGTACATGCCCACTTAGTAGGCACCAGCTGACGCATTAGTATAAATAATTACAAAATACCATGCCTCATTTGCATATGAAAATAGCCTGATACCACCGCGAGTCACTATCAGTAAAATACATATTACTAAATGATTATATATCTGTATAGCGGGCACTCGTAAGTTTTAGAACTGGTGGAATAGTGACAAAATTATACACTTATTTAATTCCTATAAAAAACAGTTTGTGCCTACTGAGTAGGCATGTACATTTAAGACGAATTCTTTCTCTGAAACTGAATGGCCGACAGCGTAGCCCCAGATCAGACTGCGCGGGTGATCCGCGCAGTCTAATCTGGGGCTACGCTGTTCGGTAACATCCGAAGGTACAGTACCTCAGATTGAGATCCATATATCTGTACTAAAGAGGGCGTTTGGTTTCGGCAGTCGTTCTTGCCTCCATATATCACTGCCCGCACATACAAGTATCGTCTTACGGCCATGACAGCGGGTCGCCGTCATAGCTAAATGGCGGACAAATCGCCGGGACCCGGATGATTATAATGGTTTCAGCGATTTGATAAATGAAGTCAAATTTCGAAGCGCTCGAATTTAAACTTAGTCTACTTGATGGCGATGTTTACTATGCGAGACGAGGCGTGTGGTTTTGTACCTAAGAATATATGCGATTTTTCATGAAAATTATTTACAGAAAATGTGATAACTTCTATTTACAAATGACGTCAGAGGTTGATGAAACTTCAGAGCAAATGGAGAATGTAATTCCACATTTGCTATGAAAAGTTCATCAACGTCATTTGTGGAAAGTACCATACATTTTCATTCAAATTGTAAACAGTTTTAATGACAAATTCGCACGTCTTCTTAGGTGCAAAATGACATGGATTGCCCATATGTATATGTGGCTGTGACTGGAGTCATGTGACTTATGGCATTTGTGGCCAGTGTAATTCCTGATCATATCGCACACACCTGTTGCCGGATAATAAACTTGTTAGAAGCATGACGTGTACTTAATTGACGGAATGGCGAACAGTGTAGATCCTGATCAGACTGTGCGGATGCACAGGCTGATCTGGATCTACACTGGTCGCAAAACCCATAAGCCCCATTTCTCCAGTCACAGCCGGATATGACTATGCACATATGACTATGCACATATGACTAAGCACATCATCAGAACTTGACTGTAAGTGGGATATTAATTTAATATTAAAGGCACAAACTGTAGAAAATAAATAAGTGCATATTTGTGTCACTATTCCATCAGGTCTAAAGATTACGAGTGCCCGCTATACAGGTATAATCATTTATTATTACTTAGATATCAATTTTTGCCTAGAAAGTGCCTGTATTTGCCTACAGCAATAACATACACAGTCCAGGCTGATACGGCGTGTTTTCCAGTCTGTTACTGAAACTTCTAGTCTGATACTGCCATTTCTAGTCTGATACCATCGTTACTAGTCTGATACCGCCGTTTCCAGTCCGATACCATGTCTCGCGCGCGTATTAAACCAGTTCCTTTGGGCATGCGCATTGCGTATGTTTACTTTATCGTCTGCGTAAATTTTGACAGATGCCGGGAATTTAAATGTGTAGGCTCTGTATTTCATCATTCAATCATGGATAACGGTATAGATTTTAATATAGGATTATCACAACTGCCGGATGATTGATATTGAAATTGATATCTAAGTAATCTAAGTAATAAAGACGTTAATACGTGTCTTGTTTGATATCGGCCTAGGTATCGTCCCTCGGTAAATTGGTATCAGCCTTCGACCTTTGGTCTCAGGCTGATACCAAGTTACCTCGTGCCGATATCAAACAAGCCATGTATTAACCTCTAAGTAATATGCATTTTATTGATAGTGACGTGCGGTGGTATCAGGCTATTTTCATACGCAAATGAGGCATGCTATTTACACTAATTAAAAATTTCACTTGAAAAAATAATATTATGGACAGAGTATACAGTAACTGTATGATCATTGCACATCAAATAATAAATACGGAGAATAAATAGTAATGTCCGTTAACATTTCAAGGAAGGAAAGACGGTTATCGCCCCTGATATCAGTGTGGAAAATTAAGTCTGATACAAAATGTATAATACTGCCAATCAGTATGTGGGGAAATGATGAATGAATGCTTATTTTGCCAGAAAACGTATCAGATGATGCATCTGATATAAAGAACATTTTGTGGCTACCAAGTGGCTATATACCTTTAATGTAATTATACAATGTGGTTAGAGATGAATCAAGAAAACCGCAAGCAAAATAATCAAACAGTTAAAACGTTACATTAAAAAAGGTTTGATTGTTGCTTAATTATATTAAATATAGGCGTTCTGGTATGATATCATTGATGAATAATTATATGTTACGTCAATTCTAGTATCTGGCTGTGACTGGAGAAATGGGGCTTAATGCGACCAGTGTAGATCCAGATCAGACTGTGCATTCGCACAGTCTGATCAGGATCTGCACTGTTCGCCATTATGTCAATGCAACACCCGTCATGCTTCAAACAAGCAAATTGTATATCGTTATCAGGGTACAGGAGTGTGCTATAGGATCAGGAGATGCCCTGTAGTTGATTTCACCAAAATTGTAAAGTATACTTATCTAGGAAAGTATACTTTGAGGGAGTAATCATTTTTTCCCCCAAAATGCATTCATTTTTTCCCCCAAAATGCATTATGTCGTATAGAACTAACCACTGCATATATTTGATGATTAAAAGTATGCAGAATTATTATACTGAATTTATTACATTATCACAGCCAAAATGGCTGTGATAATGTAATAAATTCAGTATAATAAAAATTAATAAATTTATCCTGAAATTGAAAATTTCTCCCTCAAAGTATACTTTGCTAGATAAGTATAGATAAGTATAATTTGCCATGTTGATGAAATATACTACAGGTCATAAATCCCATAAACCCCATTTCTTCAGTCACAACCACAGTTTAGTGAAATCTGCTATTGGAGTTTTTTCTCCGAAACTCAACAGCAATAACACTGATCCTGATCTGATGGTGCGCATGCGCAGGCCGATCTAGGTCACAAATTCCATAAGCCCCATTCTACAGTGCAGAGTATTCGAATTGTATACCCTCAGCTTTCGATTTCGTATCCTGAGAGTAACAACATATTCGGCATCTACATTCATTATTCACCATCTGCCATAACTCTATTTCCGACCGAGGTCGGAGGTGGAAACGAAATGGCCTGTATGTAGACTACTGATAAATGTACTGCTTAAACTGCCAGCAACATATCATCCTGAAATTGAGAAAACCATCTAAGAATGTTGTCCTCCCAAAGATATTAAATCGTAATTACACATAAAACATATATTTCCAAACCAATGTTTATGTTTTCAGATATTTGAATTAAGGTCACCGTTACATGGTCAGCTAGTCGTTATATTTATACATTTGAATATTACTTTATCTTGAGTAGCCATTGTGTCATTTCATGATGTTGTATTGTATTTACCACATGTTGTCATAACTATGTGACCTGAGTGAATAAACGAATAATAATAACAAAAGTCACATCCGGTTGCATAGGGTAATGCTCATGGCGAACTACACAACCGCCTGCGTTAAACGTACCTACTGTCTGTTCCACGTTTTCCTGCCGACGAACTTTTGGCTATTAAACACATTAAATGTAAAAAATATTTAACTGTAAGTACTTTTTCACCAATAACAAAAAGTCACCCTCCCCAATTTTGTTTGGTGTGATGAAATTCCATCAAATATTGATTTAATAGCGAAACAACAATTGGGTTAACATGAGCAAAAAGAGGCGGAAGGTGGGGGGGGGGGTAAAAAAAAAGAGAAAAAAAATGGGTCCACAAAACAAAAAAATATATATAAAATATATATATAAATCTATTATTAGCCCCCATATTAAATTCCCATAGGGAAATCGTTTTTCGTTATAAAGTCAATATTTTTACATAATTTCATCAAATAAACTTTTGTGGGGAGGGTGACTTTTTTGTTATTGATGAAAAGGTATTTACTTTCATACACTTTTGGGATGTAATGTGTTTAATGGTCAAAAGTTCGTCGGCAGAAAAACGTGGAACAGACAGTAGATGTCAAATTTTCTGAACATCTATTGGCATTCTTAACTCGCAATCAAGCAGCTTGATTGGCTGTGCCTGAGCTGTAGCACAGCTCAGGCACAGTCAATCAAGCTGCTTGATTTCAAGCGCAATATTCAAGTATGTTGAAATAAAACAATTGACAAATATTGGCAAGATTAGCACAGCCGGTGGTGTATACTGGTAAAATCTTCCATGAACCCGATATTTACCAAAAACGACGCTACAAAATACGCACAATTAATCAAATGAACATTGGGCACTGAAAAATGATTCGACTTTCGTGTTTAGCTCAATTTTGGGGTTGAGGGTAGTAATTTCACACCCCGTGATAGTTTGGGTTGAGTAAATCCCGCCGCCGCGGTATAACAAATACCGCGACACGGGAACATGGATTTAGTTTGTTTTCCGACCACTCGAGAGAGACGTTGAAGTATAAGCGGGATCTAAACTGCTCGCAATTCCGCGGCTGAAATAATATCCACGCACACGTCAATCAGATAGTTTGATCCTCTGCGATTTTGAACACGTGATGAACTGAAATGTACACTGTTAAACGACGTTGCTTGTTTTTCTCATGACGCGTAACAATGTGCCCAAATCTTTACAAAACGCAGCGTAACCACAAAGTAGTATTCTGAAAATCGCAAAGTGACGCAAATTTCCGCGAAGACGCTTAAAGAAAGGAAGTGGGTATGAAGTCTTCGACGTAATTTACAGAAAACACCGTCAGATACATGTAAATAAAGACCCGACGGTACATTTGAAATTCCGGATAGGCGACACGCGTGTATTTATAATAAGGTATGTGTTTTTTACAGGAATTGGACAATGGTTGGTATCCTACATATGACACATTACTAATTTTGACAAATGTATCACATACCAGGCTCAGTTTAATATTATAAAAGCGATAATATGTCAACAATATTCTGTATTTTCACGTCGGAATTTTGTTATTTATACACACATACACCGCCACCTGCGGTAATCTTGTTAATATTTGCAAACTGTTTTAGTGCAAACTGCTTGGATATTGTGCTTGAAATCAAGCAGCTTGATTGGCTGGGCCTGAGCTGTGATACAGCTCAGGTTCAGCCAATCAAACTGCTTGATTTCAAGCACAATAGTTGAGATTTCAAACAAACGTTCAGAAACGCTGATATATGGGCCATATTAGCACAGGCGGGTGTGTATAGTCGTTTGTGGTGACTAAATTGTAAATGTACATTTTCAAGCGTAGCCAGTCAACTATGATTTATATTTTATATGGCACTATATCATGTGTCCCTAAGTTATTGTAAATCGCATAAAGAAAGAGTCACAAACTCTTGCAGAGTGAAGATAAACCCAGAACAGTGAAACCTATCTAAACCGAACACCCTGAAGGTACTGGATAAAGTTGAATTCAAAAAGTGGGGCTCTAAAACCGAACACTGAAGGATGGTATTGAATTACAGTGGGGCCTCTCTAAACCGACCCTGAAGGTACCTGTATAGTTGATTACAGGGGCCTCTCTAAACCCGAGACTGAAGTCCCCGAAACAGTTAATAACAGTGGGCCTCTCTAAACCGGACACCCTGAAGGTCTGGTATATTAATTACCAGTGCCTCTCTAAACCGAACACCCTGAAGGTACCCCGATACAGTTGAATTACAGTGGGGCCTCTCTAAACCGAACACCCTGAAGGTACCCCGATACAGTGAATTATGGGGCCTCTCTAAAGAACACCCTTGAAGGTACCCTGGCTATAGTTGAATTACGTGGGGCCTCTCTAAACCGAACACCCTGAAGGTACCCTGGTATAGTTGAATTACAGTGGGGCCTCTCTAAACCGAACACCCTGAAGGTACCCTGGTATAGTTGAATTACAGTGGGGCCTCTCTAAACCGAACACCCTGAAGGTACCCCGATACAGTTGAATTACAGTGGGGCCTCTCTAAACCGAACACCCTGAAGGTACCCCGATACAGTTGAATTACAGTGGGGCCTCTCTAACCGAAACACCCTGAAGGTACCCCGATACAGTTGGAATCAGTGGGCCTCTCTAAAACCGAACACCCTGAAGGTACCCCGATACAGTTGAATTACAGTGGGGCCTCTCTAAACCGAACACCCTGAAGGTACCCTGGTATAGTTGAATTACAGTGGGGCCTCTCTCCCTCCCTTCTCCTCTCTCCCTCCCTACAATTAAATCCTCTCTAAACCTGAACACCCTGAGGTACCCGGTATAGTTGAATTACAGTGGGGTCCTCTCTACGAACCCCCACCTTAAGGGGTAACAACCCGAATACAGTTGAATTAGTGGGGCCTCTCTAAACGAACCACCGATACAGTTGAATTACAGTGGGGCTCTAAACCGAACTGAAGGTACCCGGTAGTTGAATTACAGAAGGGGCTCTAAACCCCGAACACCCTATACCCCGACAGTTGAATTACAGTGGGGCCTCTCTAAAACCGAACACCTGAAGTACCCGGACCCAGTTGAAATTCAGGGGTGGCTCTAAACCGAACACATGAAGGTACCCCGGATAGTTGAATTACAGTGGGGCCTCTCTAAACCGAACACCCTGAAGGTACCCCGATACAGTTGAATTACAGTGGGGCCTCTCTAAACCGAACACCCTGAAGGTACCCTGGTATAGTTGAATTACAGTGGGGCCTCTCTAAACCGAACACACTGAAGGTACCCCGATACAGTTGAATTACAGTGGGGCCTCTCTAAACCGAACACCCTGAAGGTACCCCGAAACAGTTGAATTACAGTGGGGCCTCTCTAAACCGAACACCCTGAAGGTACCCTGGTATAGTTGAATTACAGTGGGGCCTCTCTAAACCGAACACCCCCTGGATTGAGGGGTACCCGATACCCAGTTGGAATTACAGTGGGCCTCTAAACCGAACACCCTGAAGGTACCCCAAACAGTTGAATTACAGTGGGGCCTCTCTAAACCGAACACCCTGAAGGTACCCTGGTATAGTTGAATTACAGGGGCCTCTCTAAACCGAACACATAAGGTCCGTACAGTTGAATTACAGTGGGGCCTCTCTAAACCGAACACCCTGAAGGTACCCCGATACAGTTGAATTACAGTGGGGCCTCTCTAAACCGAACACCCTGAAGGTACCCTGGTATAGTTGAATTACAGTGGGGCCTCTCTAAACCGAACACCCTGAAGGTACCCCGATACAGTTGAATTACAGTGGGGCCTCTCTAAACCAACATAAGGTTCCCCGACGTTGAATTAGTGGGGCCTCTCTAAACGAACAACTGAAGGTACCCTGGTATTGAAGTTAGTGGGGCCTCTCTAAACCGAACACCCTGAAGGTACCCCGATACAGTTGAATTACAGTGGAACCTCTCCAAACCGGACACCCTGATTCCAAGCGATATATTCAAGCATTTTGAAATAAAACATTTGATTAACGCAGGCGTATGTGCGTAGTTGACGCTCACGAATTTAATTTCATGAAAAGCAACATGTGAACAATAACTTGGAACATCTGCATACGATATAAAACAGATTCTGTGATTTTAGTTCCAAATTTTAGATAATGATTACAACAGGAGGAAGTAGATGCTGATATTATAATTGGCAGAAATTACGCAGATGTCGATAACACTTGGGGTCACTGAAAATGGGCGTACAAAGGATTGATTTTATTGCGAAAAATATGGCATTTTAAACGAAACCTTTTGGAAAATGAGTATTAGCCCCTTTATGTTAATATCCCATAGAAAATTGCAATTTCCCAATAAAATCAATATTTGGAGGAATTTCATCAAATAACAAAGATTGGGAAGGATAATTTGTTATTGATCAAAAAGTGCTTGAATTTAAATATTGCTTAGATTTAATGTGTTTAATGACATATAAAGTTCGTCAGCAGCAAAACGTGGAACAGACAGTAGTCAGTATTTCAAGCAACGCACAATCATGCGCATGCGTATATGTCCGAATTACAGCGGAATCTCTCTAAACCGAACACCATGGGGACCTCCCAGGGTGTCCGGTTTAGAGAGATTCCACTGTACATTCTGACTTCGGAACTATATAAAGAATATCATGAAATAAAAATTACGACATGAAATTCGACCCTCTGATGGCGTACCGCGTGCTACCAAACACTCGCCAGTTGCCGTATTATCTTACACCGATTACAGAAAAAACAATACATATCAGATTAAATGTACACATGCGACAAGCCAAGTGATTTTGAATGAAAATCATTTACTGAAACTGGAAATGATTTCAACGATTTGATAAATGAAGGCAAATTTCTAAGCCCTCGAATTTAAACTGCTGGATATTGGTATTTACTATGCGGTGTGGTTTTGTACCTAAGAATATGTGCGATTTTGGATGAAAATTATTTACAGAAATAGTCATATTTTCTGTAAATTATTTCGAAAGTTGACGAAACTTTCAGAGCAAATGCGGAATAGGATTCCGCATTTGCTCTGAAGGTTTCGTCAACTTATGACACCACTTACAGAAATATCACAGTTTCTGTAAATATTTTTCATAAGAAAATCGCACATATTATTAGGTACAAAACCACACCGTATAGTAAATAGTATAGTCACATGCCTTGACACATATATACATCATGTAGTAAATACCAACATCCAAGTGTTTAAATTCGAGTGCTTCGAAATTTGCCTTCATTTATCAAATCGTTGAATCCATTATAATCGTCGGAGCCCCGGCATCTTCTTAGGTACAAAATCACAAGGCTTGTATCATATGAGACACGCCATGTGATTTTGTACCTTCGGACATCTGCGTAATTTCATGAAATACGTTTACAAAATTTACAATATTTTCCGTAAACGGCGTCTAAAGTTGACAACATTTTCAGAGTACATGCGGAATAAATTACCGCGTGTACTCTGATAATTGTGTTAACTTTTGACTTTATATATGAAAAATATTGTAAATTTTGTAAACGTATTTAATGAAATTACGCAGATGTCCGAAGGTACAAAATTACGAGGTTTGTAATATATGTGTTTTCTACGGATGACCCGAGATTGGCCGCTATGCGACTTGGATATAGAGACTACCAGGCTAGTGTCTTATGATATCAAGTTTATCAGGCAAGGCTATGAAACGCGTAGGAATTCCGAGGCTTGCCGAGGAATTCCTGCCGTTTCCGAGCCGAGCCTGATAAACTTGATATCAAAAGACACTAGCCTGGTATTCTATTTATCAGGTAACGTTTTATGCTGGAAAATGACCACAGATGGCGTCGTTATCTATGGACAGACTGCGGACTTGTTTACGTTGCGTCATTACTGTGACGTCAGTCGGTAACATCACATGACGTCATCTGACCAATGGAACGACAGTTTTCACTTACGTGTAACCCGGCTGTTTGTATCAGCAATATGTTATCAGTTAGTACGTATTCGGTCAATACAGTGCAGGTTACCTGATAATTTACTATATAAGTCATAAGTCACCCAACAGATTCAGCCAGCGACGGTACATATTCCGAATGCTGAAATACTACCCATGTACAAAAGGTCTCTCCGGGTCGTCTTTAGTCATATGGTGGCTGTGGCTGGAGAAATGGGGCTTGTGACCCGTGTTTTCCTAGTCAAATAACCCAATCCCGTAGTCTGATAACGATCTATATTGTTTGTTAGAAGCACAGTGTGTGTTTCATGGATGGAATGGCGAACAGCGAAGATCCTGATCTGATCTGGATCTACACTGGTCGTAAACCCATAAGTCCAATTTATGTAGCACAGCTCAGGCTCAGCCAATCAAACTGCTTGGTTTCAAGAACAATATTCAAGTGTTTTGAAATAAAGAAATTGACAAGATTAGCGCAGGCGGTCGTGTAACCCCCTTATTCCACGGAGCCCTTCAATTAGCGGCGTAACTCCCTCAAAAAGGTAGTCCCCTTATTCCATAGCACTCTTCAATTATCGATGAAAGATGACCGAACTGTTAAATTGAGGGAACGAATTGTTAATTCGTGGGAACGAATTGTTCGGCATAAATAGAGAATAGTAGGTTAGTGTCGTGAATGGGAAAAAATATCTGGCAAGGCTCAGGAAACGGGATGGGCGAGGCTCTGCCGAGCACATCCCGTTTCCGTGCCGCGCCAGATAGTTTTCCCATTCACGACACTAACCTACTATTCTATGTATCCCGTCAACACCTACAAATGGCTGTAAAATGCAAAAATAGTATTGACTGGATATCAAAAATGTTTCACGGCACCGTGTTTCACGGCACATACACACTGTGTTGACGTGATAATAAATGTAGACAGTGCGTTGACTGTAGACATATTGGGTTTTCAAGTCAGATAGAGAGACCCCACTCAAACACAGAAAATCGTAGGAATGTGTCACCTTATACGGTACAACACTTCAGTCTAAACCAAAATTTAAACACATACATCTCTGATTTGCATTTTAATGATGTTAACTCGTAACCATATACGTTTCCTAAACACGATTAGAATACCACCGCGTTTGATGTGGAACGTTAGATGTCACCAAATAACGTGTCTAGGTAATTTGTAGATACGTAAAAGACTTTGGGTCAAGCGCAAGTCGCATTGTCGAATTATCCCACCGTTCTACCAGCTGCCTTACAGTGGGGTCAGCGTGTACGTGCACACACGAACGAACACGACAGGTTGGTTCCAACCTGTCGTGTTCGTTCGTGTGTGCACTTACACGCTGACCCCACCGTAACTCTGAACAAGTTCAACGATACTTTTCTCAAAATCGGACGTCCTTACGAACGTATATCTGGGGCTGTTTCACTAAACTTCGTACGACTTCGAAACATGCCCCAGATATGCACGTGCATTGATTTAGAGTGACACAAGTATTACATCACCGCCTGCGCTAATCTTGGAAACATTTACGCAGCTTGGTTGTCTGAGTCTGAGCTGTGCTACAGTTCAGGCTCAGACGATCAAACTGCTTGATTGCGAGTTGAGGTTGCCAATAGATGTTCAGAGACACTTACATCTGGGCAAGATCACACCTGTCGGTTGTGTATGGGAGTTGAGATTGCCAATAGATGTTCAGAGACGCTTACATCTGGGCAAGATCACACCTGGCGGTTGTGTATGGGAGTTGAGATTGCCAATAGATGGTCAGAAACGCTGACCCCCGGGTATGAGTAACGCAGGCGGTTGTGTATGGGAGTTGAGAGTGCCAATAGATATTCAGAAACTCTGACATCCGGGCAAGATTAACACTCACTGTTGTGTATGGGATCCATTCTGGAAATCCATGTCGCAATCATGACAAAGCACGAGTATGTTGTAGATACAATCAATGGAGGGCCGATATACTGAGAATTACATGATGTACATAATATGTGCATGTAATGATTTACAATGACATGTGTGCATCTCAAATGGTACGTGAACTGTAACGTTTAATTACCGACGCTATAAATGGCCATTTTTTACATTTTCCTGACTTTTTGTCATATTTGTGTTAGCGCGTGTTTGATGTAGCCGGTATGATTAACACATCATATAAACTTATGCACTTGTTGTGTCATTTATTAAAGTGGTATGCTGTCATATATATAGACCTATTTATACGGTGTTCCGCAGGGGACATGGATTTTCATTTCATAAATTCGTTCCCACGAAATAACAATTCGTTCTGTCAATTTAAAAATTCGTTCCTTCAATTCAACAATTCGTTCCCACGAAATAACAATTTTTTAATTCGTTCGTTCCGTTGTATGCTGTCGGACATATATACCTATTTATGCGGTGTTCTGTTTTCGCCCTCGTAACATCTCTATCGAGTCGATACTACGGTAGTACGATAGCACGATAATTATAGTACGATATCACGACGGTACGATGACGATAGTGCGATGCTACGGTGATAATAGTACGATACTACGATGACTACGTACTATCGCCATCGTGGCATCGTAGTATCGTCACCGTAGATATCGTACTATCGTTATCGTGCTATCGTAGTATCGACCCGATAGCGATATTACGATGGCATAAACGGAACACCGTATATTTCTGTCTGTAACGGTGTTACACTTGACTTAGAGGTACGACGGCGTCACAAGAATGTGTGATTCAGTATGTCATATTATTGTTTAACCCTTTCCCTGATAGAAACGACTTTTCACGACTCTGCAGAAGATGTCTTTAGAAAACATTGTGGGGAAAGGAGAAATTGCTTGTAACAAGCAATTTCTCCTTTTCCCACAACGTTTTCTACTCTATCGGATAATTTAACCATCATTTGACCCAGCATTTGATTCTTTTATTCCGATGTTTTCGATTTGGAAGAGTCGAAATATCACAAAACAGGGAAAGGGTTAAAATGGGCATTCATGCTGCAGTTACTTAGTTTATTATATACGTGCTTTCGTTTCCCATTGAAAAACAATGTAACGCAAGAATTCAATATTCTTCCATATTGACGTCTCGTGAGTTCATGTTGGTTAGTGCCGGAACTACGTTTCACGTCGCAAAATAGTTCCTTCTAAATCGCCACTAATTTGTTTATTTGATTTATGTTTTGTATATGTATGTGCATTTAAATTGCGAATGATGTAATACGTATATAATAAAAAGGTTATTTGATTTGTATGTGGATATATGCCACTCGTTCCGCCGCGTAACGATATTGCGTAACTGAATGTGCTGCGATATGTTCGTTTTGCAACCAATCCAGGCGCGGATACAGAAATAATTGGAGGGGGGGGTGGGTCTGTAATTAAAATTCGGCATAGCCGACCTCTGTGAGCGCGAAATGGTAAAGTAGGGAGGTCTGGGGGTCCTCCCCCAGGAAATTTTTAGATGCCAGATCGCCGCAGATGCGATTTCCTGACACCTAGGCCACGAAAAAAGTCATCCAACTATTCGAGTATTGTAGACTTTCGTCATTTTTTTGCCGGGAGGCAGGGGGGGGTCCGGACCCCCCTGGACCCCTGCCCCCCCCCCCCCCCCCCCCCCCCCCGCCCCCCCCCCCCCCCCACCCCCCCCCCCCCCTGTATCCGCGCCTGCAGTCCAATCATCACTGTTTGCATAAACCGATATAGCGGGATTTCGGGTTCAAAGGGTATCTGTACACTGATATCTGTTTCACGAAACATGCCCAACTAGTACGGCTATATACACAATGCAAAAACAATACTACTTTCTTATGAAATCAGTAAACTCTTCTAATACATATCATATTAAATCATCACTCATGTAAGATCCTCTAATTATGACATTTTATTTGTTTCCGGAAATTTATGTCGAATCTCACCATAAACATGGATTCCGCTGGGGAAAATAAAAAAATCGCCACTTCAAAACAAAATTATTTTATTTTTTTCGAAAATTGTAATTTTTTATCGCCAATTGTTTATTTTATCGCCAATTGTTTATTTTTATCGCCAATTGCGAAGTGGCGATCGCCAGCGGAATCCCTGCATAAATTTAGAGCTCATGGACTGATACTGAGTTTTATATGTCATGCACAACGACTAGACTAATCAGAATGTGACGTATAATTGCTTTGTTATATTTATGTGGCAAAAACTGAAAACTGAGATATGACACACAAATGAGTCGGCGCTTGAGAAAGGGTACCTTACGACATTTGCTAAATTTGTATATCGGTGGACATTCACATCGTTCAAGGTGTATGATCACGTGGTTACAACAACAACGTCGCCCACTCCAAAGTAAGTATTATTTCATAGTTTCCTTAATATGCAACGGATTATGATGAATATGGCGCAGCAAACGCGACTTCATGAGCTGCATTTGATGGTCCAGGGATTTTGGCACAGACTTATGTCGTTTTTGCGAAGAATCGATTTCCGTGTCAGAGACACGGAAATCGATTCTTCGCAAAAACGACAGAGGTTACAGAGAAATACAGAGAACACCAAATGCAGCTTAACAATACGCGTTTGATGTGCCACATTTCATCAAAATCCGTTACGTAATAAGGACACTATAAAAGAATACGTACTTGAATCGGTACTTGTTGTTGTTGTTAGTACCACGTGATAATACACCTTGACATCGTTGATAGGAATTAAATAAGTGTATACTTTTTTCACTGTTCCACCAGTTCTACAAATTACAAGTGCCCGCTATACAGATATAATCATGTAGCGATATTGATAGTGTTTCGGTGGTATCAGGCTATTTTCATATGCAAATGAGACATGATATTTTTTAATTATTTACACTAATTAAATGCGTCACCTGAACAAATAATATTGTCGACAGATTATAAAGTATGTTCATTGCACATCAAAAAATAGATATAGAGAATGAATAGTAATGTCCGTTAACATTTTACGGAAACATGGTTAACGCCCCTGAATTTATGTTTGATATAAAATGTATAATAATGCCAATCAATACGTGGGGTAAATGTGAATGAATGTTTATTTTGCCAGAAATGTCTCAGATGATGACTCTGATATAAATAATATTGTGCCTACTGAGTGGGCATGTACCTTTAAGATTAACCTTGCCCAGATTATCAACGTTTATTAATCATCTATTGGCAATACCAGCTGGCAATCAAGCAGTTTGATTGGCTGAGCTTGAGCTGTAACACAGCACAGGCCCAGCCAAATCAAGCTGCTTGAGTGCAAGCACAATATTAAAACATTTTGAAATGAAACAATTTACAAATAGTGGCAAAATTAGCGCAGGCGATGGTGTAATTACAGGGAAAAATAGGAGTTCTGTGTAATTGAACGAATATTGTATGTATATAGCAAATTTAAAATTTCACTTTTCGGCCAAAAAAAATGAGAATATTTAATATTTATTATTTTTTATAAAACTATACGGCCGCGGCCCGCATGTCGCGCCCGCCGAGGCTTTGATAGTACATGTACACCGAAATACTTTAACCAAAAACTGTAACCAATAATGAAAACTCGGACACAGACGAACGTACGGATGGACGGACGTACGCCAATGTGTCGACTATATCGCGATGTCCGCAAGAGGGCGCGACAGACTGAAAACGGTGGTTTTATACGACTTCTTTATTTCATTTTCGGCTCATGAATGGGAATATTATTTACTATAAAAAATGGTGGTTGAAAATAGTTTTCATTTTTTGTAAAATTCAAAACAGCGGCGATGAATGCTGGTTTTTGGCACAGTAAGTAGACACTTGTACATTTGCATTCATGGCAAATTTCACCATCTCACTAAGACAGGGTGGAGTGCCTTAGAAAATGTGAAAAGCCGGATTAAAATAATTGAATACACAAATATGAATGAAGACGTAATGCCCCTAAGTGACGAAACTGACTTGTTGCCTCTGAACCAGTGCAACCCCAGAAGCCTATTTCACCAACATTGCAAAGTATACTTATCTAGCAAAGTACACTTTGAGGGACAAATTTTCAATTTCAGAATAAATTGATTAATTTTTATTATAATGAATTTATTACATTATCACAGCCATTTTGGCTGTGATAATGTAATAAATTCAGTATAATAATTCTGCATACTTTTAATCATCAAATATATGCAGTGGTTAGTTGTATATGACATAATGCATTTCCGGCGGAAATAAATGATTACTCCCTCAAAGTATACATTGCTAGATAAATATTCTTTGCAATTTTTATGAAATCGGCTACAGGATGTATTCAGGATGCTTCTAAAATTTGGTTACGTGTGTATTTTCACTTTAATCTACTTTTTTCATTTCTGAGGAAAATAATAATTACTAAATATGTGAACAAAATATGCATCCTCTTTATTTATGTGTTGATGTGCAGTGATCATACTGTATAGTATGTCTATAAGAATATATATAAGTATATATGTTCAGGTGACGTTAATATAAATAATTTCAAAATGTCCTGCCTTATTTGCATATAAAGATAGCCTAATACAACCGCGCGTCCCTATCAGTAATTTAACGATTACTAAATGATTATATCTGTATAGCGGGTTATGGTAAGTGTTAAAACTGTTGGAATCGTTAAACAAGTATACACTTATTTAATTCATATAAAGACAAGTTTGTGCCTAACGGATGGGACCCCAACTTTAAAGGTACATGCCCACTCAGTAGGCACAACATGTTCTTTATTGGAATAAAATAAGTGTATAATTGATCTCACTATTCCACCAGTTTTAAAGACTACGAGTCGCGCTATTCAGATATAATGATTTAGTAATATTTACTTTTACTGATAGTGACGTACGGTGGTATCAGGCTATTTGCATATGCAAATGAGGCAGGATATTTGTTAATTATTTATATTAATTAAATGCTTCACCTGACAAAATAATATTTTCAACAGATTATAAAGTATGATAATTGCACATCAAAAAATAAATACAGAGTTTCAATAGTGATGTCCGTTAACATTTAAAGGAAACACGGTTATCGCCCCTGATATCAGTGTGGAATGTTACGTCTGACATAAAATGTATAATAATGCCAATCAATACGTAGGGTAATGGTAAATGAATGTTTATTTTGCCAGAAATGTCTCAGATGATGACTCTGATATAAATAATGTTGTGCCAACTGAGTGGGAATGTACCTTTAAGATTAATGTCTCATATGATGTCTCTGATATAAAGAACATGTTGTGTCTACTGAGTGGGAATGTACCTTTAACATAGTACATAACTTGGTATGGTAGGAATGCGAGAAGTAACATTATAATACCAGTTTCCACGTGTTTGCTGAAACGATTTAATTACGATTTCACATCTGAAACCGTGACGATCAAAGAAGTAAAGAACAAGTTTTATTTGATCAATTTAATATAAATTAAATTAACCACATACGCGTAAGAAGCGGAGGTGCATAGCTGACAAAAACTTAAGAGGCAAAAAATTGTTATTTGCGATAAGGGGTGATGTTGAATGCAATCCAACTCCGAGACAGCCATTAATTAAACACTCTCATTAAAAGGAGGAGCACATTCTCATTGATGAAACGTCGGAGTAATTGAAAATACTATCTCTTTGATGGTTCATGATAAAACGGGAATGATTGTGTTTTTGACCAGTTCAGCGCCTGAACAGCTAATACAATTATATACCCTGAGATATTTTTATCCATACATTGTGAATGTTAATAGCGAACAGTGTAGGCCCTGATCAGACTGCGCAGATGCGCAGTCTGATCAGGGTCTACACTGTTCACGTAGAAAAATACCCCTTTTTATCAAGGCGCATTAGGTATGTTTAAAGGTACATGCCCACTCAGTAGACACATGTTCTTTATATCAGCGACATCATCGGAGACATTTTCTGGCAAAATAAACATGCATTCACCATTACCCCACATATTGATTGACATTACTATACATTTTATATCAGATGTAAATGTCCACACTGATAGCAGGGGCGATAACCGTGTTTCCTTAAAATGTTAACGGACATTACTATTTATTCGCTGTATTTATGTTTTGATGTGCAATGATCGTACTTGATAACCTGTCGAAAATATTATTCGTTCTGGCGACTCATTTAATTAGTATAAATAAATACCATGCCTCATTTACATATGAAAATAGCCTGATATCACCGCTCGTCACTATCAGTAAAATAAACATTACTAAATGATTATACCTGTATAGCGGGCACTCGTAATGTTTAGAACTGTTGGAATAGTGACACAATTATACACTTATTTAATTCCTATAAAGAACATGTTGTGCCTACTGAGTGACCATGTACCTTTAAAGGTACAAATCATCGATGACGTATAATACTTGCATTTAAGATTACTCAGCTGAACTGGGTCAAATTTCACTAAACTTCGTACAACACAAAATGTTCGTACGAAGATTTATGTATAAATGTAATTGACGCATTAATGTGGGTGGCTTATTCTGCCATTTTAAACCTACATGTAGGGGTCATTCAATTGAAAGAATCCACAAAATAATGTCCATTTTTATTTAATTTTGCACTTTTAGTCGTACGAAGTTTAGTGAAACGGCCCTGGGGCCGTTTCACTAAACTCCGTTCGACTAAGGAGTTCGTAAGTCATTAGCGGCCGATTTTGGAAATCTTTGGCGAATGTTCAGATTTAATGACCCGACATGTAGGTGGAAAAGTGTCGCATTAACGAGTCACGTTAATATGAAAAGTGAATTTATACAAATCTTCGTAAGAACATTTTTGTCGTACGAAGTTTAGTGAGCCGGCCCTCTGAATCATATTGCAGTATGCCTTTGATCGGTTACATGACACACTTTAATTATACGCTAGTAACCCGAATATTCGTGAATTTACATAAAGACATATAGACAAACACGATACCTCCGTAATAAGTATACATTCGTACATATGTGAGTCAAACTGGAGAAAATGACGCTTATGCCGTTTTGCGCCCATTGTAGAACCATATCTGGGGCCCGTTTCACTAAACTACTTACGACTAAAATGTTCGTAAGTGCAAATTTAAGATCGTCTGCAAATTTCAATTTATGGATTTACATTTATTGAGCATAGGCTGCATATGCAGCCTATGCTCAATAAATGTAAATCCAAAACTTGTTTCCAAGAAAACATTGCTAATGTGATATTTACAGACTATCATAAGTTTGCACTTACGAACATTTTAGTCGTACGAAGCTTAGTGAAACGGCCCCCAGAATAACGACAGTTGATCAGGATCTGCCCTTTTAGCCATTCAGTGAATTAAAGCAACGGTCATGTTTGAAAAAAGGCAGAACTGTATAGATCCTAATCAGTGAGCGGGAGTGAGATATTACTGTCTGTTCCACGTTTTGCTGTTAAACATATTAAATGTAATAAATATTTAAATGTAAGTAATTTTTTATCAATAACAAAAAGATCTCCGTCCCAATTTTTTTTATTTGGTGAAATTCCATCAAATATTGATTTTATTGCGAAAAAAACGACTTGCCTATTAGAATTTAAAATAGGGCAAAAAGAATGAGGAAGGTGTCCAGGATGGTCGAAAATGAAAAAAAATGGAAATTGACATCGAAACCTGTCTAGGTAGCTGGGAAATGATGTAAATAAGAAAACAAAAGTTAGATTTTGAAAATCAGTCCACAAATACATTATTTAAAAAAAATATATATTTTAGCCCCAATGTTAAATTTCCATAGGAAAATCATTTTTTCGCTATAAAATAAATATTTGGTGGAATATCATCAAATAAATTTTTTCGGGGAGGGTGACTTTTTTTGTTATTTATGAAAAAGTACTTACAATTAAATATTTTTTAGATTTAATTTGTTTAATAGCCAAAAACGTGGAACAGAGAGTAGGTCATAATTTAGACTGGACACAATGAGCAAAGCCCCATTTCTCCTGTCACCGTGACATATTACATTAAATGCGTAGGAGTATATCAAAGAGAGATCATCGAACCCCTATATACATGTATGCGTTATATACTAAAGATAAGTGGGTGGGGTACATTGCACATGCAGGTACTTCGCACTAGTATCTGCAATTACAAGACTGTACTAACATAGCAATCGATTGTCTAGTAACATAAGGTCGTATTTAACTGCTATGCTTAGCATAGCATCGATATGGGCCTACGCTAATCCTGCCAAGATTTGTCGATCTCTTTATTACAAAATACAGTGAAACCTCTATAAACCGACACCCTGTGAGGTCCCCAGTACAGTTAAACCTCTATAAACCGGACACCCTGGGAGGTCCCCAGTACAGTGAAACCTCTATAAACCGGACACCCTGGGAGGTCCCCAGTACAGTGAAACCTCTATAAACCGGACACCCTGGGAGGTCCCCAGTACAGTGAAACCTCTATAAACCGGACACCCTGGGAGGTCCCCAGTACAGTGAAACCTCTCTAAACCGGACACCCTGGGGGGTCCCCAGTACAGTGAAACCTCTATAAACCGACACCCTGGGGGTCCCCAGTACAGTGAAACCTCTCTAAACCGGACACCCTGGGGGGTCCACATGGTGTCCGGCTTAGAGATGTTTCACTGTAAATCAGGCATTTTATCATTCTGAGCCATAGTGTCGTGTGCTATGCGATCACGAACAGACATTATCAGCTGAGATAAATGACCAGGAATCTCATCAACAATAAGATCACAGGTGTTTTATTGGTGTCCGGTTTAGAGGGGTTCCACTCTACATCGATATTGTACTTGAAAGCTTTACGGTTTGATTGGTGGAGCTGTGCCACAGCTCAGGCACAGCCAGTCACACTGTTTGAATGCCAGTGGATATAGTGGAACCCCTCTAAACCGGACACATGGAAAAATATGGATGTTTAACTTAGATGTGTTTCGCTGTTATGTATCTCTAATTACAATGACGTTTCATGATTGCAAAACACTAGAATGTGTCATGAGGTCCTCACATGTCTGATTTACATTGGAATATCTCCAAACCGGACACACTGGGAGGTACCTCCCAGGGTGTCCGGTTTGGAGAGGTTCCACTGTATTGCCAATAGATATTAAAAAAACGTTGATATCTGGGCAAGATTAACGCAGTTTGTGGTATACCGAAGTAGACTGGCATTTGAAATTAAACATTCTATCATACACACAATACTAATATAACAACATTTGCAAACACTGTAGATCCAGGAGGCCGTTTCACTAAACTTCGTACCACTAAAATGTTCGTAAGTGCAAAATTATGATAGTCTGTAAATTTCACATTAACAATGTTTTCTTGCAAACAATTAGTGGATTTATAGTTATGGAGAATAGGCTAGTCCAAACGTCCAGACGATCCTAAATTTGCACTTACGAACATTTTAGTCGTACGAAGTTTAGTGAAACGCGTCCATGAGGAACCGTCTTGTAAAAAGCCGTCTCATCAGGATCTGCAGTATTTTTTAGTATTTTTCCTGATATATTAAAGGTACATGCCCACCAGTAGGCACCAAATGTTCTTTATAGGAATTAAATAAGTGTATACTT
Organism: Conchocele bisecta; assembly: GCA_029237695.1. Lineage (NCBI taxonomy): Eukaryota > Metazoa > Mollusca > Bivalvia > Lucinida > Thyasiridae > Conchocele > Conchocele bisecta. Next base: position 24,345,659 of record CM055272.1, read on the forward strand.
GTCTCACTATTCCACCAGTTACACAAGGAAATTTACGCCTGATATAAAATGTATAATACTGTGCGGAATAATGGTGAATGAATGTTTATTTTGACAGAAAATGTCATATCTACAGAATATACAAAACTATCTATCTCCCTATATTATAACCTACTGAGTGGACATGTACCTTTAAACATATCCCGTATCTGTCCAGGAATGGGCATGCAATTTTCAATATCAGATAATTAGGGGTGAACCGAGTTAAAACACAAAAAGTAAATATATTGTTATGTGGCGTATATATAGCTCAGCGATTGGATAAATGACCTTACGAATCTAGCGATCAGCGCAAAGTTCCAGATCAGACTGCATGGATGATTAGGATCTGCGCTGTTCGCCATTTAGTCACTGAAGGGCAGTACCAGAAAACAGCAAACACAATTTTCCCAAACAAATTGTGGTCGTTTGTAATCGGATCAGGATCTACTATCATTACAAACTTCGTAAGATCATTTGTGGCTGTGACTTGAGAAATTGGGCTTATGGATTTTGCGACCAGTGTAGATCCAGATCAGGCTGTGCATCCGCACAGCCTGATCCGGATCTGCACTGTTCGCCATTCCACCAATGAAACGCATGCCATGCTTCTGGCAAGGAATATAACTCGTTAAGAGGTTACAACATGGGTGTGTTACTTGATCAAGAGCTACACTGGTCTCAAATCACATAAGCCCAATTTCTTACAGCCACAGTTTAATTCACCGGTGGCGTACTAAAAGCACGGGTACTGGTACTCACCGAATTAGCGGCGCTCACGACACTCACTATGACTATGAGCAGCAGCGTCAACAACCTGTAATCATAGAGATACATTGACGTCAGTTTTTATAAATCAAAGTAGTGAAAGTACTACTACCAGAGCCTGAAATAAGGAACGGACATATAGCATGTGACCTTGACCTACATTTTCTACTTAAATGATTTAGTAATTGTAACCAGTATGTGTGTTAAATTATTTCACAAGCCACTATAATACCATTATGTGGCAACATTTAACTGAGCTGTATGGCCTAGTGTCTTGTATATTTTTATAAGGAGTATTGCCTTTGTGTGAGGTCAATACGTGGTTGTATCGATATCACTTTTATAGGGTCGATAAAACCAAAAAAGACAATACATGTAATTGTTTTATTATAAATAAAGAAATGTCCATGTGTCGAGTTCTACAGTTCCAAAATGTTTTGAAATCGTCCAGTAGCCATCTTGGTTGGTAGGAACGCTGGTGGTTTGAAACAGAAAATGTGATTGGTTGAAATGTTTCATACGTCACGAATCAATCAGAAATTTTGGTTCAGTTTTGTTCAGTTCTTTAACGGAAGCTCCGCCCCTAGGTCAATATAACTCAAGGTGTATGATCACGTGGTACTAACAACAACAACAACACGTACTGAAACTTCCAGTATCCATCTGATTCAAAGTACGTATTCTTTTATATTGTCCTTATTACGTAACGGATTTTGATGAAATATGGCGCATCAAACGCGTCTTGTTAAGCTGCATTTGGTGGTCTTTGTATTTTCGCCCAAACTTCTATCGTTTTTGCGAAGAATCGAGTTCCGTGTCTACCGACACGGAAATCGATTCTTCGCAAAAATGACACAAGTCTGTTTAAAACCACGTGTCCATGTTCTAATTGTAGACTACAGCGCGTTGCAAAGCTGTTACAGATTTCATTCCATTAAATCTAAAGTTGTACATAATGAAGAAATAGTGCGATACATTTCGCTTTCTTTGAGCTAATCTTTTGTGGTTACAGGTGAATTTCGAATTGGAATTATTAGAAGTACATATACAAGTACCCCGGCAACAAAAATGATGAGATAATTTTTATTTGACTGTCTGTCATATATTCATACGTCACATGACTGTCCCATTCGTTGATCCATTTTCGAGCGTTTGCTTGTTAATCAAGCATGTACGGAAGCCCATTAGGGCCACTTCACTTTTTTTTTTATCTTTTCTTGAATTTTCGAGATCTTTTCTTGAAAAATTCAAGAAAAGAACTTGAAAATTCAAGATTTCAAGATGTTTTCTTGAATTTTCAAGTTCTTTTCTTGAATTTTCAAGATCATTTCTTGAAAATTCAAGAAAAGATCTTGAAAATTCAAGAAAAGAACTTGAAAAGTCAAGAAAACATCTTGAATAAATGGAAATTAAAAAAATTTGAAGTGTCCCTAATGGGCTTCCGTAAGCATGCTTTCCGAGTCCTATGAATTGCTTACATGGTAGTTAACGCCTTGTTTTCTCCTCCTATTTGACTGTCCACAAGGTAATACATTATGAAAATGGTAGTCTGACCGGAACTATTCCATTCTACAAATGTATATGTATTTTAAATAATCCAGGTGACACAGGTTTCTATTCAATTCTATAGTGTCAGTCGATGCTGTAATTACCTGCAACTGGCAGCGCGTTGCAAAACCGCATGCTGAAATCAACCAATCGGAGTCAACCACGTTGGGAGTCTTTTTCTGTAATTGGGACAATTTGTCGTTGTTCCGGGAGATCGGTGACCGGTGCAAATAATCATTAAATGTCATTGTCTAATTTCAGTCGTATTACGGGAACTAATTGTTAATTCGTGGGAACGAATTGTTAATTCGAGGGAACGAATTGTCATTTCGTGGGAACGAATTGTTAATTTGAGGGAACGAATTGTTAATTCGAGGGAACGAATTGTTATATCGTGGTAACAAATTGTTAATTCGAGGGAACGAATTTTTAAATTGAGGGAACGAATTGTTATTTCATGCTAGGACTACTGTGTTTCAACTCTTTGCATGCTGGGAAATTTGTGGGCTATAAATAGTTCAAAAATAGCAGATGGCAATTCATTATATTTTCTTTTATTTCTCCTTATACATGTCACGAATATGTCTTGGAATTTCATTAGAATTGTTTCTAATGAAATTTCAAGACATATTTACAGAGAGAAATAAAACATATACTCCTAATTCGTTTGGCGGATATTTTCGCCGCTAGCATGCAAAGAGTTAAGCATGAGATTGTCTATCTTGTTCAACGCAACAAGATGGGAAATCCGATATTTATGTACCTATACGGGTGAAAATAAAAACAACCCAGCAGTCTTAGTATCGTCATATATCTTCAATTAAACCACTTTAAGCAGGGTCATGATGAAAACACGTTTTTATTTTTTATTATTTGTTTAAAAAAAATTCCAGATATGCCTCTTTAATCCTCACTACGCGGGAAACGAAAATTGTCGTCTGCTGTTTTTAATTTTTGCCTTAATTCTTCACAAAAAAAACACCTGTTTTGACAGCACATGAGAATCGTCTCCATTGGAGACGATTCTCATGCGCTGCCAAAACAGGTTTTTATCGAGAAATATTGAAAATAAAACATTTGCAGCAGACGACAAAATTTAATTCAGCATAGTAAGGGTTAACCCTTTCAACCCGAAAGCCCGCTATATCGGTTTATGCAAACAGTGCAGATCCAGATGAGCCGGCTCGTAACGAGCCGTCTCATCAGGATCTGCACTGTTTGAAAGTAATTTTCATATTTCTTAGAACAAAAACACCCCCTTTTCATAAATGGACGAATCTGAAAATCATGTTATGACCATTGGATTGGTCGGAACATTAGAATATCACAGTCCATTCCAGTTCCTTAGGGTTGAAAGGGTTAAGCAACAACCATTCAAGACATAGGCCACGATATCGCACAAACACGTCCCAATACCAGTACTCGTCAGTGAGCTTAAGCCGTTTTCCATAACGACAGGACGCGATTACACTTGGGATATATCACTTGCTGTATTATGAATAATTTGTTTATGGTTTGTTTAATGTCAATTAAGTACACTCACTCACTGGCTGTATTTCGGAAGTATACGAGTGACACATTCGTTAGTCAAATGTTACTAAAAAATGAAACCTGCCAAAATGCACAAACAATGTAAAAACAATATTTAGTATTAAATTTTATCAAAATTTATGAATGAACCTTCTTTTTATTTCTTGAAATTTGGTCAAATATTGATTTTATTACGAACAATTGATTTGTCAATGGGAATTTAACATGGGGAAAAAGAATTTGAAGAAAACATTGGAAATTGACAACGAAACGTAGCTAGATAGCTTGGAAATTATGTATCAAAGAAAGCAAAAATTATTATACAAATGTATGGAAATTCGGCCCAATATTTCTCAAATTAGAAATATTACACTAGCCCAGTAGCCTATTTCACCAACATTGCAAAGTATACGTATCTAGCAAAGTATACTTTGAGGGAGAAACTTTCAAATTAAGGATAAATTTATTATTTTTTATTATACTGAATGTATTAAATTCAAGAAAAGATCTCGAAAATTCAAGAAAGTATCTTGAAAATTCAAGAAAACATCTCGAAAATTCAAGAAAAGATAAAAAAAAGTGAAGTGGCCCTAATGGGCTTCCGTAGAGATAACATACACATGTATATACATACACGTACCATAAAGCCTGCATTTTTTGTGGTCTAACAGGGCTCCAGATAAGGAATTAGTAATTGAGTATTGTCACTCCATCATTTCTGAAGCAATTGGGTATTTCAACATTTTTAATTGTGTAAAGTAGAATCACACTACTGTTTACACATCAGCAGACCGCACTTATTGAACAGGTTGCTTCTAAATAAAAACACATCTTGTATTTCATTAGAATTGTCTCCTTGGAGACAATTCTAATGAAATACCAAGATGTGTTTTCATGGAAAAATAAGAAAATATGCTATATTTGTGGTCCGTTTATTGTTTTCTGTAGCATGATAAAGATACCACAAATATTTCATTGCTTTTTGATACTCACTACTTCTGATTTCAATTGGGTTTTTGTAAATTTAATTGGGTATTTACGTATATACGCAGCTTATCAGAAGCGCTGGTCTATACATTAATCTGAATTATATCTGTCTGTATTGCCTATATTGCTGGGTAACAGTTTGAAAGACACCACATTGAGAAGCACCAAATGGCCCGTGCCATGTTATAGTTAAACCTACCAGGCCCGTGATTAACCAATTTAAATTGTATATCACACTGTGTTTGGTTCGGTGTATATGCGAAGTCGGGAGTGTTGTCCTATGGTCACTGTAGGAATTAACGATATTTTATTTTTCAGAAGTCATTGGGGTCAGTGACGTAGCCAGATTTTTGCCTGTGTGATTGTAGATAGAGATTCCACTTCCCACTTTCCATTTGCTCTGAGTGACGTTCTGTAGCCTATTTCACCAAAAATAGCAAAGAATACTTATCTGGCTAAGTGTACTTTCAGAAGACATTTTTAATTTAATGATAAATGTATTAATTTTTATTATACTGAATGTATTACATTATCACAGCCATTTGCTCAATAAATGTAAATCTAATAATTGTTTACAAGAAAACATAGTTAATGTGAAATTTACAGACATAATTTTGCACTTGTGAACATTTTAGCCCCCTGGAGTTTGTTCATGTATGAACATTTACCATATGTCCGGATGTGGATACTCGTGATCAATCAAAATTCTCAGGGGCCCGTTTCACTAAACTTCGTACGACCAAATGATTGTAAGTGCAAATTTAGGATCGCAGGCAAATTTCAATTGATGGATTTACATACATTGAGCATAGGCAAATCCAATAATCGTTAATGTGAAATTTACAGATTATCATAATTTTTCGCTTACGAACAGTTTAGTCGTACGAAGTTTAGTGAAACGGGCCCCAGAATCGTGGAATTGTATTATTCTTCTTTAGGTATCGAGTGTTGAACTTTGGAACAAAAATGAGCAAAATGAACAAAAATGAGACATGAAATATATTTACAGAAACTGTGATAATTCTGTAAATGACATCGAAAGATGACGAAATTTTCACAGCAAAGGCGGAATTGAATTCCGCATTTGCTAAGAAATTTCGTCACCTTTCGAAGCTATTTACGGAACATAACGTCAATTTGTAAATGTTTTTCATGAAAACATGTTCTTAGGTATACAAAATCACGTGGCGTGCCTCATATACCTTAAAGTTTCTGATGCAGCATGAGTACATGCACGTCACGTGATTTGCTATTGACCGCAGAATAAACTCATCTCAGACATGAATACCACGGATTTAAAACCACTGCTATTTTTTGTATTTTTTTTGTGAACTTTTAGGGGGTTTTTTAATTGCATAAATAGAGAATAGTAGGTTAGTGCCGTGAATGGGAAAACATATCTGGCAAGGCTTAGGAAACGGGATGGGCGAGGCTCTGCCGAGCACATTCCGTTTCCGTGCCGCGCCAGATATTTTTTCCCATTCACGGCACTAACCTACTATTCTATTTATCCCGTCAACACATACAAATGGCTTTAAAATGCAAAGAAATAATCCCAGGAACCGCACATATTCATACGCAGTAAGTAGGTCGTATTGACAGGAAATCAAAAATGTTTCACGGCACCGTGTTTCACGACACATACGCACTGTGTTGACGGGATAAAAGCCAATCCCAGACCGGAATATCGCGTATTTAATACCATTATTGCGTTCATCAAGTTTATTTTTTAGAAATGTCGGATTAGTGCATTTTTATCTAAAACATATTTAACTGTAAGTATTTTGATCAAGTACAAAACATTTACCCTCCCAAATGTTTTTTATTTGATGAAATTCAAAAATAAAATTGATTTATCGTGAAAATAAATTCCTTATAGGAATTTAACATGGAGAAAACATTAGTTGAGGAGTGACGGTGGTGTGATGGTGAGGGAGGTGGTCGAAACATTCGAAAGTGGCTTTGAAACCTGGCTAGATAGTTGGCAAATGATGTACGTAAGAAAAAACGATAGAATTTGAAACTCGATCGACAACTTCCAAAATTACATTAAACAAATCTATTTTTCGCTCCCATGTTGAATTCCCATAGGAACAAATGTGTTTTCGGAATAACATCAATATTTGATGGAATTTCATCAAGTAAAAAAAATGTTCAGGGTGACTTAGACGAATAAATATGTAAATTATTAACAAAATAGTGTTGGTTCATTTAATTCCTCCCGTATTCCTTTAAAGGCTGGCAGCATGCGTAGGAAAATATAATTGTGAGCTGCTATGTTTTTTCTGAGTTACAAACAGTGCAGCTTCAGATCATCTAGTGCATCCGTGCAGTCTGATCGGGACCTAAACAGTTCGCTAATGACGTGAAAACGTAGCACGGTATGCGCCTACTACACTCATTCAAAGATCAATAAACCCGTATTTACCAGACCCTCGCCCAAATAACTTCGCTTGAACTTGTGGGTGGGACACATTCCTGAGTGAATTTGACTTCTATTAGCCTTTACAATTATAGTAATGAACAGAAACGCACAACGCACGTAAAACGAACAGCCCCAAAAGAGCCAGGTACACACCTACCCGCGTTAATCTTGTTCAGATATCAACGTTTCTGAATACCATATATTGGCACTGCCGAAGCTCAATCAAGCAATTTGATTGTAGAACAGCTCAGGCTCAGACAATCAAACTGCTTGACGCCAAGCACAATATTCAAGCATTTTTAAATAAAACAATTTACAAATGTGGGCAAGATTAACGCGGGCGATAGTGTATCATTACCAAATGCTAAGTCATTTAATTAACGGACGGTGTCGGGTTGCATTTTACTACACCCGTGTACTACTTGAACGAGCACACGCATGTCGGTCTCTGCAGAAGCCTTTGATCTTTAATTAATTGATTTGTATTGATAACAGATGACCGTAAACAATAAAAATATCGGCCATGAATACTTCTGTCCAACGGCATGCGATACAAGGGATCGATGTACCGATCTGGGTGTCCATGTACGATAATAATCTACCATGTTCGTACCTTGTTTGTTTGATCAAAGTTTAAAGGTACGTGCCCACTCTATAGAAATTAAATAAGCCATGCCTCAATTACATATGAAAATAGCCTGATACCACCGCGCGTCACTATCAGTAAAAAAGACATTACTAAATGATTGTATCTGTTTAGCGGCCACTCGTAATCTTTAGAACTGGTGGAAAAGTGACACAATTATACACTTTATTGAATTCCTATACATAATAGTTTGTGCCTACTGAGTGGGCATGTACCTTTAATGGTGGCCATCGTTTGCCTGGTGGGGAATGCGTGCAAGTCCATAGAGTCAGTGCGGCCGTTAAACGTAAGCATCAAGTCAAATTAAGCTATTGGATTTACATTTATTGAGCATAGGCTGCGTTTGCAGCCTATGCTCAATAAATGTAAATCCATCAATGGTGGTACAGCGTAAATCCGCATGCCAATCTACGCTGGTGACAAACATCGTACGGTGTCTTTTGATCAGTTAATTAATGTACAATTAATGGCAAAGGTTATATTGTTACTAATTACCCACACAGTACTATAGCAAAATGAAGCTAGAAACTCATAATGTCTGATTACAGTGAAACCTCTCTAAACCGGACACCCTGGGACCTCTCTAAACCGGACACCCTGGGAGGTCCCCAGGGTGCCCGGTTTAGAGAGGTTTCACTGTAAATCAGGCGTTTGATCATTCTGAGCCATCGATGTGTTCTATACGATCATGAACAAACATTATCCCCCGAGATAAATGACCAAGAATACTCCTGCTTGTGACGGTATATTTAAATCTTCTAAAACAACTATTCACCTAAGACGATTTTTAGCGGCAATCAGGCAAAAATATATAATAATAATTGTAATTGGTTAATATCAATAACAAAGAAACACGCATAAATTTGTATTTCGTCAGATTTTATGACATTTATCGCAATTTTCAGAAGCAAATAAAAACTGCCCAGACTCTCTAATTCGTCCCATGCCTGTTTATGGAATAAAACCCCAAGCAAAACTGTGAAAACGTGATCAGCAAATTTGCCTAGACAGTAAAGTGCACTTGAATGACACGAGTATGGTATACGAACGGGTGAAAACTAAACTTACAGGTGCAGCTATAAAAGTATGCAGGTGCACCTGTAAAAATACAGCTGCACCTGTAAAAATACAGTTTAGTTTTGACGCCTGTAAAATGTACAGTTGCAGCTGTATTTTTTACAGGTGAAGCTATACATTTACAGCTGCAGCTGTAAACTATATTTTTATAGCTGCACCTGTAAGTTTAGTTTTGACCCCGTTCGTACACCATATGGTGTACGAACGGGGTCAAAACTAAACTGTATTTTTACAGGTGCAACTGTATTTTTTACGGGTGCAGCTGTATTTTTACAGGTGCAGCTGTATTTTATAGCTGCACCTGTAAGTTTAGTTTTGACCCCGTTCGTACACCATAGGGGTCAGTGCAAGAAGCGGACTAACTGCATCATGGAGATAACCTCTTCTTCCACTGACCCGTTCAGCTGTGGTCATAGGTTACCAAACGTCAACTAATACTAGTAATTTCGCCTGTATAACTAACATTCCCCCCTCATATACGTGTATGCCGTCCGTCATGTTGTCGTTGACAATACAACGTAATATATGTATACATGTATGCACTCGTATACCACTGCGATCTGAGATTGATGCCGAAATAAAGAATATCTTCTGTTCTGTTTTGTTTTGCTTACGGCGTTTTGAACCAGCGTAGGCAACTACGAGTTAACCCGATTTTCTGACGTTTACGCCGGGCGACTTAAGTCGCCCAGCGTAAACGTCCGAAGAATCTGCCTACTCTGATCAAGATATACACTGTTCGCCAGTCAGTTAACGTAATACCTATATATGCACGTCAAAGGAATTGTTTAAATATATCTTCGCTAATTTGGTAAAGAAAATAAAACAGTATAACCAATTTTAATTTTAAACGGAATATGATGACGGTGAATTAGGCATTGCGTCTATACAGTTTTTCAATGTGTTTTCTATGTCAAATGATCTTTGATTTTTCTCCCGAGATCAACAGTGAATTTACACTTCATTAACAGATAAAACGCATTATTTCTTGTTTAGAAAGTGGTGTCACTTTTAATGCAATGCCCACTGGCTAGAAACGATATGATTTTATGAGAGGTGGCGGCCATAGTGGCGGCCATCTTGTATTTCTCACATTGCTGAAGGACTCCGGTTGATGTCGGTCTGTTTGTATACGTTTCAGGGATGTAGACTCCAGTGTGATGATTTTTTTTTAAGTTTACAATTGTCAAATTTTATACATGTAATATAGTTTTAAATATTTCAAATATTTGTTTCAGTGGAATTTCTGCTAAAATCCTCTTTGGCAACCAGGGGCCCGTTTCACTAAACTTCGTACGACTAAAATGTTCGTAAGTCCAAATTTAGGATCGTCTGGATATTTCAATTTATGGATTTACATGTATAGAGCATAGGCTGCATATGCAGCCGATGCTCAATAAATGCAAATCCAATACTTGTTAACAAGAAAACATTGTCAATGCGAAATTTACAGACTATCATAATGTTGCATCTACGAACATTTTAGTCGTACGCAGTTTAGTGAAACGGCCCCCAGAGTATTATACCATCACTGAGAATATGAGACAAGCCATGTCATGTTGAGCCTACGAAAATGTGCGATGTTTCATGAAAAATATTTACAAAATTTACGATATATTCCGTAAATGACGTTGAAAGTTGACGAAATGTTCAGAGCAAATGTGGAATGCGATTCCGCATTTGCTCTGGGAATTTCGTCAACTTTCGACGACATTTACAGAAAATATAACAGTTTCTGTAAATATTTTTCATGAAAAATCGCACATTTCCTTACGTACTAAATTACATCGTTTGTCTCATATAACGCAATAAATCTCATTTTGTCACAGAGCGTGGATTGTATTCTTCAATAGGATGACATGTAAAGCAAACATGTTAATATTTGAACATTATATTACCCTGCGCGGCGATATTCCATGAAAGTACTTTAATTATTTTTTCTTTGAAGGTCTCTGGGAAAGGCAAATGTATATTTGAGAGAATAAAAACAACAATATGAGATCATAGAAAACGCAGAGATATGTACGGTTTCACCGTTGAACTATACACCGCCCACCCGTGACGTTTGGATAGACACGCATTGTGGAGGTTGGTCTCCAGGTTAGAAACCACCAAATATATTTACTATGTAACTTAACCCTTTGAACCCAAAAGCCCGCTATAGCAGTGTATGCAAACAGTGCAGATCCAGATGAGCCGGCTCGTAGCGAGCCGTCTCATCAGGATCTGCACTTTTTGCAAGTAATTTTCAATTTTTTGAGAACATAAACACCCCCTTTTCATAAATGGACAAGTCTGAAAATCATTTTGTGATGATTGGATTGGCTGCAAAATTAAAATATCAGAATCCATTTCAGGGGTGAAAGGGTTAAACGAATCCCCCCAAATATGGCCAGTCTCTCCTACTTTCACTATTCGTATGGATGCTGTGCTACTTCTCCATGACCTGCATGACCTGGATCTGCGTGAATAAAATAACAGGTTCACTTACTCCTAAAAAAGACAAAATCAACCTCGTCATGTCCCCCAATAGTGTTTATATCACGTGACCAAAAGGTTCAATATTTTCTTTTAAACTCTAAGAATATAAAGACCATATGTTTCATGAATGGAATTTGGCAGTAATGGATTATAACAGAAATACATGGACACTTTTGTATACGGGATCTACACTGATGACGTACAAACTCGCCCTGCGTTACAGGCAGAAACTCCGGGTTATTTTATCACGAGCTAGGCTGGTCACAAATGCAATACATCCCATCTAGTTAGTTATATTATATTTAAGGGAAGGAATTGGCTCGCAGAACTTCCAAAACCGGATATATTTGCCCTGCAAATGTGTCAAGTAATGGCCGTTGGCCCGTTTTCTTTTTGAAATGTACTACAATTTATTATATTCGGCGGCCATCTTGACTATCTGCATTTCTGACCGGTAGGCATTCGACGGATCACAACCTTCCTCGGAAAATCGGGCTTTGCAAACTCGAAAACCCATATATTTTCATGAAGTTTCATGCTTTCCACCGGCAGTGAACATCTCGGTCACATATTGACGCCACTATTACAATATTTCCAGTACAGTTGAACTGTGAGCTTTCGATTAAAGAGGTTATGAGACGGTTAATTTAACCTAGCTAGTTCATTCTCCGATAATAAACCCAATCATTCCAGTGACAGCCACAAACGAAGCTGCGCATGTCACGCGGTCAATGACGTCACAGTTATGGCGGCGCTTTCGCGAATTTTACGACCGCAGGTTGATGACAACATGGTAATGGTATTTACGAGAATGCCCGAATTAAATACACATCCAGATATTTATCTCCTCTGCACTGTGCGGCTTGCACATCACTGAAGGTGTTAAAACAGCCATTTGCATTATTTTACTCTGATGTGACGGGTTAAAATGCCGTTTATTGCAAAGATAAGACTTTGATGGCCGACTGACTTAAAAACGCCTACGACAGGTAATGTATTAACCATTACAAATTTGAATTGCACTTTGTCGCTGTTGTACATTTTTCGGGATGGAAACATATGTTGACAGCGCATGAGAATCGTCTCCAACGGAGACGATTCCCATGTGCTGCCAAAATATGTTATTGACAAAAGTTCCGGTGTTTTAAGGATTTCGCCCCTACCCCAACCAAAAACAAAAATCCGATATACTTGTCTACGGTAATTATTGGACCATTCAATTAGTCCAAAATATGTGATTTTTGGTTGAACAAAAAACCCTGACACATCTGGATCTACACTGTTTGCCAATACTGAATGTCTATTCCGTACGTGTGGTTGAAAAATCTACAACAACAACAATTACACGTAGTATATCCGTTCTCAATTGAGTATGGCATTTGAAACCTTATGCCAAATAAGATAATAACAACTACAAACTTCATATGTGACTGGATAAATGGGGTTTACGGGTTTTGCCACCAGTGTAGATCCTGATCAGCCTGTGCATCCGCACAGTCTGATCAGGATCAACACTGTCGCCATTCCATCAAACAATCACTCGTTGCAATTTAATGTGGGTGTATTTTTACGACCTGTCATACGAACGAACGTAATCAAGCAATACAGATTTTTACCAGGCTTCAGGGGGCCGTTTCACTAAACTTCGTACGAATAAAATGCAGCCTATGCTCAATAAATGTAATTACATCAATTGAAATTTCCAGAGATCATAAATTTGCACTTACAAGCATTTTAATCGTACGAAATTTAGTGAAGCGGCCCCCAGGAGTGTGATATTTGATCAGGAGTTACACTAGACAAAAATAGCGTCCATTTCATTACAGTCACAGTCACACATTAGTATGGACAATGGGTACATATGCGAGGCTGCACCTCCAATCATGCCAACTTGTATTGTATTGTATCGCATTATATTGTATTGCATTGTATTGTATTGTATTGTATTGTATTGCAACGTATTGTATTGTGTTGTGTACAGAATACGTATAGAAACCATAGAATTCAACATAATATGCCAAATCATTGATATGATGCAACCAGCGTTTGATTACCAAATTCTATATGATGACATTGACATATATAACATATTTGTCTCTTCAAGCACTGACAAGCAATACGGCGGCAATATTAAAAGAATAAACCTGTCATAGATCGTGTGTAATACGTGTTGTGATTTTTCACTCGTTGCAATTTAATGTCGGTATATTTTTACGACCTGTCGTACGAACGAACGATGCAATAGCACAAAGACACACAGTCCAGCTACGAGCTGTGTTAATCTGCCACATATATGCCTAAAAGCATCAATAAATGAAGAAAAAAAATGTTTTTTTTTTCTTCATTTATTGATGCTTTTAGGCATATTTTAGTATCAACGTTTCTGAACTTCTATTGGCTACGAAGCCCCGCAGGGGACGTAGAATTATTTTTTGTATTAATTAATTCCCACGAAATAACAATTCGTTCCCACGAAATAACAATTATTTCCCTAAATTTAACAATTCGTTCCCACGAATTAACAATTCGTTCTCACGAAATAACAATTCGTTCCCACGAAATAACAATTCGTTCCCTCACTTTAACAATCAGTTCCCTCGAATTAATAATTCGTTCCCTCAATTTAACAATTCGTTCCCACGAAATGACAATTCGTTCCCACGGGAACGAATTGTTAATTCGTGGGGACGAATTGTTATATCGTGGGAGCGAACTGTTAATATCGAGGGAACGAATTGTTAAATTGAGGGAACGAATTGTCGTTTCGTGGGATTAAATTGAGGGAACGAATTGTTACTTCGTGGCCGGAACGAATTAATAAAACAATCCATGTCCTCTGTGGGGCTCCGTAATTGACAATGCCGACTCACGGTCAAGTAATAAGATTGTCTGAGCCTGAGCTGTATCAGAGCCAACTGAGCTGCTTGATTTACCCCAAAAAGGTGAACGGGAAAGGGTTTAATGGGTCCCAGCAACATCAAATGACCTCGGTTTCAAGTCTCACCCGAAAGACCAGTGAGATGGAAATATTGTGAAGGTATTTTGATGTCTAAGTCGAGTGTTGAACCCTATAGTCTGTTTCACGAAAGCTGACCAAATTTTACGGCTATATAAACAATTCAAAAACAAGATTTCTTTTGATAATATTAAATTAAAGGAAAAATTAAGAATGAGCCTTCTTTTTATTTCGTGAAATTTGGTCAAATATTGATTTTATTACGAGAAAACAATTTCCCCATGTTAAATCCCCATTGACATCTTCACGGAGTGAGTGAAGATGTCTATGGGGATTTAACATGGGGAAATATTTTTGAATTTTAGAAATACAGGACCGATTTTTAAAATTTAACTTTTGTTTTCTTAGTTAGATCATATCCAAGCTATCTAGTCAGGTTTCGGAGTGAATTTCCAAATGTTTTCGTTTTTTTAACTCCTCACACACTTCCTTACCACTTTTTCCCCCATATTAAATTCCCATAGACAAATCAATTTTTCGTAATAAAATCAATATTTGACCGAATTTCACGAAATAAAAAGAAGGCTCATTCTTAAATTTTCCTTTAATTTAATATTATCGAAAATAATATTGTTTTTGAATTGTCTATATAGCCGTAAAACTTACCTTTAGTAGTGAAGCACAGCGCTCTAACCTCTCGGCCACAACTCATCCGTTGTTTGATTACAAACACAATATTCGAGGATTTGAAATACATAAATTGACAAATATTGGCATAGATTAGGGCATTAGATTAAATGCGACGATTCGATACAAGATAGAAGTACATATATGCAAAATCTAAACAAATATAACAGTAGAAGAAGAAGACGAAGAAGAAAACAGAAAGAAAGATAACAAAATGAAAGAAAGAAAGAAAGATAACGATAAACGCTTTAAATGGTAGTCATAGAACTTACGAGATAAGAACATATTCCAGTGTATGAAGTCTGCGACCAATAAGTCAAGTCACAGGCCCAAGGCAAAATGCTCTAAATACTAAATAGGAGTTTACATGAGCGATTATTTAGTAAACGATATTTAATAAACGCGTTTACTAATGTTAATACACCATTACATGGCGAACGCATACTTTATGCAATTAATGCATGTAATATAACCACATAAAGCATTACACGTGATCAGACGAGTCCAAACACGACTTATTAAGCCAATCATACTGATTCTCTACTAAAATGTCATTCTTTTCAAATATGTCGTAAGTTAAATATTAGTTTCATCAGTAATATATAATAACATATTTGTGGTGTCACAAGTGTGAACTCTGACCGTGTCCCCGCATGTAAACACTATGATCCTGCCCCAAACCGTGAACTCTTCACAGGTGAAGTTTCTGAACCATGCGGATAGCAGGCAGGGGGCGCAGTTAAACCAAAAAATACCCGGATGTATGAAAGTTATATAAAGTAACAATAACATTCCGAACATTCGTTATTTTAATACAAGTTAGCTCTATTACCAATACCCTCTCCAGAAAAGCCTATATTAATAGGCTTTTCTGGAGAGGCTAATGACACGAGAACCGTTAGGATATGCACGGTTACGACACAAGTACCGTGGCAAATGGACGGTGACACCATATTAGTAAACAGTAACCTTATTTCGTGCGGCGCGTATTACCGTGCGTTACGACAGTGATACGACGATTAGCAAGGCGTTATGATCGCCTTAAGGAGATCGGGGTGCCATTCAGGGTCTGCTAAGTGGATTACGCACGGAGTAATGGCGCCCGTGGATTATAACACTGTTCCTATGCAAGATATCACATTGGGTGTTGGGCGTAATCGCACTGTTGTTGAAACAAAATAAACTATCTTAGAGCGGGTGTTGGAGTGAACGCAATGTTGTTGAAACAAAATAGACGATCTTAGAACAGTTGGTCCAGACACGTTGATACTGTTGTGGAAACGAAAGAAACGAACTTAGAGCGGGTGTTGGAGTGAATGCAATATTGTGGAAACAAAATAAACGAACTTTGAGCCGGTATTGTAAATGCAATGCTGTGGAAACCAAATAAACGAACTTAGAGGTGGTCAATGACCGGATTGTGATACGTATATCGTAATTAAACTTAAATTGACCATTTATATTACAAATGTATGTAGTAATTCTCCCTGATGTACTAGCATACACAGTGAGGTGTGTTTTACAAATTGAAGCAAGCAAGACACCGATACTTTGCATACAAATGTCCAATTTACATACATGCAACGATTAGTATATGTTTAGTAATATTTAGAGCACGGTTCGTCCGTATGTACGAGGAGATAATCCGCGAGTTTTAGCTCGCGGATTATCTCCTCGCACATGCGGACGACCGTGCTCTACGTAGTTTATCCAACCACATGCCCGGACAACCGTATTTACCCAATCTGAAATCCGTACCAAGTCTGGTTTTCCTAATAACACAGGAACAAAACTCGTGGACGTGGGTGAAGTGGGGTAATATGGAATTAACCACTTGTAAGTGTCATAACACACGTGCCATCGTCTACTGTTTGACAGTATTTATTCTCTGATACTGAATATCTATGAATGACCTACTGTCTGTTTCACGAAAGCTGCCCAAATTTTACGGCCATATAAACAATGCAAAGACAATATTTTTTTCGATATATTTAATTTTATCAAAATTTAAGAATGAGCCTTCTTTTTATTTCGTGAAATTTGGTCAAATAGTGATTTTATCACGAAAAAATGATTTGTCTATGGGAAGTTAACATGGGGGTAAAGGAGGTGGATGAGCTGTGGGAGGAGTCAAACAAATAAATAAATGGAAATTGGCTGCCAAATCTGGCTAGCTAGCTTTGAAATGATCTAACTAAGAAAACAAAAGTTAAATTGTTAAAATCGGTCCACTATTTCTGAAATTAGAAATAATTCCCCATGTTAAATCACCCATAGACATCTTCACAGAGTCACAGAGTGAAGATGTCTATGGGGATTTAACATGGGGAACAATTGTTTTCGTAATAAAATCAATATAGGACCAAATTTAACGAAATAAAAAGAAGGCTAATTCTTAAATTTTGATAATATTTAATAATATTATTAATAAAAAATATGCGTTTTACATTGTTTATATAGCAGTAAAATATGGGCAGGTTTCGTGAAACAGACAGTAAATCGCAGTTGTATCTATACAATTATAATACAATACTTTTATTCACTCAAAGCGTCAAACGTGACACACGAGATTTACAACGATGAGTACAAAACGTTTGATATGTAGAATGATAATGATGTTTTTTACAAAAAATTGCTATGTTCTTAACTGCTTTCCAGATTGTTTTTGTAACATATGTTTAAATTTGAGTGTGTTTGGTCTACGATAATAAAACGGTTTGGTGTATTTGTTTCTTGCTTCCTGAGCGTGCCTGCACTCGAACAGAAAATGAACCTCGTCACCGAGAGCACCACTGTCACATTTTTCGCACGTTCTTTCTGCTCTCGGTGTCCCTGTCCATCTTCACATTTCGACTGCCGGCCTGTGATTGGAAGTTTGAAACCTTGTCATATATCACACATAATTGCATTTTAGACTCTATAAAACATCTTGCATATTTATTTTCTCGAAATAACTCTAAAGCGTTTACAGATATGGGACCGACGTCATTGCCAAATGATACCACATGCATGCACATTGTGCTGTTCCTGACTGCACAGGCGCTATCGCATCAACTTAGGTTTATGGGATTTGTGACCAATGTAGTTCCTGATCAAATAGCATGCTCGTGTAGCCTGATAACTATCAATATCTATTGCATGAAACGTGACGGGTTCTACATTGATGGAATGGCGAACATTGCAGATGCTGATCAGACTGTGCGTCCGCACAGTCTGATCTGAATCTACACTGGTCGTATAACCCATACGCCCCATTTCACCAGTCATTTGGCAAAATGTCAGTTGAAGCGGGTCTGTCAAGCCGGTACATACACAACCGCCTGCGCTAAGATTGCCAAGATTATCAGCGTTTCTGAACATATGTTGGCCATGCCAACTCGCAATCAAGCAATTTGATTGACTGAGCCTGAGCTGTGGCACAGCTCAGGCTCAGTCAATCAAGCTCGAGAACGATATGCAAGGTGGTGGACCAATTCTGCAGTCTAGCTTATGCAAGTATTTGAAACAAATACATTTACAAAATTGGCGAGATTAGCGCAAGCAGTATTGTATACCAGTGAATAAATAAATACCAGAACTTGCATATATCTAGTCCAGCAGTCAGGGCCCGTTCACCGTGAAACCACCTTGTCATGTCCCCGGTAATTAATGAGTAACATTTGTAAGTGTTCATATTTATGACGTCGCCACAAACACGACGAAAACTGGAAACGACTGCAATTTTATGAGCCCCTGTATGATTTATTTCGAGGATTAAAGCATTTTTAAAGTACACTTAGATAAGCATGACGGCTAGTGTAGTATGGCTATGAATATATACTAAAACAAGCATTCCTAGATGTTGTCTGTATATTTTAAACGGTGTTCTGAAGAGTTAATTCCGAAATCCTTGAAATAAAATCTAATTTTGTTTTCTGTGGTAACATAGACGATAATGGCGGCGTAAGGTTTAACTACGAGACACTGTAGATTTTGATGAGAAAATGCAAGCCCGTACGCAGAGGGGGTGCGACGGGTGCGTACACACCCCCCTTAACCCGATCAGCACCACAGGCCTGTATAGTGGTATTGGCAAAAAGTGTAGATCCAGATGAGCCGGCTCGTGACGAGCCGTCTCATCAGGATCTGCACTTTTTGCAAGTAATGTTCATAATTTTGAGAACAAAAACACCTCATGTTCGAAAATCATTTTGTGATGATTGGAATGGGTTGCAAAATTAACATATCAAAATCCATTCCAGTTATTTAGGGGTGAAATGGTTAATCTGCCGAGGTCTGTCCGTGAATGTGCAAAAAAACAATGTTTAGCCCTTCGCGCCGTCGATAACGCACCCCCCTAAATTAATTCCTGCGCACGGGCTTGAAATCTACGTTATAAGGAGACGAACAAAACAGAAAGTAAAATAAACATACTGTTTATTTAGTTTTCCCGTTGTCCCGTTTGAGCAGTTCTTCTCTGGCCTTCAACTTTGTGATTATGACAGACCGCGATGTTTTGTTATTATGTAGAAACCACTACTGTTCACCCACCCCTAGTGTAACCATGGTACCCATGGTTACACTAGGGGTGGGTTAACAGTAGGTGAGTCTACAAGACTCGTATTACAGCCCGGATTTGTTCCTGGTTCCACAACCGAACGATTGTCTGTCGTTTACACATCGTTTTGACATCGTTGTCGTTTTTATAATTAGAAAACGATGTTTTCCTTGGTTTAATTGTTTAAACCAACGAAAATATCATGGATACGTTTAAACCAACGAAAACATCATTTCTAATTAAAAACAACGAAAACGATGTGTTGAAATAAACAACAGGCGTTTAAATATTTGCAAGCCTGTATTTAAACTGAAATATCCTTTTCAGGTACACAATTACAAACGATAATCGTTTCTATGCATATCGTTGTTCAAATCGATCGTTTTCACTTCGTTTTCCATTCGTTTGTTTTGTTTGGAATCTTTTGAATCAACAAATCTTCACTGTATATGCAGTGCTCCAGATAAGCTGCGTATTTGCGTAAATACCCAATTCAAATTGCCAAAAACCGATTGAATTCAAAAGTAGCGAGTATCAAAAAGCAATAAAAAAAGTTATGGTACCTTTATCATGCTGCAGAAAACAATAAACAGACCACAAATATAGCATATTTTTCTTATTTTCCATGAAAACACATCTTGTTGTTTCATTAGAATTGTCTCCTGAAATGCCAAGACATGTTTTCATTTCGAAGCAAACTAGTCAACACTTGCCGTCTGTTGATGTGTAAACAGTAGTGTGATTTATTTTACCCAATTAAAATTTTGAAATATCCAATTGCTTCTGAAATGATGGAGTGACAATACTCAATTACTAATTCCTTATCTGGGGCATGGTATATGGTTTATGCTGGGCTAAGATTACAGTGTGTTTATTTCGGGGTCAGTTTGGGTGTCAAACTGAAAGATTCTACCTTATCATGTTTTGAAACAATATCCTGCAAATGTTAAGAATATACCAAATAGCTCACTAAATGTTTCTCATATATCTCAAATAGATATTTTCTCTCGCTCCAGTAGTTGGCGAAATGAAACTCTCTTGCTTGCAATAGAGTTTACTTGGAACAACATTAAGAAATGAATGGATATCTTGTTACAAATAAAAGTCAGAACGTAGAGGAAGCGTACAGCGATACCAGACCACCGGCTCTCCAAACTCCGGCTGGTGACAGGGAAATAATTTGTTTCCCATATCGATATCGGGATAATGTCACCTCTGATCGCGAAACACCGCGGATATGCTGGGATCCTACTGCGAGTTAGTGGTACACCGCGATGCCGGTTACAGGTAGCACCGATAATACGCCACTTCAAAGACGTCACACCGCGGCCTGTGCGGATCTGGTGATATACTACACGGCTGTACTGTACTGAATTTACTGATACGTGGCTGCGACTGGAGAAATGGAGCTTGTGGCATTTGTGGCCAGTCTAGCTCGTGATACGTGGCTGTGACTGGAGAAATGAGGCCTATGACACGTGTGTGGCCAGTCTAGCTCCTGATACGTGGCTGTGACTGGAGAAATGGGGCCTATGACATGTGTGTGGCCAGTCTAGCTCCTGATACGTGGCTGTGACTGGAGAAATGAGGCCTATGACATGTGTGTGGCCAGTCAAGCTCCTGATACGTGGCTGTGACTGGAGAAATGGGGCCTATGACATGTGTGTGGCCAGTCAAGCTCCTGAAACGTGGCTGTGACTTGAGAAATGGGGCATTTGACATGTGTGTGGCCTGTCTAGCTCCTGATACGTGGCTGTGACTGGAGAAATGGGGCCTATGACATGTGTGTGGCCTGTCTAGCTTCTGATACGTGGCTGTGACTGGATAAATGGGGCCTATGACATGTGTGGCCAGTTTCGCTACAGATAAACGGCTGTGAGTTGAGAATTATGACCTGTGTCGCAAGTTTATATATTGATACACACATTGAGTCGAGAAATGGTATTTATCCCGTCAACACAGTGCGTATGTGCCACGAAACATTTTTGATATCCTGGCAATACGACCTAACCACTGCGTATGAATATGTGCGGTTGTCATACTAGTCGATTCTCCGATTTTGACGATGCGGCTGGGGTTATTTTTTGCATTGTAAAGCTATTTGTAGGTGTTGACGGGATAAATAGAATAGTAGGTTAGTGCCGTGAATGGGGAAAATATCTGGCGCGGCACGGAAACGGGATGTGCTCGGCAGAGCCTCGCCCATCCCGTTTCCTAAGCCTTGCCATATATTTTTTCCCATTCACGGCACGAACCTACCATTCTCTATTTATGTTATTTCTGGCCAGTCTCGCTCATGAATAGGTGGCTGTCCTGGAGAGCTGGCGCTTTTGGCATAATTGACCAGTCTATCTGTATTTAAACAGGCTGCTCTTGATATACACTGGTCACACAATTTCTCCAGTCACAGCCACATGTAGGGCATGTGTGACATGTCGGGCACACATATGTAGCCGGATAAATACATATGTGTTAGAAGAATGGTGTATGTTCCGTTGAATGTATGGAGAACAATGTAGATCCTGATCAGACTACGCGGATATTAAATCGTCCTATATATCGTTATCAGAAGAACTAGCCGTGGCGCTAGATAAATTACTCCGACACCGCCGGGTTAAGTATAAGTAACGAAGCGAAAATACGACCGTGTTTACTTATGTAACACATTTGTAAGGCTGTTGATTGATTGAGTGGACCAAGTTTTATGGTTGTAAATTGGCGGCGAACTTGCCCCTTCTGGATATAATACAGTAACGACACAAGTGTGCATAGCTGTCATCAGGCTGGCCTGGGGGCCGTTTCACTAAACTTCGTACGCCTAAAATGTTCGTAAGTGCAAAATTATGATAGTCCGTAAATTTCACAATGACAATGTGTTCTTGTAAACAATTATTGGATTTACATTTATTGAGTATAGGCTGCATATGCAGTCTATGCTCAATAAATGTAAATCCATCAAATAAAATTTACATACTATTCTAAATCTGCACTTACGAACATTTTAGTCGTATGAAGTTTAGTGAAACGCCCCCCTGAAAACTGTATGTTTATAGTTGTCCCGAGAAAAGGGGCCTTATGTGTAACTGTTATGTTTAAACTTTAATTATTTTAGACCAATTAAAAACCAGCCTGAGAGCACATATACAATGTTTGTTTATCATTGTATACATGTTTCTCATTTCTATTGTGTTCATTGCATTTTATTTTTACCCTAATCATTTGATTGCCTACCACATCTAACATACTATTTTACTATTAATTTCTTCTTCATCTATATTGATTGGCCCTAAATGATACTCTTTTGTGTTGATGGGCCGTTAAGCACCATTCCATTCGTTAGCACAGATGGAGGCGTAAGGGCGATCTTTAATGTGAGAGGAAACCGGAGTATCCGGAGGAAACCCATGTGTCGACCACTATCCAGGGATTCCGCTGGGGAAAATCAAAAAATCGCCACTTCAAAAAAAAAATAATAAAAAAAATCGAAAATGTTAAAAAAAAATAATCAAAAATTGTAATTTTTTATCGCCAACTGTTTATTTGTATCGCCAATTGCGAAAGTGGCGATCGCCAACGGAATCCCTGACTATCCATTTCAAATACTGGCCAAACGGTGTTGGCGTCCATTCATTCCTCTTTCACAATCGTGATCTTGATTCCGATTTGATCGTTTTATTTCAGCTACTGAATGAATGGCGAACAGCGTAGACCCTGATCAGACTACGTTTGTCGCTAGCGTGTTGTGGTCCTATCTGTCACCCAGAGAGCTTACGTGTGGCTGTGACTGGAGAAATGGGGATTATGTGTTTCGCGACCAGTGTAGATCCTGATAAGCCTGTGCATCCGCACAGTCTGATCAGGATCTGCACTGTTCGCCGTTACATCAATGGAACAGCATCAACGCTTCTAACAAGCAATGTATATCTTTATCAAGCTACACCAGAGAGCTATTTGATCAGGAGTTACACTGATCACAACTGCCATAAACCCCATTTCTTAAGTCACAGCCACATATATACGTAACATGTAGATCGTTGGCAACGCGAGACCGAACTATTCAAGTGTCTCTGCCAATTGTTACAAAATAAAACCTTTTAGTAGCACGCCACATATCACCCTACAGTCACCGTTACGGATATATACTGAAACGATTTAAAAACACAACAATGGCATAGTTATCTCTAAGCTAATCCCCTCGCTGGCATCTTTGATAAAAATAAAAAATAACAGTTTGCCTTACAAACAATATGGAAATAAGTCCAAAGTGACCTTGACCTTGGGTGATCGGACGTGGGTCTTATGACAAACAAAGCACCATCCCTAGACACATATTGGAGCCAAATATCATTACAATCGGTGAAAAATATCTGGCGCGGCACGGAAACGGGATGTGCTCGGCATAGCCTCGCCCATCCCGTTTCCTGAGCCTTGCCAGATATGTTTTCCCATTCACGGCACTAACCTACTATTCTCTATCTATTTTCCTTATTTCTGAACCAAAGTATATGTTGTGACCACTCATTTGAACCGTCTCGTCATTTGAACCGTCTCGACGAGACGGTTCAAATGAGTGGTCACAACATATACTTCTGATGAGAAATAAAGAAATAATTGAGCCTTGCCGGATATTTTCCCCATTCACGGCACTAACCTACTATTCTCTATATCCCCTCTTGCCTATCGGCGAGGGGATAACAAGGGGGTGAACGTGCAATTTATTCACACATTATATTTTGGCCAAAAGAACAATGATTATGCGGATAAATAGCAATTCATTATCTATTCAAATAACCAGGAATCGATACGTCAAAGCCACGTGGTCACAGTACACTGCGGTCACATCGGTAATCACATATGACACACGCCATGTGATTATGCATCTGCGTAATTTAATAAGAAACGTTTACAAAATTTACAATTTTTTCATAAAAGAAAGCTGACAAAATATCATTATAATTCCGCATGTACTCTGAAAATATTGTCAACTTTTTAAGCCATTTAGGGAAAATATTGTAAATTTTGATATTTAAAAAAAAAAAATTGAAATAATTTTGGAATTTGTGGATCGATTTCCGAAATCTAACTTGTTTTCTTAGTTACAGTGGAACCTCTCCAAACCGGACACCCTGTGAGGTCCCCAGGGTGTCCGGTTTGTAGATGTTCCACTGTAAATCAGACATGTGAGCACTTCATGACACATTATAGTGTGTTGCAATCACGAAACGTCATTGTAATCAGTGATACATAACAGCGAAACACATCTAAGTTACACATCCATATTTTCCCGAGCGTCCGGTTTAGAGGGGTTCCACTGTACATCATTTCCAAGCTATCTAGTCATGTTTAGGAGCCAATTTCCAATGCTTTTTCGTTGTTGTAACCTCCTCATCACTCTCCACTTTTTTGCCCCATGTGGTACATGCGGTTTCCCATAGAAAAATAGATTTTTCGCAATAAAATCAATAATTGATGGAATTTCATCAAATAATCTTTTTGTGGGGAAAATGACTTTTTTGTTATTGATGAAAAAGTACTTATATTTAAATATTGTTTAGATGTAATGTGTCTAATAGTCAACAGTCAGTCGGCAACAAAACGTGTCTAATTGTCAACAGTCAGTCGGCAACAAAACGTGAAACAGACAGTTGTAATATTTCTACTCTGGATCTGCGTTGACCCCGCAATAAAATATATTTATTTCAACCGGCGCCTCATTTATTGTGTCAGTGTGGGTGTCAATTTCAATAGCAGCCGCGCGTTCCCCATTAGAACTGTCAAATAACTTCTATATTCGGCCGCAATCCGGGGATTGGCGGGCAATATACGTCCCATAATTCACTGCGAAACGCCAAGCTCTTACGCGCTGTCTGCCGTTGCACGCATAGGTGGCCGAGGCAATATATACGACCGCTTGCACGCATAGGTGGCCGCGGCAATATATACGACCGCTTGCACGCATAGGTGGCCGCGGCAATATATACGACCGCTTGCACGCATAAGGTGGCCGCGGCAATATATACGACCGCTTGCGTTAATCTTAGATTATCAGAGTTTCTGAACATCTGCCAACTCGCAGTCAAGCAAATGATTGTCGGACATTATTGAACTGTAGCATGTTCGAAGCATGGCGGGTGTGTCATTGATGGAATGGCGAACAGTGCAGATCCTGATCAGGCTCGAACCATAGTTAACCTCTATGCAACCCCCTTACGGACAAAATCCCCCCGGACATAATCTCCCCCCCCCCCCCCATGGTTTTATACACAGGAGGACAAAAGAAATGACCCCCCCCCCCCCACCGTCTAAAATGCAGGTAGGACACCCCCCCCCCCCCCCCCCCGTCCGTCCAAAATCACAGGTAGGACATAATCCCCCCCCCCCCCATCAATATGTTTTGAAAGAATCATTGCATTAATTGGTTTTCAAATTTCACCCTTTAATCAGGGTAATTGAATTGCCCGATTTCTTTCAAGTAGTTGATTAAGGATTACGTTTTATTAAAACAAACAGAAATGAATGATTGTTACAGGATTTACCTAGTATCGTTTTGACGAATAATTATTTATGATGGTAATCGATTCTTCACTAAAACAATATGGTTTGGGACCGACATCAGTATACAAATGTACAAATGATACATACATATTCTTGTTTGACGTTTATTGCGCAACTGAAAATACTTTATTAAATGTGCTTGTTTGATTGTGCAACTGAAAATACTTCATTAAATGTGCTTCATGTTTGATGTTTATTGTGCAAATAAAAGTACTGAATATGATGGGGGGGGGGGATTTTGTCCCAGGCTACATTTTCATGGGGGGGGGGGGGGTTGTCCTACCTTGAATTTTGATGGGGGGGGGATTATGTCCTACCTGTGATCTTAGACGGGGTGGATTTTGTCCTCCTGTGTCAAAAATCATGGGGGGAATTATGTCCAGAGGGATTTTGTCCTACACTCACAACAAAAAATCACGTGGTTGTAGATAATAGAGGAGAGGGTCGCAAAACCCATAAGCCCCATTTATCCAGTCACAGCCACATATACGTGGCGAATTCCATTACATGAATCGAGGTGGATTATAAAACAGCGGGGCACCTCATGAAATTGACAAACACCCTTATCTCGTCACTTGTGCAGGGCAACTAAAAACATATAGTCAGGAATTCTTACTATGGTGATGTGTTAGTGTCATCTATATAACGCAATAACGTGACAGCCAAGTCGTCTTAATACACCTTATAAATCGTTTGACCCGCATAATGTCAAGACGACTTGTTAAATAGTCGTGACGATATTTAATTGGACGAGATGAATGTCGTCCAAAACCGTTTACTTTTACTAGTAACATGAATATTAGTACATTCTATAACGTCTTGGTCCGTTCGTAAGTCGACTTGACGCGATACCTATCTATACCAGATACTGGTCTATACCAGATTTTAATGTATATGTCGTCACAGTATTAATTTGACGAGAAAAGAAGAGTGGCAAATAAATTAAAAATCGATATCACTAGTGGGCAAAATTTCCCACCATAGTTTATGTTTGTTTTTGCACATTTTTATTTTCTGACACGCATGTCATATTTGGGTCGTTGATTCGCGTTTATTACCACAATATAACGTCCGTTACACCGCCGTCTGCGCTAATCTTGCCAATAGTTGCCAATTGTGTCTAAAATCAAGCAGATTGATTGGCTGAGCCTGAGTTTTGCTACAGCTCAGGCTCAGAAAATCAAACAGCTTGATCGCGAGTTGTCAATGGATGTTCAGAAACGTTGATATATGGGCGAGAAAACGAAGGCGGTTGTGTAGTCGATATGTGGTCGTGACTGTACAAATGACGCTTATGGGATACAGGACCGGTGTAGCTCCTGATAAAAAAGCACACTCCTGTAGCCTGATAACGATATGTACGGTGTGTTAGACGTATGGTATGCGTTTCATTGATGTAATGGTGAACAATGCACAGTCTGGTCTGGATCTACACCGGTCGCAAAACCCGCAATACGTCCCATTTCTCCAGTGACAGCCACAGCCACATATAGCAATCGTACCGAAGGAAGCCGAAGCAAAATTCAATGAGAACAGAGGCAATCCGAATCTCCGTTGATACACCACCTGCGCTAATCTTGCCGATGTTTGTGATACAGCTCAGGCTCAGCCAATACAAGTTCTTGATTGCGATTTGATGCACCACCGCCCGCGCTAATATTGCCGATGTTTGTACTACAGCTCAGGCTCAGCCAGTATAACGTTTTGATTGCGAGTTGATACACCGCTGGCTGCGCTAATCTTGCCGATGTTTGTACTACAGCTCAGGCTCGGTCAATAGAACTTCTTGATTGCGAGTTGAGATTGCCAATAGATGTTCAGAAACGCTGACATCTGGCCAATATTAACGCAGGCGATGTTGTATACTGGGCAATCCAAGAGTTGGTCCCGGTTTGACAGGCGACATAAGTACGATATGGCAGGGAAACACAACACTTCAAACAGGTGGAGTAAAACATAGCACTGAAATATATATTCTTCAAATTGGCTGGATCTGTGAAAACGCGGCTTATTGTCGCTGTGACCAGTGAAGACCCTGACAAGACTGCGCGTCCGCGCAGTCTTGTCAGGGTCTACAATGTTCACCATTCAATCGGCGAAATATTCGTCAACCACCCGGAAAGCGATATAGGCGATGTTTGGTACGTGTGAGCGATTTCGGTGGATCTGGTTAAAAATCGACATAAGCCCGGTTTTGTCGGAGCACGGGACGAAATATGTTGAATGTCAAACGGTGTTGATCGACAAAATTCGGGCCACGTGTCAAACCATTTCCTGCATTCTGTAACGTATTTACATATAACTCGTCAGCGAGGGTATGAATTTTCATATTAAGGATAATGTCATGATATAAAAAAAACACATTTTACAGATATCCTGGCTGACCCATATGTGCGACTATAAAATTTATACATCAATCATTTCATTGAAAATTTCGATAAATGTATGTTGTTCAATTCATTAAATGTTCACCACTTACACGATTATATATATAAGATGCACCGATAACAAATTTTATACATATTTAACATATTCAAGAGATAAATACTCGCTCACGTGAATTTTATGTTTTCCGATCGGGTATAGTAAAGTAATAATATTGTACGTGGCTGGCTCTAAGAAACGTACGGAAGCCCATTAGGGCCACTTCACTCTTTTTTAATTTCCATTTATTCAAGATGTTTTCTTGAATTTTCAAGTTCTTTTCTTGAATTTTTAAGATCTTTTCTTGAATTTTCAAGAAAAGATCTTGAAAATTCAAGAAAAGAACTTGTACATTCAAGAAAACATCTTGAAAACAAGAAGTTTTCTTGAATTTTCAAGTTCTTTTCTTGAATTTTTCAAGAAAACATCTTGAAAACAAGATGTTTTCTTGAATTTTCAAGTTCTTTTCTTGAATTTTCAAGATCTTTTCTTGAATTTTCAAGATCTTTTCTTGAATTTTCAAGAAACGATCTTGAAAATTCAAGAAAAGAACTTGAAAATTCAAGAAAACACCTTGAAAATTCAAGGAAACATCTCGAAATTCAAGAAAAGATAAAAAAAGTTAAGTGGCCCTATGGGCTTCCGTAGAAACGGGCTCTAATCACAGACGTATCGTCTCATAAATACATACCGTCGGAAAATCGATTTTAAAAGAAGCGTAACCCCGCAACAGTTGCAACAAAAAATTGACACCGACTGAGCGCTTGAGTTCAGTCGGTTTGTAGTAAATTGGCGGACATATTTATTATTCATGTCGTTTGTATCGACTGTGTATGGAAGCTATTAGCTCCTAATTAGGATGTTGCAACTCCTAATTAGGAATTAGTATCTCCTAATTAAGACTTAGTATGCATATCCTAATTAGGAGTTACTATCTCCTAATTAGGATTTGCTATCTGTGCCGATACTAAAAAAAATCATCTATTAGTACTTAGGAGATACTATGAGTTACTATCTCCTAATTAGGACTTAGGATCTCCTAATTATGACTTAGTATCTCCGACTTAGTATCTCCTAATTATGAGATGAATATGTTAGCATTGGCACCAGGACGCTTCCATAACTATGTGATAGGTTTTAATTTCTCGTACTACAGTTCGGGTGTCGTAATGAAAACCTGTCCGGAATCCGCTGCATACAGAGTATTTCAAGGATCTACCCGTGCATACATGGTATACCCGTCACACGCCGTGCCGCCGGAATACCATTATATTGCATAAACTTGGCCTTTGCAGTGTAATAACACAGAGTATTAAATTAAAAATACACCGATGTATTAAATAATTGGTACATATCAGGTTTTCTATCTTGTTGATATTGCCAATATCTTGGCAAGATTAACACAAGCCGTTGTGTATGTGAGTTGATAGTGCCAATAGATGTTCAGAAATCTTGGCAAGATTAACGCAAACGGTTGTGTGTATCTCCCCACTGCAACACAAGGGTTCTCGTCCGTCTCAACACGACACACTATCTCTCATTATATCTGATTTACAAGTGTGTATATTTTGTTCCCATTCACGGTGATGCTTTTATATACCCGATTACACACAAATAAATTCTACCCCTTTGTAATCGAAATCTGCTAGATGTAAATGTAAAGCGACAGTTTCGAATTCATTGTTTGGATAGTGTATTATAGTATATTGGATGTATTTATTGCGGACAGAGTGTGGTCTTCATTCTTCATGCTGAACAATATGGAGCCCCGCAGGAACGTACAATTTTTTTTTTATTAATTCGTTCCCACGAAATAAAAATTCGTTCCCTCAATTTAACAATTGGTTCCAACGAATTAACAATTCGTTCCCACGAATTAACAATTCGTTCCCTCAATTTCACAATTCGTTCCCACGAAATAACAATTCGTTCCCACGGGAACGAATTGTTATATCGTGGGAACGAATTGTTATATCGTGGGAATTCGAGGGAACGAATTGTTAATTCGAGGGAACGAATTGTCATTTCGTGGGAACGAATTGTTATATCATGGGAACGAATTTTTATATCGTGGGAACGAATTGTTAATTCGAGGAAACGATACAATGCCAGTCGATCGTATTTTTTTTACACCCCTCGTTGTTAATGTTAGTTAATTTGTAGTTATTCTTTACGTCATATTATAGTATTTTACATCAATTTGTAGATTGTATGTGCCCGTGTTTTTAATGTAATTATGTAGTGAGGGCCATAGGGTAGACTGGCCTTGGTCAACTGTGTCACCCTCGTTAAATAATGTATAAATAAATAAAATAAAAAATGGGGGATTTAGCAAATAACCCGCACCAAAATACTTGTTCATGCTTTACCTTGCGAAACCTCGTTTTATGCAAATCACATATTACACGACCGCCTGCGCTAATTTCGCCAATATTTGCATCTTTTGTTTCTTTCAAACTGCTTGAATATTGTCCTTGAAAGAAGCAGCTTGATTGACTGTGCCTGAGCTGTGCTACAGCTCAGGCACAGTCAATCAAGCTGCTTGATTGCGAGTTGAGATGCCAATATATGTTCAGAAAACGTTGACATCTGCAAGATCTGGGCAAGCAAGGCTAACGCATGCGGTTGTTTCTGGGAGTTGATATTGCCAATGTATATTCAGAAACGTTGGCACCTGGGCAAGCATGGTCAAGGTGCATGATCACGTGGTTACATCAACAACAACGTCGCCCACTCCAAAGTAAGAATTATCTGATATTTTCCTTAATATGCAACGGATTTTGATGAAATATGGCGCAGCAAACGCGTCTTCATGAGCTGCATGTGGTGGTCTGTGGAGTTTGGCACATACTTATGTCGTTTTTGCGAAGAATCGATTTCCGTGTCTCTCCGACACGGAAATCGATTCTTCGCAAAAACGACAGAAGTTTGGGCGAAAATAAAGAGACCACCAAATGCAGCTTAACAAGACGCGTTTGATGCGCCATATTACATAAAAATCCGTTACGTAATAAGGACACTATAGAAGAATACGTACTTTGAATCGGTACGTGTTGTTGTTGTTAGTACCACGTGATCATACACCTTGAAGGTTAACGTAGGCGTTTGTATATGGGAGTTGACATTTCAAATAGACGTTCAGAAACGTTGACATCTGGGCAAAATTAACGCAGGTGTGTATGTATACATTTCGCACGCCATACCTCCGGAGCCCCGCAGGAGACATGGATTTTTTTATTAATTCGTTCGCACGAAATAACAATTCGTTCCCTCAATTTAACAATTCGTTGCCTCGAATTAAGAATTCGTTCCCACGATATAACAGTTCCCATTTCGTTAAGTTAAGGGAACGAATTGTTAATTCGTGGCAAAGAATTGTTGTTAATTCGTAGCAACGAATTGTTAACTTGAGGGAACGAATTGTTATTTCGTGGCAACGAATTGTTATTTCGTGGCAACGAATTATTAAAAAAGAAGTCTACGTCCCCGGCGGGGCTCCGTACATACCACCCTGTTTCTCACGGTATTAACCCTTTTACCCCTAAGTAACTGAATGGGCTGCGATATGTTCGTTTTGCAACCAATCCAATCATCGCAAAATGATTTTCAGACTATTCCATTTATAAAAAGGGCTATTTGTTTTTCTCAAAAATATGAAAATTACTTTCAAACAGTGCAGATCCTGATGAGACGGCTCGTTACGAGCCGGCTCATCTGGATCTGCACTGTTTGCATAAACCGATATAGTGGGCTTTCGGGTTCAAAGGGTTAATACAGTAACCAAGTACTGCGACCGACGTGAGATGCAAAACGAACGTGCATGCAATTGTATTGCAATGCTGACATGGATGTTCCAAGTTTATGTCTATTTTATAGCCTAGTGTATATCATATTGAATACCATCGTCTACCACTTAAAGTCATACAGAGAACACGAGATCTTCAGTCAATTATGCATTTGTATTCAAATCACACGCATTGGTGTCTAATATAAAATGTATGAATTTCGGATCACACACCGTGTGAGTTATATGAAATATATCCATGAAATTCCATGTGTTTTTATGGAATATATGAATGTTTATATCGGGGAAAATATAGGTTGTGATCACCATTTGAAATATCTCGACGAAACAGTTCAAAATAGTTGCCACAACATATGTATTGCATGATAAATAAGGGGTGTTCCGAACACATTTGTGTATGGTGTCCCAAATAATTCCATTAACTCTTACAATGCTGAATAAAAATTATCGTCTGCTGTTTATTTTATATTTTCCATTTTATTCGCAGTAAAAACACGTTTTGACAACACTTTAGAATCATTTACAATGGAAATGATTCTAAAATGTTGTCAAACATGTTTTCATTGAGAATGAAAACAGAATATAATACAACAGCAGACGGCTATTTTCGTTTCCCGCATTCTAAGTAAGGGTTAAGTCGCCGTTGAATAGTGGCTTCCCGTCACCTTTGATATTTGAACACGTCTTACAAAGAGCACTACAACTGTCAAAATTCGGATCAAAGCCGCAAGATCTTATCGACACCTGGAAAGGTTAGAAATTGATTTCATTAAAAAATCGTGACAATAAAGATACCATTTCACAGGTCTGCACTGGCCGCTCCGCGAGATAAACTATGCCATGACGCGTACGCCAGGCATAGTGGAGCGAGCGAATGGGAAAAATACTACGCCAAGAACCCGGTGCGCCCCCTCCTAAAATTCGCAGAGTAAAGATTGTTTACAAGTTACAAGGCACGTTTCATGCCAAGTGCCATGTATTCCATGCATTTTTCGGTCGTTTTCTTATTGTTTAAAAATAAAAAATCATTCTGTGACAGTGTCAATATTTTTGCTCCAAAATGCGCCAGAACGCAGGTAATGCGATGTAGATTTCCAAAATGTTCCGGGGGGAATGCCCCCGGACCCCCCTAGCGCTATCGGTCGACTATTTTGCAATACTTCACTATATTATCGAACGAGCATAGCATAGCATTCGATAATATAGTCAATTATTGCAAAATAGTTACGCCCCCCCCCCCAACCCGAAATCCTGGATCCGCGCCTGGACGTTAAATTTCATGCAATGCCAACAAACAGCAAACTTGGTGACAATTTTCGAAATGAAAATCGTGCTTCAAATGTAAATGTCTACCAGCGGTCGGGAAAATAGCGTAACACGTTTCAAATTCACATAGTTATGTCGAAAAGTACCGATCAAGGGGGCCGTTTCACTAAACTTCGTACAACTAAAATGTTCGTAAGTGCAAAATTATGATAGTCTGTAAATTTCACATTAACACTGTTTTCTTGTAAATAATTATTGGATTTACATTTATTGAGCATAGGCTGCATATGCAGCCTATGCTCAATAAATGTAAATCAATCAATTGAAATTTACAGACGATCTTAAATTTGCACTTACGAACATTTTAGTCGTACGAAGTTTAGTGAAACGGCCCCCCTGTACTGTTCCGACGCCCCTGTATTTGTGCATGTATATATATATATATATACCATCATTACCTATAAACAGTATTACGTCAGGTTGAAGTCCTACTCCCGGAATTTGAGTGTTTACATGTAAAAAAAAACGTACTGTTCTTAAATGTCATATCATGCATGTGAACCAACCGATGTCATTTGCAATGATCGTAACCATCTACCTGTGAATTCGTCGTTGAAATTTACTTCAGTAATTGAAATTTTCTTCAGTAGAATATGGTGTTCATCAGCGGTTTAGTGTCTATAAATAATCCATGTCCAACGCTGTTGACTATGACAGTCGGGGTCTACGCTACACAGGGCATGCGCGACACTGGGTACGTTTCCGCGCGTGCGCGATCACATATCTGAAATTGAATCCAAGTCTGGTAGCCTCGCTATTATCTATCCTGAGATATAAATACACGACTGCCGTGACAAAACGGGCCTTCCCGTGTTTGTTTTGCCCTCGGGGCTCTTAACACTGGCCCGCGGTCGTGTCTTTAAGAGACAGGAGTGAAGATATGTGCTGTCTATGGACCACACAGCGAGTTAGACTGTCGGCTAAGCGAGGCGCCAGCGCCCCCCGAGGTATGGCGGTCAAGTTGTTAGACAGCGGACAGCGGAATGCAGGTAAATTGCATAAGGTTTCGATATCATGCTTAAGTGAGGTAATAAATTGTGTTGTCGGCTGAAAAAAGGGGATTTTCATCGTTGCAACAATTGTATATCCTGGTCGATGAGAAGTTGTACAGATCGCACGCAGCATTAGATAGTTATGCGTTTTTCAGAATGATAAATCGAAGGCTAAATTGCGAACAGCGTATGCGCAGAACAGACTGCGCTAACGAGCAGGCTGATCCGCGCATTCGCTGGTCGTGCAAGTCGGAAGGTCCGTTCTGACTGTCTGTAATATATTCTTGTCAATTTGAGTGACATCCGCGTTAATGACACATGACTAGAAGAGTCTATAAATTGCTATATAACCGGTACCCGAGTATTTCTGAAATACAGTATAATTATACCTGTCGATATAAATATGGATCAAACGTGAAGTATATCGAATAGGGAAGAGCAATATTTATTATTTTACAAATAACGTGGCATTGTGCAATACGCGGGCATTGCAGAAAGAGACACGTTGAAGTTTGTGCGTGTTATTGTGTTTTTTGTTTGCAGTTTTAACCCATGTTTTTTCCTAAGATACATGTACGCGAAGGTCTGTATACTGAACTGCCAAATTATAAATAGTCCCGTAAGTCAAAAATCCCAAGAGCCAAATTCCTCCAGTCACAGCTACATATACGGGTGTGTGGGTGTGTGGGTTGGTGTGGTGTCAATGACGAGGAAACAAAACATCTAAAATTGATCCGCCAGAGAAAATAGCGCTCCTACATTCTCGGTAACATAACAATAGAAACAGTTTGTAAAATACAAATAAGTATTAAGATAATGATAATGATGGCGAATAAAACGTAATACGACACACGGGGACTGGTCAGAGCAACGAAATTAAACAATGTGGTGTACAGGGCTCCAGAAAAGGAGTTAGTAATTGAGTATTATCACTCCATCCTTTCTGAAGCAATTGGGTATTTCAAAATGTTAATTGTGTACAATAGAATCACACTTCTGTTTACACATCAGCATTCAGTATTGAATAGTTTGCTTCTAAATGAAAACACATCTTGGTATTTCATTAGAATTGTCTCCTTGGAGACAATTCTAATGAAATACCAAGATTTGTTTTCATGGACAAATAAGAAAATATGCTATATTTGTGGTCTGTTTATTGTTTTCTGTAGCATGATAAAGATACCACAAATTTTTCGTTGCTTTTTGATACTCACTACTTCTGATTTCAATTGGGTTTTTGGCAATTTTAATTGGGTATTTACGCAAATACGCACCTTATCTGGAGCTCTGGTTGTACACAGCCGCTTGCGTTAATCTTGCCTGAGCCTGAGCTGTGCTACAGCTCAGATAATTAAGGTGCTTGATTTCAAGCACATTATTCAAGTATTTTGAAATAAATATATCGACAAACTATTGGCACGTGCCATGATTATCGTAGGTCGTGTTGTAAATGTACATACTTCAGGAAAATATCACACCGGTTGGGTAAAACGTCACGCATGTTGGGTAAAACGTCACACCGGTTGGGTAAAACGTCACACCGGTAAAACGTCACACCGGTTGGGTAAAACGTCACACCGGTTGAGTAAAATAGCACACTGATTGGCTAAAATAACACACCGGTTGCGTAATATAGCACACCGGTTGGATTAAACAGCACATTGGTTGCGTAAAATAACATACTGCATTATTGGATAAAATAAAACACCGGTTGCGTAAAAGAACACACCGGTTGGGTAAAATAACACACTGGTTGGATAAAATAACACACCGGTTGCATAAAATAACACACCAGGGCCCGGTTGTTCAAAACACCAGTTAGCTTAACGGACTGTTAAATCCTTAACGGACTGTTAAATCCTTAACTGAATGGTTAAAATCTTTTTTAACAAATCCTTAACTGAATGGTTAAAATCTCTGTTTTAACAGAGATTTTAACCATTCAGTTAAGGATTTAACAGTCCGTTAAGCTAACGGATGTTTTGAACAGCCGGGCCCTGTTGGGTAAAATAACACAATGATTGGATAAAATAATACACTGGTTGGATAAAATAACACACTAGCTGCATAAAATAACACACAAGTTGCGTAAAATAACAAGCTGGTTGGATAACATATGCATAAAGTAGGACGCTGATTGAATATAACAGAACTGGTTGGGTAAACTAACACACTGGTTGTGATAAGTAACCCACTGGTCGCATAAAATAACACAGTGGTTGGGTTTGCACCTATTTCAGTCGTGACACTGTGCATGAGATTGCACATTGAACTGACAAGCTGTATTCATTCACAATTGCCATGGTATGTGCACCATATTAAAAGCATATAGCATGTCATTAAGATTATATCAGAACAGTTAGGTGAGATATTAAACCGCATCGACATATACAGACATTTCTTAAAGAAACCTTTATTATTAACTATGTTGTGTGGTTCATTCGGTGCATAATGTCTCTACAAATATTTCCAATTCAGCCATTGTGAATACAAACATGCGTGAATGCGTAATTGATCAATGCTTTTCAATAAAAAGTAAAACCATACCTTTCTGTTGAGGGAAAAATCCGTGTGTTACTTGACTCTTTCAGTTTTTTCATGAAGTAAGTTTGTTTGAAATAACAAATATACAATCCAAGATAAACACACGCGCGATGTGTCAGCCTTCCGTGTTGTGTGTCACTGATGAGATGGCCGAGCCCTTATACCGGGCGATAGCCCGATGTCACACTGAAGAAAGCTCGCTCCTTTCCGGTCGCGGAAGTCTAGCGATGTTTGGACAGTGAATTTCACGTTGTGTCTCCAGTGTATGGTATATCTCAATGTTTGTAGACATATATATTAGTCTATACACAATCACATGCGTTAATCTTGTCCAGGTGTCGGCGTTTCTGAACATCATTTGACATTCCCGACTCGCAAACAAGCAGTTTGATTGTCTGAGCCTGAGCTGTAGCACAGATCAGGCTCAGACAATCAAGCTGACCGATTTCAAGCACAATATTAAATACTTTTTTTAAATAAAACAATTGATAAACATTGTCAAGATTAGCGCATATGGTCGTGTAAATCCCAATGTTTGTAGACCTTATATCAGCCTATATATGTCATGTCGTTATCTGACATTAAATACCTATATGTGGCTGTGACTGGAGAAATGGGGCTCATGGGTGTTTTGCGACCAGTGTAGATCCAGATCAGCTTGCGATAATGTAATAAATTCAGTATAATAATTCTGCATACTTTTAATCATCAAATATATGCACTCGTTAGTTCTATATGACATAATGCATTTAGGGGAAAATAAATGATTACTCCCTGAAAGTATACTTTGCTAGAAAAGTATACTTTGCAATGTTGGTCAAATAGGTTATTGGTCACTGATCCCATAAGCCCCATTTCTCCAGTCACGACCACATATGACATTACATACGCGGAGTACCAAATTATAATTATTCCGTGAATTATGCGGCTACGTTAATCTGAGAGATAAACGTGTTATCGATATAATTGTCATCCGCCATTGGAAAAATGGACTTATTTAGTTTGTTGGTCATTGTGGCTAATTGTAGCCCGTTGTAGCGTATTGTAGCCCATTGTTACCCATTGTAACGCATTGTTGACAATTGTTGCCCATTGTCGCCCATTGTTTCACATTGTAGCACATTTCAGCCCACTGTAGCCCTTGGTAGCCCAGAGTAGCCCGCTGTTCACAACTTGCCTATTATTTCCCATTGTTGCCCACTGTAGCACATTGTATCGCATTGTTGCCCATTGTAACCCAGTGCAGTTCAGTATAGCCCATTGTTGACACATGCAGCCCATATGTGTTCATTGTAACTCATTGTTGTCCATTTTAGCCCATTGTTGCCCATTATTACACATTGTAACCCATTGTAGCCGTTGTTACACTTGTAGCCCATTGTTACACATTTTAGCCCATTGTAGACCAGTGTAGCACATTGTAGACCAGTGCAGCCTATAGTTGTCCATTGTAGCCATTGTAGCCCATTGTAGACTAGTGTAGTGCATAGTTGTTCATTGCAACCCATTGTGGACCGTTGTATCTCATTGTAACCTATTGTAGCCCATTGTTTCCCATCGATCCCCAATAGTGCCCATTGTAGCCCATTGTTGCCCATTGTTACACACGTTTGCCTAATGTAGACCACTGTAAGCCAGTGCAGACCAGGGGGGCGTTTCACTAAACTTCGTACGACTAAAATGTTGAAAAACAATTATTGGATTTACATTTATAGTGAGCATACCTATGCTCAATAAATGTAAATCCATCAATTGAAATTTCCAGACGATCCTAAATCGGCACTTACGAACATTTTAGTCGTACGAAGTTTAGTGAAACGGGCCCCAGAGCATCCCATTTTAACCCATTATTGACCAGTGTAGGCCAAGATCAGACTACGCGGAAGCGCAGGCTGATCTTGGACTTCACTGGGCGCAAACACAAATCGTAATGACTGTTTTGCCTGTCAGGGCCCAACTAAGTGACCAAGTTAATAACTGATATCACATTGACACACAGAGTACAGCATATCTGACAACAGTGAATATGGAGAGAGTACATAAGATAGAGGGTGAGGGGAGGAGAGAATAACATGCACCGGAGAGAGGAGTGGGAGAGGGGGTAGTGGTACAGAGAGAGAGAGAGAGAGAGAGAGAGAGAGAGAGAGAGAGAGAGAGAGAGAGAGAGAGAGAGAGAGATAATACACCGAGAAATATAAGGATATGGGAGGGAGAGAAGGATATGGGAGGGAGAGAAAGAAAGAAAGAAAGAAAGAAAGAAAAAAGAAAGAAAGAAAGAAAAAGAAAGAAAAAGAAAGAAAGAAAGAAAGAAAGAAAGAAAAAGAAAGAAAAGAAAGAAAGAAAGAAAAAAAGAAAGAAAGAGAGAGAGAGAGCAGCGCAGAGAGATAGGGTAGAGGAGAGCAGAGAGATAGGGCAGAGGAGAGACAACAGAGACGGGAGTGAGAGATACATGGAATGATGGATATGTAACGCAGGCATTTTCAATTAAAATCCAATTAATTCTTTTATTTATTGTATGTGTAACTATTAAACCAACTTCTTCAATACGTAACCATTCATTTTAATTCACTTTGCATATGTTTTAAGTGTTAGAAAACGCATGTGCATACATTGTTTACTGATGTAAATGCCGCCATGGTGTCTCATAGGTCGATATCGGCCGGGTTTCTTATGTTGTATTGTCAGTTATTTTATTGTTGAATATATTGTAAATAAGAAATGTGACACGTTAATAAAATAAATACATACATACATACATGAATATGCATTGGCATTGTAACCCATTGGTGTCATTACACACAAGCAGCGTAAATTCAACAATACCAACCACACGCCTGTAGTTCAACTCAAGTTTAAATCTGTCTAATTGGATAGCACTCACGAACGAACCTGTTGCCGAAGTGGCAGCGGAATAATGGTCTAGTTAATTGCGCGGGTGACAGATGCGGGTTCTAGGAGAATGCGCGGGTGGAACATTTAGCGTCCGGAACTACTTTTTTTACAGATCACTTCCCACGCCTGTCAACAGCGGTTCAATCGGGCACGCGCCTAATGAATAATGCGCAACAGGATGGTACTTTTTTGCCCCCAAGCGGATACATCCGCGGAGAAAACAGTTCGTACGATGTGTTCGACTAGCGTATCCCCAGATCAGCTTGCGCATGTGCGCCGTGTCATCAGGGGATACGCTCGTCGCTATTTGAATTGATGTGACATCGATGTCCGTGAATTGGGGGTTTTGATGAATCATTTGGGTGTGTGAGTAAAAAGATGATCAGGATCTACACTGATCATACATACGGGTCTTCGTCTGAGAAAGGATACCTGACGACGTTTGCCGCCAGTGTAGCACCAGATCAGCCTGCGCATCCGCGCAGTCTGATCAGGGCCTACACTGACCGCTATCTAAATTGCTTGTTGATTATTTGGGAACAATTCATTTTACTTTCTTTATATAACATGGCATTTTATGAAGTATTTAAAACGTAATTTAATAGATTAAAGCTAGGTACACATTCGTCCAAATTCGACACTTTTCATGTACAATGTATATAAATCGTTTCAAATCTTACTTTTTGACGCGATACACGTGATACTTGTGATGTCATGCCTTTATATGACGTCACTAGCTCTATGTATAATTTGCCAAAGCCATCGGCGGATTTTAAGTGCAACAAACGGTTGAGTACAAACGGTTGAGTACACAGCATGCGCTAATCTTGCCAAAAGTTGTCAATTTGGTGAATTTATGAGAAACTCAATTATTTTTTGCTGAAAAAAAGGAATTGTCAATGTATTTATTACAAGGTGCATTATCACGTGGTTACAACAACAACAACGCCGCCCACTCCAAAGTAAGTATTATTTGATATTTTCCTTAATATGCAAAGGATTTTGATGAAATATGGCGCAGCAAACGCGTCTTCATGAGATGCATTTGGTGGACCAGGGTGTTTAGCACAGACTTTTGTCGTTTTTGCGAAGAATCGATTTCCGTGTCGGAGACATGGAAATCGATTCTTGGCAAAAACGACAGAAGTTTGGGCGACAATACAGAGACCACCAAATGCAGCTTAACAATACGCGTTTGGTGCGCCATATTTCATCAACATCCGGATAAGGACAAAATAAGGACACTATACAAGAATAAGTACTTTGAATCGGTACTTGTTGTTGTTGTTAGTACCACGTGATCATACACCTTATATTACAAACTACTTGAAATATTGTGCTTGACATCAAGCAGCTTGATTGACTGATGAGCTCAGGCACAGCAATCAAACTGCTTGATTGCGAGCTGAGATTGCCAATAGATGTTCAGAAACGTTGACATCTTGTCAAGATTAACGCAGGCGGTGGTGTAAATCGGCTTCATGAATCGATCAACGGCTACTATGGCGATTCGCTTGCGGATGAGTGGAACTTGCGTACGTATGCAAAACTAATGAACGAGAACAAAACAATAGTACAAGAACACACAAACAAACGGACCACCTATGAGTAAACAAGCGAACTCAGCTAATGACATTGGTAACATATATGTCAACACTACATACTTCAAACAAGTACATAACGTTATGATGTCAGAATATGAAACAAAACCACACACAACGCCTCCTGCGTTAATCTTGCCAAGATGTCGACGTTTCTAGTTTCTAAACATCTATTGGCAATCGCAACTCGCAATGAAACAGTTTGATTTGCTGAGCCTGAGCTATATCACAGCTGTATCACATCGCAGGCTCAGCCAATCAAACTGCTTGCATTCTGAAATAACACATTTACACATATTGACAAGGTTAGCGCAGGCGAGGATGTAACATTTACGTCAACAGTATATACTTCAAACAAATACACAACGTTATGAGGTCCGAACAGAAAACAACTGTTAAGGTAATTTACAGGCATGTAAGAGGGCGAAGGAGC
Organism: Conchocele bisecta; assembly: GCA_029237695.1. Classification (NCBI taxonomy): domain Eukaryota; kingdom Metazoa; phylum Mollusca; class Bivalvia; order Lucinida; family Thyasiridae; genus Conchocele; species Conchocele bisecta. The sequence goes on from CM055272.1 coordinate 24,387,891, forward strand.
TTACGCGTACAAATACTAGACTGAAATAGGTCAGTGGAATAAGGGGGCTAACTCCTTCAGCTCCCTTTTTCCACTTACCTCATTAATTGTTAATGGTATCATATTTTGAATACTATAATGATAGATTTCGTACAATTGTTGTAAGTGCATTGATATTTTATAATGCTCCAGATAAGCTGCGTATTTGCGTAAATACCCAATTAAAATTGCCAAAAACCCAATTGAAATCAGAAGTAACGAGTATCAAAAAGAAACAACAAATTTGTGGTACCTTTACATCATGCTGCAGAAAACAATAAACAGACCACATATATAGCATATTTTTCTTATTTTCCATGAAAACACATCTTGGTATTTCATTAGAATTGTCTCCAAGGAGACAATTCTACTAAAATGCCAAGACATGTTTTCATTTCGAAGCAAACTATTCAATAATTGCTGTCTGTTGATGTGTAAACAGTAGTGTGATTTTATTTTACTCAATTAAAATATTGAAATACCCAATTGCTTCAGATATGATGGGAGTGAAAATACTCAATTACTAATTCCTTATCTGGAGCCCTGGTTATACCACGAAACTAATAAGTAACTATAAGTAATAATGCTGTTCAGTAAACCATTACTTATTATAGTTCACCCTACTTTATAAGCCAATCACTGTGCAGCATTGTGGTGCACTTAATTCACATATTGCAACGTTTAACCCCAATAAGTTAAATATTACCAGATTTAATGAGTAACTGTTCAACATGAAATGGAAACTCAATAGTCGATTGGGACATTGCATTCTGCATTGGCTGAACTATAAGTATGTTATTGTTCACATATTGGATTTTTCAGGAACTAAATGCTGCGGTCGCTAGCGCTCCCTCGCATTTAATTACTTAAAAATCCAATATCAAGGTGTATGATCACGTGGTACTAACAACAACAACAAGTACCGATTCAAAGTACGTATTCTTTTATAGTGTCCTTATTAGGTAACGGATTTTGATGAAATATGGCGCATCAAACGCGTCTTGTGAAGCTGCATTTGGTGGTCTCTGTATTTTCGACGAAACTTCTGTAGTTTTTGCGAAGAATCGATTCTTCGCAAAACGACATAAGTCTGTGCAAAACACAGACCACCAAATGCAGCTCATTAAGACGCGATTGCTGCGCCATATTTCATCAAAATCCGTTGCATATTAAGAAAAATATCAAATAATACTTACTTTGGAGTGGGCGACATTGTTGTTGTTGTTGTAACCACGTGATCATGCCCCTTGAATATGTGAACAATAGCTTTTACTTAGAAGTTCCTACTGAAATACATATACACGAGTATATAAAGGTCTGATACTAGATCATATGTGCATGTACATGCACTAGACACAAATGAAGGGGTCAGTGGAAGAAGGGGGCTAACTCACTCGTGGACTTAGCCCCCTTTTCCACTGTCCCCTTTAATTGTTTGAGATTTGCACATCGTTGGTACGCGACGTTAGTTTTGGTTTAAAACCGGAAAGTAAAAAGACTGATGAGAAATTAAGAAATGCCCGTACGAATACCACCCACATAAAACAAATACCACGTAGTTCAATCCGACATGGAGTAACGCGGAACAGTTTGTATAATGTTATTGGCTGTCATAGTGTGTTGACCAATGACAGCACCGCATTTGTATATATTGTTTCCGTTTAAATTAATCTCATATTGCCACTCTTTCACCAATATCTATTATTAAAGTAATCATTAATTGTTTGCAATAAGTACAACGTTATATTTATAACAAAAAATCATGCAAGTTGTCGGAAGTTCACATGTGTGCAAGGTCGCTTCGGTGTCAAACTGCCAACTTGAATCACATACTAGTGTGGGAATTCGAAAGCGTGTTTAGGGGCGGTGCTATATTCAAACAAACATGTGCACGCGAAGACGCGGGCCAAACAATAAAATAGTTATAGTTCACATATTGATTATTTAATAAATTAATTTCTACGCTATCTAGCGTCGCTCAAAGATAATTTATTAAATATTTAGTATATGACGGTAAGCTATTACACATACGAGCGTAATTCTCAGATTACCGACTTAATTCTAAGACTGATCGCAATCATAATAGGTGTAACGTTTCAAATGTGCGTGTAATTTAGTAGACGAGTAACTCATTGACCTCCTTACATCTCTGATGACACGAGCACGTGTCTGTCGAACAATAAATATGCAATATGTATACAGCAGAGCTCCAGATAAGTTGTGTATCTAAATAGTATTATACCCCCATATTTCAAATTCAATGCGTATTTTACTTTTACAAATGTATTATTGATTGTCTTACTTATTAAGTAGGGAACAAAGGATAACAAATAAAAGAAATTAAAAAATACACTTATTTGAGATGCAAAAATCAAACAGTGTTTGCTTTTTGCAGCTCAATTAAGTAAGTTTTCAACTGTATTACAGTATTTTCTCTACTTAATTTGAAAATCAATGCGTATTTTTGTGAGTATTACTTGCTCCCACTTTTGATATTCGATGCGTATTATGCTCACATAATTCCAGCACAAAAATATTTACACAATTCCCTAACATTTGATTGGTCCGTAGCAAGTCTCTGTCCAAAATTTATATCCCAGTAAGCTCCCACGCCGAACTACTTTCCGTAACCGTGAGGCGCAGTTAAAATAATTCTTAAGAAAACGGAAAATAAACACATTTTCTTGATGAATTTATTTCAAATGCTGGAATTATAAGGAATGAATGGCCTTTTTGTTGAATTTATCGGGGATATAAACTTGGAAACGTCGCGGGAATACTGGACAAGGCCTTAAAAAATACAATTTTCGAAAAAAAAATCAAAAAAAAAAATTATTTCGAATATTGTAATTTTGTATCGCTTTGTCCAGTATTCCCGCGACTTTTACAAGTTTATACCCCGATAAATTCCACAAAAATGCCATTCATTCCTATAATAAGTGCGTAAAATACGTCAATACACAGCTTATCTGGAGCTCTGTATAATACAATATCATTACACACGCTATACCCCCACCGTCTGGTTTGTTATATGACATGATTTTCGGATCAACTCTAAAGCTGGACTAATGATATAAAACATATGATTGCATAAAATGTTTTATCGCTGCGTTATAAATGTATATTAAGTTTATTAAAGTGTCAAGTGTCATTTTTACAATCATATAGTACAATATAAACAAACGTATTACATAAAACGACACTCAGCCATGTTTGGCTTACGAGACACTATGACATCATATTTACAAATACAAGCGTTCACATAAAATATAATTTACAAGATCTACATCCGAGATATATGTGTAATTCTAATAAGACATTTTTACATCTTAAATCTAAAGCTAATCAGCCATCGCTAATCGTTTATAAAAATAAAAATGTCTTAATCATTAAAAATGAACCACATACGAGCACTAAATTAAATGCGCATCATAAAAAAAATAATGAAAACATTTATCACCTTGATCAGATCGAAGATGAGCTGAACAACAAGGACTGATTAGAATATATGTATTTAAATATAGCAGTATATATCTTGAACATGCCCGATATACAGATATAATCATTTAGTAATATTCAATTTACTGTTAGTGACTCGCGGTGGTATCAGGCTATTTTCATATGCAAACAAGGCATGATATATTTTTTAAGTATTTAAACTAAACTGGGCATGTACCCTTTGAACCCGAAAGCCCGCTATATCGGTTTATGCAAACAGTGCAGATCCAGATGAGCCGGCTCGTAACGAGCCGTCTCATCAGGATCTGCACTGTTTTAAAGTAATTTTCATATTTTTGAGAACAACAAATACCCCCTTTTTATAAATGGAATAATCTGAAAATTATTTTGCGATGATTGGATTGGTTGCAAAATTAACATATCGCAGCCCATTCAGTTACTTAGGGGTGAAAGGGTTAAATCACCCAGTCATAATGAAATGTATACATTATGATGACAGGCTATTCAACGTATATGCCCATTTGAAATTCCGTGAAAGAAGAAATAAATTCACAGTTTTTTATGTAGCCAAGTTGATGTAACATATTTGGCAATTGCACACACAAGATTTGTAGATAAATTGCAGTCTAATAAACAAACGGACCACATCAAAGCATATTTACAATTCCCGTTTGTGCATCTAATTTGTTTGCCTATAATTCAGTGTCTGTCTGTGACAAAGATATGCTACATTTCGTCTACGGTCACTGCCGTGACAAAGCAACGAAGAAATTTACTCGAAGGTAACCGGCTGCATATCAACATGTCAACTAAAGTTGTTATCACGAACGTGGAAAATGCAAATGTAATAGAGTACATATGAGACACGCCGTGTGATTTTATACCTAAGAACATGTGCGATATTTCATGAAATATACTTACAGAAAATGTGATATGTTCTGTACATAACGTCGAAAGATGACGAACTTTTCATAGCATGTAAAGTCACTGGAAATCTAATAAAAAACCTACTCATAAACCGATATCTACTTACATAAATGGATGCGATCAGTAAGTCTGTATGCAGATACTGCTAGCAATAACAATGAACACGCACCTGTAGTATCCAGATAACAGACCAATGCTGATGTAGCACATGTATATTTACGTCTCTACACAGGTGTGTAGAAGCCAAATTGTACATGTAAAACACCGGCATGTGCTTATTATTTTCTACCTACAGCAAATGGTGTGAATTCCTTGCTGGCAGCATCTGCATAAATACTTATTCAACACATATATATGGTTTATTTGTGTAAATAGCCATCGGTTTACGAGTAGGGTTTTTATTAGATTTCCATTGACATTACATCGCGCCACAAGAATGATACAACAACCAAAACAACATTATAGTCTGCTTCACGAAAGCTGCCCAAATTTTACGGCCATATAAACAATTCAAAAACCATATTTTTTTCGATAATATTAAATTAAAGGAAAATTTAAGAATGAGCCTTCTTTTTATTTCGTGAAATTTGGTCAAATATTGATTTTATTGCGAAAACAAAATTTCCCCATGTTAAATCCCCATAGACATCTTCACGGAGTGAAGATGTCTATGGGGATTTAACATGGGAAATTTTTTAGAATTTCAGAAATACTGGACCGATTTTTAAAATTTAACTTTTGTTTTCTTAGTTAGATCATTTCCAAGCTATCTAGCTAGGTTTCGGAGTCAATTTCCAAAAAAAATCTTGTTTTGACTCCTCCCACAACTCCTCTACCTTTCCCCCCATGTTAAATTCCCATAGAGAAATCAATTTTTTGTAATAAAACCAATATTTGACCAAATTTCACGAAATAAAAAGAAGGCTCATTCTTAAATTTTCCTTTAATTTAATATTATCGAAAAAAATATGGTTTTTGAATTGTTTATATGGCCGTAAAATTTGGGCAGCTTTCGTGAAACAGACTATAGTTACAGCCCATCCCTGAAAGGGTATCTACAGTATCGTTCTCGAGAGGTTCGGTTCTGCTGCACGGTATAATTTACTGGTGTCTTCCTTTCGGATATTTCACATTCCTCTCTCCAATATCAGCTAGACAACAAGGTGTCACTGAAGCACCAAGAGACGTGAATATGGGGACTTAAAATTCCTCGCATTTTCCAGCTTAATTAATAAAATGGTCCCGCGGTATTAAGACAAAGCAGGATGTACATATAAATGAATTACAATGGAACCTCTCTAAACCGGACACCCTGGGAGTTCCCCAGGGTGTCCGGTTTAGAGATGTTCCACTGTAAATCAGGCGTATGACCATTCTGGGACATACTTATGTTTTTTTTGCAATCAAGAACATGCATTATTATAATTCCGCATGTAGTCTGAAATTTGTGTCGATTTCTGAAGTTCTTTACGGAAAATATCCCATTTTTTATAAATATATTTCATGAAATATCGTATGTCCGAATGTACAAAATCGCTTGGCGTGTCTCGTATACACCAGAACTGCTGCTATTTCACCGGAAGTTGTTTACCTCATCGATAAGAAACAGTATGCCTTTTATTTACATCGTGCACCTAGGGTATGTATATACGCAGGGTATGAGATCACGTGGTTTCCGAACAAAGTTTTCGGACGTGACGTAATCTGTGACGTCATTTGTACAGTAGATTTTCTTTAAAATCATCCTAGCAAACGAACGGATTTGATGGTATTCTGTGTTTCCGGTTTACAGAGGACCAATTTCAATTCAAATGAGAGACGAATTCCTGTGGCAGCTATACCATCTCCATATGGACAATGTCGCCCGTCTTATCTTTCAGCTATAAGTCACTCGTTGGTCAAGGGGGCTAATTGTACCCGATATACAACCATAGGTATGTCAGGTCCGGCTAATTCTGCATTCTAGTACTCAATGGCTTCATATGCAAACAGTTCCGGCATTATTCAGAGATTACTCAGTGTATCCTATACATGGGACTCGGTTTTCAAATTACCTCCCTTGTCGATCGCCGTATTTAGACGAGTCTGGTTTAGAAAATCAGTCGTATCTTCCGTAGACGACGTCGAAAGTTGACATAAAATTCAGAGCTCATGCGGAATTCAATTCCGCATGAGCTCTGAATTTTGTGTCAACTTTCGAGGCTATTTGCGGAAATTGTTGCATTTTTTGTTAAATTAATACGCCGAAAAGGGACGTAACACAAGAGGCAGATGCGTTTATAACTTGGTCACGTTCTGCTCATCTGCCCCTTATTTTATTCATTACCAATATAGACCCTGACCACCCTACAAACACATACAACGGAAATTTATACAAAATATCGAATGTTTTATTGAAATATCATAAATGTTCAAAATCAAAATCAACAAAATACGGCCTTGCTATAACATGTAATATACACCAGACACGCTAATCTTGTCAATACTTGTAATATGTCTATTACAACAAACTTGAATATTGTGTTTGAACGCGAGCAGCTTAATTGGTGAGCCTGAGCTGTACAGCTCAGGCTCACCAAATTAAACTGCTCGCTGTACAGCCCAGGCATTGCCAATCAAACTGCTTGACTGCGAGTTAATTATATCAATAGATGTTCGGAAACGTTGACATTTTGTCATGGTCGCCGTACACTTCAACTAACAAGGAACATAACTAGCCCATTGACAGGCATATAAGCAAACAGTTCCTACATAACTATATGATTATACACTATCTTGTCACCACATTCTTGAAATTATTGATGAGCAAGACCATTATCAGATGACGCAGCATAATGAAACCCTACATCAACATAGGCATATTGACGTGGAAACAATTCGACTGGATTTGTCAGTCAACGGTAGAAGAGAACGCATTCATTATTTCACACAGTAAACCAGAAAACGGTAACATGTAAGTGATTAGGCACAGCGACTACAACCACGACACAGATCGCTATTCCAGTCTGCAGGTAGTGAGCCGTAAATTCAGCGGCTGGATCGTACCAACAACAACAACAACAATGGCGCCGATAAAAACAACAGCAGACATGTGACGACTCCCAAAATGGCTATAATCCAGACACCGGTGGTTAATGAATGTATATATACAAACACACATGTGAAAAAAATGTCGTAAATAGTTGTCGACAATTTTCTTGTCATTGTTAACAATGCGATCGCGGAGGTTCGACAGAATAAATGCTGTATTTGTGGTCATATATTAAAATTATGTAAATTTACACATCATAAATTGATCACAGCTGTGGAAAAATGTACCCGATGGCCCCTGATCAAATTAGATGCTGAAACGTAACACGTCAAATACTCCCGTACCGTCCGTAACCGGACGGTACGGGAGTACTTGAAGTGTTGCGTTTCTACAATTATAATTATTGTTTCAAAATGTTTGGAGATTTCTAACGTATATCGTTGTATCAAAGATCGAATGCAATCGAATGTTTTGGAATAAATGTGAATTTACTATTGATATTTGCAACGCCATTTTTACAACACATACGACGTATGTAATATTGAAATACGTGATCTCTTCAAATGCTTGAGGTGCGATATGTGCATGTAGTATATTATCCTATGCCCGATGCAAACTCTAGTGGGATTTAACAAATAGTCCCTGATGGCGCTGTGAGCAGGGTTTGCCCGGGTCTAATTCGGCATGTTATGAGCGTTCATTGCACAACGTGTCATTTCTATATCATTTTTTTTTAATATATATAATATTATAGAGCAGATATTTTATTCGACGTCCTATTATGGAGGTTATATGCAATATTACATTATTGTAGCGTGTTTTGCAACTTCGTTTCTGTCTGTTGGTGGCCCGACTTTTAGTGTAATTTGTGTGTTTAGAAGCATATTAAACATTCCCCAGATGGCGCACCCGATTGGAGGTCATGACCCGAATCCCATAAATAGGCAGGTATAATCTACATTTTATGGTATTCGTTGCTTGTGCGGAATACTTTGTAATAGCCGTTTTACTACCCTAGATTATGATTATGATATAACTACGCGCAGATGGAACTAATTATTAGTTCAGGTGGGTTTCGGGCGACATTTATTCACAATATACACCACATGACCTTATTGAAATATTATTTGTAGAAAGGTGTGCTTATAGTCAAGCTACATTCCAACATATTTAGGAGAATAAACTGAATCAGGTAGGTACACAGAAACTAAACTTCAAAGCTTTATACATTCCCGAGCACAGAATAGCGCGGTGAAATCGCCATAATATATGAATAGTTCATAATAATTTGTTAAAGAAATGAGGCGATTTTTTTATAATATGGAGATATAAATTCTGTTTCGTTTCATATAACAAGGATATCATATTCTGAAACGTTTCAGCGCTTATAGATTACATCTTTATAATATAGGTATCCTTGTATGAAACAAGCCATACATGTGATTTTATACCTCAGAACATGTGCGATATGTAATTAACAATATTTACAAAATTTGCGATTTTTTTCCGTTAGTGACGTCACAAGTTGACGAAATCGTGCAAATGCGGAATGTAATATTCCGCATTTGCAATGAACATTTCATCAACTTTTGACATCATTTACAGAAGGTATCACAATTTCTGTAAATATTTTTCATAAAAAATCGCACATCTTTTTTAGTATAAAACCGCATGGCTAGTCTCCTACATAGTGATATTGTTATATAATTTTCAGCACAAAAATATTTACACAATTCCCTAACATTTGATTGGCCCGTAGCAAGTCTCTGTCCAAAATTTATATCCCAGTAAACTCCCACGCCGAACTACTTTCCGTAACCGTGAGGCGCAGTTAAAATAATTCTTAAGAAAACGGAAAATAAACACATTTTCTTGATGAATTTATTTCAAATGCTGGAATTATAAGGAATTAATGGCCTTTTTGTGAAATTTATCGGGAATATAAACTTGGAAAAGTCGCGGGAATACTGGACGAGGCCTTCCGGCCTTCGTCCAGTATTCCCGCGACTTTTCCAAGTTTATACCCCGATAAATTCCACAAAAAGGCCATTCATTCCTATAATAACATTTTAACCGTCCATGTCGCCGTTTCAGTCCGCTGTCTCATACACCGCCCGCTCATTAGGGTATACAGTGTTTGTCAATATTTTGAAATTACTAACACTTTACATACAATGGAACCTCTCTAAACCGGACACCAATAACACGCCTGTGATCTTATTTTTGATAATGTCTGTTCGTGATAATGTCTGTTCGTGATCGCATGGCACACAACTATGGCTCAGAATGATCAAACGCCTGATTTACATACAGTGAAATCTCTCTAAGCCGGACACCCTGGGGATCTCCCAGGGTGTCCGGTTTAGAGAGGTTTCATTGTATGGACTATGGATTACTAACCAGAATTAGCTGGAACATGGTCAGTAAAATATTTAGCTGTTGCAACTATTATCAAATGATACCTACAGTGTGTATGTATACAAACAGAGGTCTCCAAGGTGTCCGGCTTAGGGGGTTTCTCTTTAAAGCATGATTTGGATAATTCTCAGCCTCAGTTATGCGCTTTGCGATCACGAGCAGACAGTATCACCTGAGATCAACGACCATGAAATGCATCAAAAGATCACATGTGTTTCCTGGTGTCCGGTTTAGAGGGGTTCCACTCTAGTGTATTCGTTTCCTACACTGGAGCTGTCTCCCTTTAAATATCGCATCTCCATATCTGGCCAATCTTGATTTCGAGAAACAGTCATAATTTCCTCAATTGATGCCGAAAGTTGGCGTAATTTACACGGCAGATGCCGAAATATTTCCCGCATATGCGGTGTAAATTTCGCCAACTTTCGACATCATTTACGGAAACCATTGTAATGTTTCGAAATCAATATCGGCGAATTACGGACGTGCGACAAGTGTGATAATCCCAGATTCGGCCGCGTATGTTATCGAACTGGGCCGATATTGATTAGGCAAAACAGTCAGCTGTGAATTTTGACAACTTTCGACATCATTTACGGAAACTACCGTCTTTTTTTCGAAGTCAATATCGGCGTTATACGGTAAGTGTGATTATTCCCAGATCTGGCCGCGTATGAGGTCGGACTGTCGGAATACCGGAGCTCGTGGGGGTTATACTTGTCCCGGCGTGTGCGCGCATTCCGCGACATTTGTGAGAGCCAATGGCGTCGGTCGATCTGCGCACGCCACGAATTAAAGCCACTCGATGTTCGTTTCGCAATTCGTTCCTCGAGCATACACCACCGTCTGCGCTAAACTTGCCCAGATGTCAACGTTTCCGAACATCTACTAGCAGTTTCAGCTCGCAATCAAGAGCTTGATTGCCTGAACCTAAGCTGTAGCACAGCTCAGGCTCAGCCAATCAATCCGCTTGATTCCAAGCACACACAATAGTCAAGCGTTTTGAAATGAAACAAGTCACGCAGCCATTGGCAAGATTAGACCAGGCGCTGGTGTAGAAACGTGTTTGATGTGACCCATATAAGAAACTCGGATTTGCCTCGTTATGAAATCGGTACACACGTTTACAAATATCATATTAAGTATCGCTAATGTAACATAAGCTCCCATATTGTATTCATAAGAAACTCGGTATAGCCTAGTGTCTCATGAAATCGGTAAACTCGTTAAATCATATCATAAATAAATAAATATGCTAGTATTAATTGAATATCCTCTATTGATTAAACGCGTCGGCAATGTCGAGTTTCTTATGATTTCAGTAAACTCGTTTTAATAAAATGCATATTAAATCATCACTTATATTAAATTACCTATTGATTAAACTCGTTCACTGATTTCATAAGAAACTCGGCATAGCCGAGTTTCTTATGAAATCAGTCAACGAGTTAAATAGATTTTCTTATAATCAGTAAACTCGTTTAATAAAATGCATATTAAATCATCGCCGATGTAAGATCCAATATACGCAATGAGTCAATGACTGTGACTGTACTGGCAATGGCATACGGGCCTCAGACCGCACGGGGAGTCTATTACACGTTATTACAACATGTGAACATTGTATACATACGCCGTCAATTAGACATCTGTTCAACGCCATTAACAGCACAGCGATCTCAATAGATTATTGACGTGTTTTATACGAGACCTACAGCTTTTATAAATGACACCTGATTGCAAAAATCAACATTGAAATAAATACGTATTCTTTGACATACAAGACATATTGTACGGCGTTCAATCAGCAAACAAAATCGAAGACGGCCATGTGCACCCGCCACAATAAATGTCCAAATATCGGGGACAACACACAACTCCGCTCTTCAAACCAGTATATATACATACCAGTATAGACTTGAAATACGATAAAAATCGTTCACGACGGTCTCAGTATACCAGTTGTGCTATGCCCGCGCTATAGCAAACACGACAGTGTACACCGTATATGTAATAAAATGTATTGTATTGTATTGTATTGTATATATATATATATATCCTGTATAAATAAATGTGTATACTATTTGCAGACAGAGTTAACCACTCGTTAATAAGTTGATGATTGTGTTAAGCCATGTTTACCAGGGTGTTATTAATCCGTACAGACTATCAGATTATTCCTGTAGATCAACACAGGTCGAGCGACTAAATTTGTGACGAATGCGAAAATCGTACTTGGAGGTATTACATACAACACCGCCTGCGTTAATCTTGCCACAACGTTTCTGACATCTATTGGTAATATCAACTCGCAATCACGCAGATTGATTGGCTGTGCCTGAGCTGTAGCACAGCTCATGTTCAGCCAATCAAGCTGCTTGATTACAAGCACACTTTTCATTGTATTTTGTAGTAAAGATATTGACAAATGTTAGCAACATTAGCGCAGGCAGTGGTGTAACTATATTTCAGTGAAATTCCCAAACTCTAAAGGGCATAGTTGTTGGCTGTACTTTGTAGTTATAAGATATTTTCTGTTTCTACGGAACCCCGCAGGGAATATGGATTTCTTTTATTAATTCGTTCCCACGAACTAACAATTCGTTCCCTCGAATTAACAATTCGTTCTCTCAATTTAACAATTCGTTCCCTCGAATTAACAATTCGTTCCACGATATAACAATTCGTTCCCACGAAATAACAATTCGTTCCCTCGAATAAACAATTCGTTCCCACGAAATAACAATTCGTTCCCAGAATTAACAATTCGTTCCCATGGGAACGAATTGTTATTTCGTGGGAACGAATTGTTAAATTGAGGGAACGAATTGTTAATTCGTGGGAACGAATTGTTAATTCGAGGAAACGAATAGTTAAATTGAGGGAACGAATTGTTATTTCGTGGGAACGAATTAATAGAAAAAATAATTATACGTCCACTGTGGGGCTCCATACGATAGCACATTGTTGGCTGAACATTGTAGTTATAAGAGTGTTACTGTGTTTTATCCCGTCAACACAGTGAGTATGTGCCGTGAAACACGGTGCCGTGAAACATTTTTGATATGATATCCTGTCAATACGACCTAATCACTGCGTATGAATATGTGCGGTGGATGGGTTTATATTGTTGCATTTTACAGCCATTTGTAGGTGTTAACGGGATAAATAGAATAGTAGGTTAATGCCGTGAATAGGAAACAATATTTGGCGCGGCACGGAAACGGGATGTGCTCAGCAGAGCCTCGCCCATCCCGTTTCCTGAGCCTTGCCAGATATTGTTTTCCCATTCACGGCACTATCCTACTATTCTCTCTCTTTATATATATATATATGCGGAATTATATTCCGCATGTAATGATGTAGTCTGAAAATTATGTCAACTTTTGACGCCATTTACGGAAAATATTTTAAATTTCGTAAACGTAATTCTTGAAATTACGCAGATGTCCGAAGGTACAAAATCGCATGGCGTGTCTCATATACAATGTATACCCTAACGTAAATCATTGATGTATGTTGACCTTACTGTAAACTGGCCAATGGCAAATCAATCTTTGTAGCATTTCCCCGAAAATCATTGTCGAAATCAAGCGTATCGATTGGCTGAGCCTTAGCTACCAAATTGATCAGCCTCTGTAGAGTCAACAATTGCTCATCGACGAATATCGTTCAACCGATAGTAAGGAAACCATAATATCAGAAATGGCGAAGTTATTTTTCCCTGCATACTTGTGAACGATACTCGTACGTTGAACGATTCCACGTTGAGGACTGGTTATGTTGGAATTTGTGACAAAGTTCAGGTCGGGGCCATTTGATGATAAGGCAGACCCCGAATGACCTTAGCTGGACCGCGATAAAAATCAGTACTATCTGGGACATACGGAGCTAACCGTGTTCTATAGTGCAATGTAAAGTATAGTCAACATTTCGTCATTCGTTAACTGTACATGCCCACTCAGAAGGTACAAACTGTACGTTATATGAATTAAATAAGGGTATAATTGTGTCACTATTCCACCAGTTGTAAAAATTACGAGTGCCCGCTATACATATATAATCATTTTGTAATATTTATTTTACTGATAGTGACTCGCGGTGGTATCAGGCTATTTTCATATGCAAATGAGGCATGATATTGTTTAACTATTTATACTAATTAAATGCGTCACCTGAAACAAATATATTTTCGACAGATTATAAAATATGATCATTGTACATCAAAAAATAAATACAGAGAATAAATAGCAATGTCAGTTAGCATTTTAAGGAAACACGGTTATCGCTCCTGATAATACGCCAATCAATACGTGGGGTCATGGTGAATGAATATTTAGTTTGCCAGAAAATGTCTCAGATGATGTCTCTGATATAAAGAACATGTTGTGCCTACTGAGTGGGCATGTACCTTTAAAACTTTCAATGAAAGAGATACCTACTGTTTCCAATTGTAGACTGTCTACGATACGTGCAGATCCCGATGAACCGGCTCGCAACGAGCCGGCTCATCTGGATCTACACGAATCGTAGGTGGTTTCTGAATGTGTCCAACTCAATTTAGACATCTTGATTTTTTTACTGAACAAACTGTTTGGCCCACATTTTCTATCAACTCCGTTACCGTCCTGACGTTATTTTGGCTTTTCTTTGTTCACGTTTTCGTCTCTGTCCAAAATTTATATCCCAGTAAACTCCCACGCCGAACTACTTTCCGTAACCGTGAAGCGGATTTAAAATAATTCTTAAGAAAACGGAAAATAAACACATTTTCTTGATGAATTTATTTCAAATGCTGGAATTATAAGGAATGAATGGCCTTTTTGTTGAATTTATCGGGGATGTAAACTTGGAAAAGTCGCGGAAATACTGGACGAGGCCTTCCGGCCTTCGTCCAGTATTCCCGCGACTTTTCCAATTTTATCCCCGATAAATTCCACAAAAAGGCCATTCATTCCTATATTATCTCTTTTTCTAAGTAACATAATACATATAGTTACAGTCTGTTTCACGAAAGCTGCCCGAATTTTACGGCTATATAAACAATGCAAAAACAATATTTCTTTCGATAATATTAAATTATTGCAAAATTTAAGAATGATCCTTCTTTTTATTTCGTGAAATTTTGTCGAATATTGATTTTATTACGAAAAATTGATTTGACTATGGGAATTTAACATGGGGGGTCGGGGGATGAGGTGGATGAGCTTGGGGGCTAATCAAAAACGAACAATTTTGAAAATTGACTCCAAAACCTGGCTAGATAGCTTGGAAATGATCTAAATTTCGAAAATTGTGTGAAGATGTCTATGGGGATTTATCATGGGGAAAGTGTTTTTTTCAATATTGGACCAAATTTCACGAAATTAAAAGAAGGCTCAATTTGCTATACATGTAATTTAATATTATCAAAAATTATATTGTTTTTCCCGTAAAATATGGACGGGTTTAGTGGAACAGAGACATTTAACACGGCAGTGTCAAATTCAAATAACAATTGCACAACGAAACCACGTTTCTCCACATTCAAATCAAGCTTGCTGTTTAGCAACCAAATTTATAACTCTTTCTGCGCCCATTCGTCTTATGAATTTGGTGACCAGTGTGGATCCAGATCAGCATGCGCATACGTGAGCGTTTGTACCACACGACCGTTCTTTCCACTACCAGCCCGGCTGGCTAGACACTACTGCCGCATGCCTGACCTAGTTTTCATCGTGTCTGCATCGGACGTGAGAGAGACCACCTGAGTCACGTTCTCGGTGGGAGAATTATTGGCAATCGACATTAACACGACATCATGACACAATTTTAGTCCAGTACCTCATAGTGTGATATGGTATTTGAATGATCAGCGGATCGTGTGTGCCCTTTGAACAGTTATGCTGCGGACAACACGATTCTGCGCCTGCACACCGAACATCTGTAGCCGATTTCATCAACATTGCAAAGTATACTTTACTAGCAAAGTATACTTTGAGGGAGTAATCATTTATTTTTCCTGAAATGCATTATGTCATATAGAACTAACAACTGCATATATTTGATGATTAAAACTATGCAGAATTATTATACTGAATTTATTACATTATCACAGCCAAAATGGCTGTGATAATGTAATAAATTCAGTATAATAAAAATTAATAAATTTATCATAAAATTGAAAATTTCTCCCTCAAAGTATACTTTGCTACTAAAGTATACTTTGCAATTTTGATGAAATAGGCTACTGCTATTATCGTGCAGTATATTCGTATATAACCCGAAATTTCGTATACATACATTATACAGGGGATTCTCTCTCAATCGGACACCGTGGGAGGTTCCCAGGGTGTCCGGTTTAGAGATATTCCGCTGTACTTCAAGTAAATCGGCATTCCAAGACGTTTGTAATCATGAGAGTATATTATATTTATAGAACGTTTTCAGTAATATCCGTCAAAATTAATCGTGTATGTGTTGTCTCAACATCTAGAAGGTCATATACCGTAATGACCGCCTATGACTGCCCACGAAACATTCCAACACCGTATACACTGATCGTTACGTATAAACAAACATCCCGCGCTTGGTGGGTACTGGTTGCAGTCTGAAAGTAGTTATAATATGCAATTCACTCACTACAACCTAATTGCTCTTGGCGGGTGCTGCTTCCCACCGGAAAGTGATCATATATGGACTGCACTCACTACAACGTCCCTGCGCTTGGCGAGTACTGGTTCCCGCCGGAAAGTAGGTTTGTATGGAATTCACACACTACAACATCCCTGCGCTTGGCGAGTCATGATTCCCCGCCGGAAAGTAGTTCTATATGGAATTCACTCACTACAACTTCCCTGTGCTTGGCGAGTCATGATTCCCGCCGGAAAGTAGTTCTATAAGAATTCACTCACTACAACTTCCCTGCGCTTGGTGAGTCATGATTCCCGCCGGAAAGTAGTTATATATGGAATTCACTCACTACAACTTCCCTACGTTTGGCGGGTACTGGTTGCCGTCGGAAAGTGGTCCCATATGGCGTGCACTCTCCATAGGTGTATTGTAATACACAGATCGGTATCATCACCTCACAATTACCGGTGACAGACATTACCACACGGAGTGGTTCATTCACGTTTTGCGGCAACAATTTCACCGTACGTGCAACTATTCACCAGCGATCAATGCTCACAATGGCGGCCATTTGCATCGCATTTGCATCACACTCCAGTCCGGACATTCTATTGGCTGTTAGCAAGCAGATTTCGTCACGTGTCGCCGGGTGAAGTGACGCTGATGTGAACTGCGCTGATCTTTAGAAACATCATCGCAAACATTGTAACGCGAGTATTCATGAGTGCAGTCATGTTGGTGTGAACCACACAACCGCCTGAGTTAAACGTGCCCAAACGTCAACGTTTCTGAACATCGATTGGCAATCGCAATGAAGCAGTTTGATTGGATGAGCCTGAGCTGTAGCACAGTTCATGATCAGCCAATCAAGCTGCTCGATTTCAAGCACAATATTCAAGAAGTTTGAAGAAATAAAAGACAAACATTGGCAAGATTAAACTTGCCCAGATGTCAACGTTCATGAACATCAATTGGTAATCACAACTCTCAATGAAGCAGTTTGATTTATGTAGCACAGCTCAGGCTCAGCCAATCAAGCTGCTCGATTACAAGCGCACACAAGATTCAAGCATATTAAAGCAAAACAATTGACAAACATTGGCAAGTAATGGTGTACGCTCATGCTGAGAAACACCATGACAGAATAGAACAGAACAGAACAGAACATAATAGAACGAAGCAGAACGGAACGGAACGGAACGGAACGGGAAGGGAAGGGAACGGAACGGAACGGAACAGGAACGGAACAGGAACGGAACGGAACGGAACGGAACGGAACGGAACGGAACGGAACGGAACGGAACGGAACGGAACGGAACATAGCTTTATTGGATTAAGTTCATCTCTGCCCATAACGTGGTACGAGATACAACACAGCATGTAGATGCAACAATGCGGCAGTCATTGTGACGCCAGTGTTTTATTCAATCAGATGGCGTCTTTCACTCGGGTGCAGCCACGTGGGTGTGAACTTCAAACACGTTTATACACCCCATGTAATTCATTGACATTCATACGTTCTAGTCCATCAGATGTCATCTTTGATACAAAGTTATGCGAAGCTTGCATGTAATTTCGCTTGTTAAATCGTGACACAAATAAGATGAACATCGGTTCGTGGTGCGGAAGTACTCGCACATTATCAGAAAGCCCAACCTTGGGTGCAGTACAAGTATAATATAATGTAATAAATAAAAACGCTGGTACTTGTGTACATACATAAGCATAGTATAAGTGTTTACATTTATAACTCCAAGGACAATATAGAACATCCGGCTTTATATATAATGTTCAACAGACGAGGTTAGGAAACGCGTAGGAATTACGAGGCTCGCCTTGGAATTCATACCGTTTCCGGACCGAGCCATATAAACTTGATATCGATGACACAGCCCGGTATTATATTTCTATTTATCAGGTAACATTTTCTGTGGCGAAATGATTAAGTGTATGCGTGTGGCTTTCATTGAAAAGAACACGGTCTTATTTATGTTGCGTCATGACGTGACGTTATTTGACCAATGGACCGTCAGCAAAGGTAATTTACAAATACAACGCAACCTCTCTACAACAGCCACCGATGTGTTGACAAAAAAGTGGCTGTTGTAGAGAGGTGGCTGTTACAGGGAGGTTAAATATTATAAGAATGAATGGCCTTTTTGTGGAATTTATCGGGGTATAAACTTGGAAAAGTCGCAGGAATACTGGACGAAGGCCGGAAGGCCTCGTCCAGTATTCCCACGAATTTTCCAAGTTTATATCCCCGATAAATTCCACAAAAATACCATTCATTCCTTATAATTCCAGCATTTGAAATAAATTCATCAAGAAAATGTGTTTATTTTCCGTTTTCTTAAGAATTATTTTAACTGCGCCTCACGGTTACGGAAAGTACTTCGGCATGGGAGTTTACTGGGATATACATTTTGGACAGAGACTTGCTACGGACCAATCAAATGTTAGGGAATTGTGTAAATATTTTTGTGCTGGAATTATAGACATTTGGACAAAACATATCAATACAATACATTTTATTCACTCTAAGCCACATACGTGCTGCGGATGCACAGGCTGGTCTTGATCTACGCCGATCGCAAAACCGATAAGCCCCATTTCTACAGTCACAGTCACAAATTACAATGAATGATATATTTGTCATTACAGGTACATGCCCACGCAGTATGCACACACTGTTATGTATAGGAATTAAATAAGTGTATAATTGTGTCACTATTCAACCAGTTCTAAAACTTATGTGTGGCCGCTATACAGATATAATCATTTAGTAATATGTATTTTACTGATAGTGACGCGCGGTGGTATCAGGCTATTTTCATATGCAAACGAGGCGTGCTATTTTTTAATTATGTATACTATAAATCAAATGTGTCAACTGAAAAAAACATAATATTTTCGACAGATTATAAAGTCTGATCATTGCAGATCAGAAATTAAATACAGGGAATAAATAGTGATGTCCGTTGACATTTTAATGAAACACGGTCATCGCCCTTGACATCATTTTGGAAATTCACGTCTGATATAAAATGTATAATAATGCCAATCAATACGTGGGGTAATGGTGAATGAGTGTTTATTTTGCCAGAAAATGTCTCAGATGATGTCTCGGAGATAACGAACATGTTGTGCCTACTGAGTTGGCATGTACCTTTAACATATTGCGCCCCTATCTGGTAAATTCCAATTGCCAGTAAACGGAGCTCAATATACGAAACTTCGCCACCGTCGATATATGAGGAAATAGCGATACTATACGAGGTATTCCAGTTGCCACAAACTCTTCGTTTCGAAAACGGCGCTATCTGATCGGCCATATGGCAGGAACGATCGATTCGTGAAAATATGTTGGTAAAAAAAACACGATAAGACCATATGTGTCTGAGCGGGTGATACACCAGCTCAGACACAAATGGGCTTATCGTGTTTTTTTACCAATATATTTTCTGCCCAGCTGGCAAATTCGATAGATTTGAAATTTTCATTTGAGACATCAGAAATGATTGCCGAAGTCAATAGGGAACAATGGCGGCCCTGATCAGACTGCGCACGCACATGCGCAGTCTGATCTGGACATACATTGGTCGTATACTCAATACGCCTACTTTTTCTCGCGGCGAAGCGCATTTAATCTCACCCACTCTCGTTGCGGCGAGACTGAATTTCATTTTTATTCATAGAAAACAGAATCCAGTTTTATCACAAAATGAATAAATCGCCCGGGCTACCATCCGACGGGCAGATGTATCTTGCGCACGCGCTAACAGCTCGTGATTACACCCGTTAATGGTCCGAAACAGGTTGTAAGATGACCAACCTATTGTTACGTACCGGTCTTTCGGATAATTTAACTTTCCAACTCGGGACTCCTATCAAGATTTGGTTCAGAAAACGTGAATTATCCATTCAGAAATGCATTAACGAGATATCTGCATTTAGAGGGTATTAAATTTGATCTCCCGGAGACAAGGTGCCGTACCACATGAGGTGAAATCTAACACCCACACTGAGCCGGGCCACAGACAAATGGTTCCCTGTATACAAAATGAACCTAAAGCCATTCTTCGCACAACGGCTGAGAAAAGAGATCATGCGGAATTTGAAGCAAGAGTACGAAGTGAAAACGATCTTTTTATACAACGATATGCATAGAAATGCTAATCGTTTGTTTCCGTGTACAACGATCTTTCTCTTTTTTTATGTATTTCCTTTTTTTTTTTTTTTTTTTTTTTTTATTATTTATTTATTTATAAACTTCACAACAATTGTACACATACTTATACCATTGCAACACTTCAAGATAAATAGGTACATAAGTATCGGATTTCCTATCTATCTTGTTTCGATAGAAAATCTGATACTTATGTACCGATATCGGTGAAAATAGAAACAACCCAGTGATCCTAGTGTCGTCATAATTAACAAAAAAATGGTTTTTACAGCACATGAGAATCGTCTCCATTGGAGACGATTCTCATGTGCTGTCAAAGCCAGGTTTTTGTTATTATATCATCAATTAAACCACGTTACACAGGGCCATGATTAAAACACATTGTTTTTGTGTAGTACTTTTTAAAAAATTCCTGATATACTCCTTTATATGGAAGCGTCCTGGTGTCAATGCTAAACTATTGTTATCTCATAATTAGGACTATCTGTGTCAATGCTAAATGTTTTAAGCGATACTAACTCCTAATTAGGAGATATTAAATGCTATTTAGGAGATAGTAAGTCCTAGTTAGTAGATACAAGCTCCTAATTAGGAGATACTATCTCCTAATTAGGTGTTAAGATATCCTAATTAGGACTTATTATGTCCTGATTAGTACATATTATCTCCTAATTAGGAGACACTAAGTCCCAATTAGTAGATAGTATCTCCTAACTAGGAGTAACTATCTCCTAATTAGGAGATACATATATTTTAGCATTGGCAACAGGACGCTTCCATACCTTTAAACAGCAGGTGCAAATGTCATAAATCGCCCACCGTAGATATATTGTACCAACGCGTTGCCGGAATGGCTCTTTGTACGCTATCAATAGTTTCACACCCGCTTGCCATAAGGTAGGAAATAAAGTATACTCAAAATCACATGGCGTCATGTCCAACTCGCCAGCTTTGACCAGTATAGACACATACCATCTACTGTCTGTTCCACGTTTTGCTGCCGACGTACTTTTGGCTGTTAAACACATTCAATCTAAAAAATATTTAAAAGTAAGTACTTTTTTATCAATAAGAAAAAATTCACCCTCCCCAAAAAAGATTATTTGATGAAATTCCATCAAATATTGATTTTATTGCGAAAAAGCGATTTTCCTATGGGAATTTAACATGGGGGCTAAAAATATTAATTTTTTTTAAACATTTTTTTTTATTTGTGGACCGATTTTCAAAATCTAACTTTTTTTAATTACATCATTTCTATCTCGCCAGGTTTCGGAGTCAATTTCCAAAATTTGGAAATTGACTCCCCATGTTAAATTCCCATAGGAAAATCATTTTTTCGCAATAAAATCAATATTTGTTATTGATGAAAAAGTACTTTTAAATATTTTTTAGATTTAATGTGTTCAATAGCCAAATGTTCGTCGGCAGCAAAACGTGGAACAGACAGTACGTAGTTAAGACGTGGATCGTTCAGCGTGCTGGGGCCCGTTTCACTAAACTTCCTACGACTAAAATGTTCGTAAGTGCAAATTTAAGATCGCTGTAAATTTCCATGTATGGATTTACATTTATTGAGCATAGGCTGCATATGCAATAAATGTAAATCCAATAATTATTTACAAGAAAACATTGTTAATATGAAATTTACAGACTATCATAAATTTGCACTTACGAACATTTTAGTCGTACGAACTTTAGTGAAACGGCCCCCTGGTCTCCTAGTAAATATCAGAATTTAGTGCGTTTGACTAGCACTGTTAGTCATGTATAGCATGATATATGCGTGTGTTGATCTCAGAGTGCTGTTGGTGTTCAGACGCTTTAAATCTACAACCGTTTTCACAAAAGAGGCGTTGATCTTTGTTACCAGAGTAAGTCAGTAAGGCAACTTCCTTGCAAAATCATCAGTGCATACACAGTCGGTCTTTTTCAATAAAGCATGATATGTATGCGACTGGATTTTTTTTATTAATTCGTTCCCACGAAATAACAATTCGTTCCATCAATTTAACAATTCGTTCCCACGATATAACAAATCGTTCCCACGATATAACAATTCGTTGTCTCGAATTAACAATTCGTTCCCACGAAATGACAATTTGTTCCCACGATATAACAATTCGTTCCCTCGAATTAACAATTCGTTCCCACGATATAACAATTCGTTCCCGCGAATTAACAATTCGTTCCCGTGGGAACGAATTGTTATTTCGTGACAACGAATTGTTAACTTGAGGAAACAAATTGTTAAATTGAGGGAACGAATTGTTATTTCGTGGGAACGAATTAATAAAAAAACGAATCTTGGAACCATCAAGCTGATCCCAAGCTGACTGGTCACCATGGAGTAAATCGCTATTGTCCGATGTCCCATACGTCCGTTCCCGTCTCCAATATAGCTGTGCTTTATCAATTCGCATCGTTTGATACCTATTATTGCAATACTTCCTGATAAACCATACTTTACAGGCTCTCGCTCAACCGCATTAATCGTTCAATTAACCACACTGTATAATCCACCGCATGACGCTTAATTGTCTTTAGCGTGCATCGTTTCTAATTCACGTCGTGTAAAAGTACCCGGAAACGGAAACAAAATCTCTCCAAAGGTAGTATTTAAACACGATCCTTAAGTGCGAAGTAAATTCGGTGTGCGTATTCATATATTACAGACACCGTTTTCGTGTGAATGATTTGTTTATCAGTTCATACTCGATCAAAACAGGCCCCCAAACGAGATTAAATGGAAATAAAAATAGGTCATATCTGTGCACTTGATATGTGTTAGCACCCGAAATTGATTTAGATATAAGTTTTATGTTTCACAATGAAACATACTCTGACGTAATAAAATTCCCGTTAACACAGGGTAGCGCATTAACACTTTCACCCCTAAGTAACTGAAATGGACAATCCCATTTTATTTTCCAGACTATTTCATTAATCAGAAACGGGTATTGTTTTTAGAAATAAGAAAATATCCGCAAATAGTGTAGATCCTGATGAGACGGCTCGTTACGAGCCGGCTCATCTGGATATTCACGACTTTGCAAACATTATAAATAAATGTATGTAATGTTATCGCATCTTTGATACATTTTCGAGATTTGTTTCTGCATTTACACAGCACATTGGCAATGTATGGACATGAGGACGTGATAACACAGTTAGATCACGTTCGTCCGCAAGTACGATCGATAATCCACTCGCTAAAGCTCGCGGATTATCTCCTCGTACATGCGGACGAACCGTGATCTAACTGTGGCTTGAAACAGCGGAAGCTCTCCAAACAGGACACTATGGTCACATGGTGCTCCTACGCAGTCTGATCAGGGGATACGCTGATGTATTTTCAATCACTAAGGTAAACAGCCCGACATTGTGACACCAGAAACCAACACGTGTTGTTATTGTTGTAAAATACTTCTCCCAGCCAGCGGCCCAAATTCAACAAGTCGCATTTCCGCACGAATTCATACTTTGAAATAAGACCGATTTTACCCTTCTATCGCGTGAGCCCATGAAACAATAGGGACCGCAGGATAGGCCCGGGTATACACCACAGACTCTCAATTCCACCCGTATTTCCAGGGTTACAAAATGCGGGTTCCCGCAAAATCAGGATTAGACTGTTTACCAAGAAGTCGGTGGTTGTCAATATCAAACAAGTTAATTACAGGTACATGCCCACTCAGTAGGCACAACGTGTTCTTTATATCAGAGACATAATCTGAGACATTTTCTGACAAAATAAACATTCATTCACCACTACCCCACGTATTGATTGGCATTATTACATTTATATCAGACGTAAATTTCCACACTGATATCAGGGGCGATAACCGTGTTTCCTTAAAATGTTAACGACCATTACTAGTTATTATTTTTATTTAATTTTGATGTGCAATGATCATACATTATAATCAGTCGAAAATATTATTTTTTCAGTTGACGCATTTATTTAGTATAATTAAAAATATCATGCCTCATTTGCATATGAAACAGGTTCACTCGTTTAATATATATGTATCATATTGAATCATAACTAATTTAAGATTATATATTTATTAAACCGGTTTACTGATTCCATACCATAATAATGGGTGACAGTATATAACTAATTGACTGATTTCATAAGAAACTCGGCACAGTCTCGTTTCTTATGAAACCAGTAAACCCTTTAATAAATATCATATTAAATCGTCACTCATGTAAGATCCTCTGATGAAACGCGTTGACTGATTTCATAAGAAACGAGGCACAGCCTCGTTTCTTATGAAATCAGTAAACTCGTTTAATAGATATGATATTAAATCATCAGTCATGTACGGGCATCTGTTTCCATCCCAGTTTTCCCCACAATGAAGTGACAGTGTGGTATTTGTGGCTGTGACTGGATACATGGGGCTTAATGGATTTGTGACCAGCCTAGCTCCTGATCAAATAACACACTCCTGTATCCTAATAACGATATGTCCCGCTTGTTAGAAGCATGCCGGGTGTTGCATTGATGGAATACCGAACAGTGCAGATCCTGATCAGCCTGTGCGGATGCACAGGCTGATCTGGATCTACACTGGTCGCAAATCCCGTAAGCCCACATTCTCCAGTCACAGTCACATATAGCAACACACGGCGTGTCGGTTTGTGGTCCCATAATTATGCATTTCACGTGCAGCCATCTATAGGTACACAGCGAGGCAACGTAACTTACTATTCACTGCATTCACTAAATGTCAGTTCCGCTTTGAAAAGCTGACGAATTTAGTCGCAGCGAAATGAATGTACACTTAACAGAACGATCCAAAGGATTTCCCAACATATAGGTCACGAAAACTGGTAGCATCGAAATGAATATCACTAAATGCCAGTTCCGTTTTGAAAAGCTGAAGTGTTCAATTTTTGTGGAGATAACATATTTCAGCACTTTGATTTATTGTCGTACACATGTGTCCAGGTTGACAGAATCTCACGAAGCTTCGAGATGATTGGCGTCGATTCCATTATACAATGTGATATCATTATATTTTGAATTTGATCATTTTATTATCAGTATGTAGTTATTTAATATCTCTGAATAGCACAATTACGTGCCACAGTAATCTCAGTATGACTTTCGGTGCAACCGGAAACTATATCCGGTCTGAGACCACTTCCGTTTTCGGTTTCTGGTAGGCATACATATAGTGTACGTGACTGACATACGAAACGACTTACACGTTAATCTTGTACACATAGTCAATGAGTATAAGTAGTTTTAACATGTACAAGAAACTGTATGTCGAAATCAATCAGCTTTATTGGTCGAGCCTGAGCGGAGCTGAGCATTCGGCCTCTGGGCAATAGTGCCTCGGTCGTCCACAGCACCGAGGGGCAATAGGTTTGACTGTTCCCCGAATAGCCATCATAAATATGACCAGAGCCGTATAAAACAGTAACACCCCTATACCAAAAGACGCACATCTGTATGCTGTCTGAACACACTGGGTGTATTCGACCAGGGCCGTAGATTACAGTAGCATCTCTATACCCAAACAAGAATGTACTGGTGTATACTGTATGACCACACTGTTTCACTACATCGGGTGTATTCTGATATAGCGAACCATTAGCATTCCACGCCATATATAGAAATGGCAGCCCGGATTAGCCAACATGAATACGGCAATACATCACTATTCAATGGCCACCCGTATGGAAACTATTAAAGCCGGAGAAAACCTGAGCATTTTCTCATACGAAATGAAATTGTCCCCCACCGCCTGTACCATCCCGTTCATATTATTGTAAGATGTGTATCACGGTATACACAATACGTCTCCACTTATGATGCGTATTGCATTGCGCATGCTATACCGGACCAGGTATGGACCGTCCCCAGTGCGGATTTTGACAACATGGTGGTAAAGACACCCCGGTAGGATAGCGGGTGGTGGGATGTGAACGCTAAACGACCAGATACCATAGCTTCGCCCAAAGATAATCCGTGTCGCCTATCGATGCCATTCACACAGGCGTCAGCGCAAATAATTAAAAAGACGGGCAACGATGTAAGACTTTTCAAAGGCGACAGATCATGAGAAAATTGGGCTTATTGTATTTTAGAAACGTGTAGCCTCTGACTAGCTATGACAAATCATATAACTTGATAAGGATTCAAAAGATTCAATAAATAAATTGGGACTAATACATGGATGTAATTATCAACAGTGTAGACCCGGATCAGACTGCGCATGCATGCGTGCAGTCTGATCCGGGTCTACACTGGTCGCAAAGGTACTAGAAATGTTTACCATTTTTGATTCGCATATTATCTCTACATAACACATACTAAATGACACGGGTACACAAGACCTGTACTGGAGAAAGTTTGGAGGTATTACCACTTACTTACTATACGTTCATAAGATTTACGTTTGCAGGCGTTCATATATGAATATACACTAAGAACTAATGCGAATCATTAAGGACCCGGTCTATACCTGATCATCCTTTGATTCAAAGATAATTGCTTCGCAAATGTGATGTTATACTTTGCATTCCACATTCTTTGTCAAACACCAGAAGAGGTGAAATTTGCTGATGGCTGGAACACACAAAGATGGCCGAGTTAGCCACTCCATGTGCCGTATAGGACACAGTAACGAGGTAGTGTTCACTTATATGATATACATACATTCCATCACATTTACGTAGCAATTAGTTTTGAATCAAAGGGTGATCAGGTATATAATGAGTCCTTAACAGTTATTACCATCAGCGATAACTGACAGTGAAACCCATCAAAATTAAGCACAAATACATAACCGGTTTAAGGCGTTCTAGCGTGGAATCTTAACCCGTTATATGTCGGATATCATTACAGTTGTATGAACATTTGGAGATTTTTTTTCGAGCTATTTTCTATATTTCTGGTCGAAACTATATGTTGTTACCACTCATTTGAACCGTCTCGATGAGAAGGTTCAAATGAGTGGTAACAACATATACTTTTATAGAGAAATAAACAAAATAATCAGATTGTTTCAATAAAATGTACATGTACTAGTATTGCTTCCGTGTACTTCAATGGATTAATAGATGAAATAGGGGGATTTTTGTCACTATTTCGCTATTTTCTCTATTTCTGTTCGAAAGTATATGTTGTTGCCACTCATTTGAACCGTCTCGTTGAGACGGTTCAAATGAGTGGTAACAACATATATTTTTAATGAGAAATAAAGAAAATAACCAGATTGTTTTCAATAAAAAAAGATATTTCAACTGACCAATAGGGAAAATCCAAATTGTGGCCTAGAAATAAGAGGGAAAATGTATAGATAACACACACTCCATGTTGATAGTGTACGGTGCCCCGGTAATGTATATTTATATTATGTTCACTGTTCGGTGTCACTAATGAAGCAGTATAATAGTTTAATTAGATAGCTGTTGTCGATGTGTTAAATAGCACACATACGCGAGATAAGCGAGAAATGTGGGACAACTGACATGAAAACTAGGTCTCTTATGTACACAGTCACACGTTTACAGAAGAAGAATATTTATTTGACTTAAACTAAACAATTTATCCCGTCAACAGAGTGTGAATGTGCCGAAGAAACACGGTGCCGTGAAATATTTTTGATATCCTGTCAGTACGACATAATCACTGCGTATGAATATTTTGCACTTTAAAGCTATTTGTAATTTCTCACGGGATAAATAGAATAGTAGGTTAGTGCCGTGAAAAATATCTGCCGCGGCACGGAAACGGGATGGGCTCGGCAGAGCCTCGCCCATTCCGTTTCCGTGCCGCGCCAGATATTTTTCCCATTCACGGCACTAACCTACTATTCTCTATTTCTCGTCCTGCCACAATACGTCAGGACATACACCGCATCTACATCGCGTTTACAGAGCTGATCGTACATCGGTGGTGATTTCATACGGTGTTTATTGAACGAGTTTACGGATTTCAGAAGAAATTAGGCTGATGATACAGAGAAACCTCTCTAAACCGTCCCCAGGGTGTCCGGTTTAGAGAGGTATCACTGTAAACAGGCATTTGATCATTATGTAGCCTATTTCACCAACAATGCAAGGTATACTTTTCTAGAAAAGTATACTTTGAGGGAGAAATTTTCAATTTTAGGATAAATTTATTAATTTTCATTATACTGAATCTATTACATTTTGGCTGTGATAATGTAATACATTTAGTAAAATAATTCTGCATATATATGCAGTTCTATATGAAATAATGCATTTCTGGAAAAATAAATGATTGCTCTCTCAAAGTTGCTAGAAAAGTATTCTTTGCAATGTTGGTGAAATCGGCTACAGAGCAATAGCTGTGTGCTATGCGATCACGAACAGAAAGTATCACCTGAGATAAACGACTAAAACACTTATTAAAACTAAGATCACGTGCGTCCGGTTTAGAGTGGTTTCACTGTAGTTCACAGAAAACACTGACTTTTCACAATGCCTTTGAAAATTCACGACAAATTTGACAAATTTGACAAATTTTCGGGGCATGTTCTCTCCAAATTTCACCGAACGCTCATGGCAATAACGAATACAACAACGATCGAGGTTGGAGGCCTATTAAACATCGGCAAATGATGTAAATATTTAATTTGATCTAAAAACTTTGATCTGGATGATTGCTTAGTAATTCTACCCTTCCGCGACCCTTAATGTGCCGCCAGTGGGTATATAGGCCGAAATTTAATTCCATCAGTATATCAAATACATAGGATTTCGGTTTAGAACGGAAAATGGTGTATTCACTAATGGGAGAACTGGCTCAATGTGTAGCAATTTTCGTGTACTCTGCACAAGCTCATCACAGGCATTCGGCGTGTTTCGGCTTTCATCGGTATAACTATATATATATATGAACAAGGCTTCTAACGTTGGTCGGACACGACCTCGTATCATAACAAAATATTTTTTTATTTGTTTTATGATACGAGGTCGTGTCCGACCAAAGTTAGAAGCCTTAAAGAGTATATAATAAACATTAAAGAGTATATATATATATATATCAAAATGCTTGAATATAGTGCTCGAAATCAAGCAGCTTGATTGGCTGGGCCTGAGCTGTGATACAGCTCAGGCTCAGACAATAAAGCTGCTTGATTACGAGTTGAGATTGCCAATAGATGTTCAGAGACGCTGACATCAAGGGAAGATTAACGCCGATGGCGGTGTACATGTTGTGTGTGTAGGTTCATAAATGTGGCCGCATCCGCACAGTCTGATCTGAATCGACACTGTTCGCCTTTCCTATCAATGAAACACCTGCTTCTGACAAGCAATATACGTGTACGTAGAAAAAAGGGTTTAAAGAACAGCGAATGTCAAATATGTCTGTGACTGGAAAAATGGGGCTTATGGGTTTACGGCCAGTGTAGATCCAGATCAGCCTGTGCATTCGCACAGTCTGATCAGGATCTGCACTGTTCGCCATTCAATCAATGACATACCTATCATGCTTTTAACAAGCAATATCGACCGTTACCAGTCTACAGGAGTGTGTTATGTCATCAGCAGCTACACTGGTCACATATCCCATAAACCCCATTTCTCCAGTCACAGCCATAAATACGTAGAGGATCTTACATGAGTTTATTGGTTTCACAAGTCAGCACGCTATGCCGAATTTCTTATTAAAGCAGCCAACGATGTAAATAAGCAAACACAAATGTTATATTTTATTTCGTGCATAAGCACAGCATTAAATATTGAAAATGAGCTGATCGTGTAACACGAGTTTCATTTACATATTTGCACATGTGTATTATGGCTTTAATACACTCAGTTATTACAATACGAAAGTCAATCATATGGAATACATAGGTCAACGTCATAATGTGAAAATACAGCGTGTTGGGCTTTTAACCAGTATAGTTTTTGATCAGTTAGCGATCATCTCGGGATATATACGGATGTGAGATTTACGTTATAAGCATCGTGTACACTACCGACTGCCTTAATCTTGCCAAGATGTCAGCGTTTCCCAACACATATTGGCAATCTGAACTCGCAATCAATCAGTTTGACTGGCTGAGCCTGAGCTGTAGCACATCTCATGCTCAGTCAATCAATCTGCTTGATTTCAGGCATAATGTTAAGAAAGAAAACAATTGACAACTATTGGCAAGATTAGCGCATCTAGTGGTGTATACCATAAACAAAATCAACTGTGAAAATTCCACACTAAATCGACACGCGTTGTATGCTTATTTAGCTTCGACATAAAATTCATGCGGTGCGATGCACGTTGACAGTAAACCAGTCAATGGAGAAGGGGGAAAACGACAATCAAAGTCCGCACCGCCCTATTTCCGTACGCTACTTGTCTTCGTTTTTTTAATTGCACAGTTGATGAAATGCACCGTCTGACGTCTAGTTGACGTTACCGTGTCGGCTGCAATGTTATTTATATGCGCCAGCCGTGTACGCTATGCCTTTACTACTGCGGCGATGCACAACAAAATTCCATATAAATTACGCTATGTAAATCGTATGATTTATGTTAGTTTCATATGCACATTTCAAATGAAAACATTCACGGATTATAATTATGAGATATGCAGACAGTGTATAATATGCGGTTTATGTGAACCAGTATAGATCCTGATCAGACAGAACACACCTGGGGCCCGTTTCACTAAACTTCCTACGACTAAGATGTTCGTAAGTGCAAATTTAGGATCGTCTGGAAATTTTAATTGGTGGATTTACATTTATTGAGCATAGGCTGCATATGCAGCCTATGCTCAATAAATTCAAATCCAATAATTGTTTACAAGCAGACATTGCTAATGTGAAATGTACAGAATATTATAAGTTTACATTTACGAACATTTTAGTCGTACGAAGTTTAGTGAAACAAGCCCCTGTAGTCTGAGACGTAGATTTATTGCATGTAATCGGCTTACACAGCGCAATAACACGGTGTATTAAACATCATAGTGTAATAAACACACACATGAGACCGCTACTAAAAACACATTTGGTGACCAGTACATATTCAATGCATGCTGCTGTGCTTATGCAATAAATCAATTCTAACATGACTTAATATGGTATTTATTATACCCGTTGACTGATTTCACAAGACACTCCGCATAGCTTCGTTTCTTACAAGATCAGTAAATCCGTTTAATAACTGCCATATTAAATCATCACTCATGAAAGCTCATAAATTGTTCACTTGACGCTTGCGACCAGTCTAGCACCCGTCTCCCAGAACAGCCTAAGCTTACACGTGTCTCCATTAAACAGCAGATTTCAGTATCGTTTCTAGTATAAGCGCAAAGCTCCAGATAAGGAATTAGTAATTGAGTATTGTCACTCCATCATTTCTGAAGCAATTGGGTATTTCAAATTTTTAATTGAGTAAAAATAGAACACACATGGAAAAATAAGAAAATATGCTAAATTTGTGGTCTGTTTATTATTTTCTGTAGCATGATAAAGATACCACAAATTTTTCATTGCTTTTTGATACTCACTACTTCTGATTTCAATTGGGTTTTTGGCAATTTGAATTGGGTATTTACGCAAATACGCACCTTATCTGGAGCTCTGTAAGCGTATTTATATTAGAAAGTTGATACTCAGGTATTTTTGTCTGGTGTTTGCCATTTCCAAATGTATAGAGAAATCAAACTTTACAGTAATTGCAATCGCGAATGTTGGACGGTACCATTCTGGCATCTAGTGACTCTTATAAAAATAGAGCCGATCGGCCTGTTTTACAGTGGAACCTCTCCAAACCGGACACCCTGGGACCTCCCAGGGTGTCCGGTCTAGAGAGGTACCATTATAGTGGAACCTCTCCAAACCGGACACCCTGGGAAATTCCCAGGGTGTCCGGTTTAGAGAGGTTCCATTATAATGCAGAAATATAAACACCACGTGAAATTTTGTATTCGTTGCAATATCGAGTAGCCGTTATTTATAGTGAACTGGACATTATTAAAAACATGGATATGAGTGTCCCTGTGGCAAACTGGGCTCTAACTGGAGAAACTCTTACAAACCTTTTGAATTTTCGACGCAAATGTATACGGACGGACGGACGTACGAAACCTCAAGAGCAACGCAATATGCCCCCTTGCTATCGCATAGGGGTCATCATAAATTATCGTTAACTCCAATCAAGTTTGACAGGCTGTTTCCCAGATTTCAGATATTCAATCAGAATGTCAGATTATGAAATTATCTCCCCTTGTCCCTTTGTCGTTTTTCGCCAATTTTAAGTCACAAAATCAGCCATATTTATCGTAAATGACATGAAATTTTATGGAATCTGCAAAGCAAACTCACGATATAATTCCACATGTGCTCCGAAATTTTAGACGATTTTCTACATAATTTACTAAAGATATGGATTTTTTTTAAAATCAATAACGGCGAAAAACTGTGATATTACCGGAAAGGTAATGTCATATTTGGACCATTTCAGTGGGAACCTCTGTAAATCGGACACCTGTAAATTTTTATGTTTTTTTTTCTATTTGATAGGAGCCACTGTGGTTTATCTCTGATTTTAATGCATGTTCATGATCGCAAAAGACACAATGTCTTGGAGTGCACAAATACTCAAACTGCAGTTGGACATCTCTAAACGGGGACGTACGTCTCAGTGTGCCGTTTAGAGCGCTTTTATAATACACTATAACATACGCTATAATTTCCAATTTAAATTACTATTAATACACACTATCATGATGTTAGTGTGTATTAATAGTAATTTAAATAGGAAATATTATGACATAATACGAACCTGCATATGGTACCTCTAGTCGAATCAGTTTTCTTCATACTGCGTGGGGACACTGCGGGCGGGTACAATTGGCCATTCTAAGCAATGTCCAATTGAAATCACCCAGCGCAGGTCGTTTCGATCCTGTAGCCCAAGTTGAAATCCAAAAACCCCGAAGTCCCGAAGTTAACGTAATCCGAAAACCACACTGTTAAACTCCATCAATTCCCCAATACTTATATATACGATATTGGTATTTTCCAATAAATGCATGCACGCGATATTTGTATTAAATAAAGTCGTCTATAACACTGTTACATATCATAAATACCGCATTTAAACAACTGTACTAGATTAATAAATGCATACGTACATTGAATATGCATTGAAATTAATCA
The DNA here is from genome assembly GCA_029237695.1 of Conchocele bisecta. Classification (NCBI taxonomy): domain Eukaryota; kingdom Metazoa; phylum Mollusca; class Bivalvia; order Lucinida; family Thyasiridae; genus Conchocele; species Conchocele bisecta. The sequence goes on from CM055272.1 coordinate 24,421,709, forward strand.
CATTTCTCTGTGCGAGTATTATAGCAAAACCTGCACTGGCTATGTGGTACCGACGCCGGTGTGCGAGCGTAGTTATGATTAAATAATCCTTTTCGCTGTTAGATTTCCAATAACCACGACAGTCACAGAATGTATATATTCCACATCCGTCGCTGTTTCTCTCACTAGCGGTCACATTCTAGACCGTATAGATTTTCAAAACAGCGAAATTAAATAGGGGTCAAATTTTAACTATCCATATTCACATTTAACTATCATATTTCTTTCGAAATTGTATCCTTTTGTCCTAGTATCCACCAGTGATCGCCATTGTCGAGTCGTGTTTCTCTCCTACACTTGTTTAGGTTCACAGAAAGGCAGAAACGTTCGATAGATTCACCACGCGACTCGCTTAATAATTGGGTCTAGCAACCCGCCTGTCTATATAGCGTATGTATAACCTAATAACGAGATTCACCTGTCGGTTTGTGCAACTTTAATACCACAAACCGCGACACTACATGTGCTTTAAGTCTATCACTAAACTTCACTAAAATCCTTTCTCGATAACCGTACCGCTGAACTAACTATTTATTTTCTAAGTTTAATAAATTGCACTGTTGTACGTAACTCCTGGTGTATTGAATACATGCACTTATTCCCTATATAAACTAACACGTTTAAACAATACAATACTCGATTATGAATTTATTAATTAAAACAATGAACACTTAATTAAAACACAACTCCCTGTACTGAATGTCCTACGACGTGTGTGAAGTATAATACGATACTAATCGACTATGAGCTAGTTTTCCAGTGATAACCGTGTATCGTAAGGTGAAATCTACGCAAAGGAATCTAAACGTCCCACAGTATAACTCCGAGTGAAATGACAGCGGTTCGGTGACTTACGCTCGACGGATAAATAGTCGCCCGCTGATTGGCTGGCGTGTACAATAGCCTGCATGTGGCAAAGAAGGGTGACGGTTTGAGTGACAGCGGTACATGCATTCGGAAATACTCAGTTACTAAAAAACATTTAAAAAGTCACCTCGGAGCTAGAAACAACATTGATAACATGATACTGAAACATCACAGCTTGCGCTAATCTTGCCAGTGTTTCTTGTCAATTATTTTATTTAAAAATGCTTGAATACTGTGGTTGAAATCAAGCAGCTTGATTGGCTGCGCCTGAGCTGTGATACAGCTCAGGCTCAGCCAATCAAGCTACGTGATTGTTTGTTTGTTTGTTTTGTTTACTGGTGTTTAACGGCATATCAACAGCTAAGGTCAAGTAAGGCTCTATTCGATCCCGTTTTAACCTGCTGCATGGGGGATCCGAAAATCAGACCGCTTTGTAGAACCAACCCACTACTGTTCACCCACCCCTAGAGTATGTATTTATTTATGTAATGGTGTTTAACGGTCTGTCAACAGCTGAGTTCATTTTAGGTCGGGTTAACGGGGTCGCATATCATTTTTCACCTGCTTTGATCGGGGGGAGGGGGGAGGGGGGTGGGTGATCCCAAAATCAGAACCGAATATTTACAGAAGAACATATATAGTCAGCGCTGAAATTAGAATAAGCTGATCTGGTGACAGGTCCTCACCACGCCAGAGTCAGTTAGCCCAACTCCATAAAATAATATGATTAGTACTAATCTTACTACTTGTATAATGTGCATAACCGGATTCAGCTCAGTCTCACGTAGCAAGAAAGCCAAAAATGTACATGAGGGCCAAACCATGGATATCGGGATTCCATTGAGGATGAGCACCACCATTAACCCTTTGAACCCGAAATCCCGCTATAGCGGTTTATGCAAAAAGTGCAGATCCAGATGAGCCGGCTCGTAACGAGCCGTCTCATCTGGATCTGCACTTTTTGAAAGCCATTTTAATATTTTTGAGAACAAAAAATATCCTTTTTTCATAAATGGACTAGTCTGAAAACCATTTTGTGACGGTTAGGTTGGTTGCAAAATGAACATATCAAAATCCATTCCAGTTACTTAGGGTTGAAAGGGTTAAACCAACACTCTTCACATGCTCCCAACCAATCACCGCACACCTAGCGTAACCCCGATCGGGATTGGGGGAGGTATTACCTGTCTCTATTTGAAGGTATTAACAGAAGGAGTCAACTCCACCACAAGAGCATTCGCCCCCCCCCCCCCCCACCCAACAACCACACCACCCCCGCCGCCATGTGTAAGTTCCCCCGTCAAAAGAAAAGTGTTTCAAGAACAGCGAAGGTCATATATGTATGTGACTGGAGAAATGCGAATTATGGGTTTACGGCCAGTGTAGATCCAGATCAGCCTGTGAATTCGCACAATCTGATCAGGATCTGCACTGTTCACCATTCAATCAATGACATACCTATCATGCTTTTAACAAACAATATCGACCGTTATCAGGCTACAAGAGTTTGCTATTTGATCAGGAGCTACACTGGCCACAATTTCCATAAGCCCCATTAAACCAGTCACAACCACATATAGAGACAATGTATCGGTTTAAAGTCTGAGTCCAAAGACCAGTGTGATGACAATACTTGGAATGTATGCAGCAAAATGGTTTATACTCCCGCACACAAATCATCTCTATATGTCATTCATAACGGATTTCATTTGAGCCATGATTTAATATGCTATGTATAAAACTAGGCATTGATGTATACGTATTGTGAAATAAGTCAACGAGTGTAATAAATAGCATATTAAATCAACACACGTATTATGTTTTATTCATTGCATAAGCATAGCATTATACACTCAAGCGTTATTGGTCACGTTACGTGTTTTCTGTCGTGGTCTAATATACATATTGATTACAGTAGTGTAGTATAACATTTACAGCCTGGATTTGTTCCGGGGGGCCGTTTCACTAAACTTCGTACGACTAAAATGTTCGTAAGTGCAAACTTATGATAGTCTGTAAATTTCACATTAACAAAGTTTTCCTGTAAACAATTATTGGATTTACATTTATTGAGCATAGGCTGCATATGCAGCATATGCTCAATAAATGTAAATCCATAAATTGAAATTTCCAGACGATCCTAAATTTGCATTTACGAACATTTTTTGTCTTACGAAGTTTAGTGAAACGGGCCCCTGGTTCCTCAAACAAACGATTGTCTATCGTTTACACATCGTGTTCACATCCGAATCGGCAATTCGAGGTGGGAATCGAACCCATGGTCTCCCGCAGTCCGACACTCTACCTACTGAGCTAATCCGGCCTCTGAGAAAAGAAGAAATGACAGGCGTTCAAGTAGTTAACCAAAAAACACTATAATCATTTATATGCGTTCAAGTAGTCGAGAGCGTCGTAAACCAAAAAATACGATAATCATTTACATGTGTATGCATATCGCTACACAAAACGATCGTTTTCATTTCGTTTTATATCGTTTTCTATCGTTTGGGAACCATCAACGAGTCCTCACTGTAATAGACGAAGTAAATGCACTTTGCACACCGATGTTATGTAACATGCAATGGTATATTCACTCGCACAAAAATCATCAATTAACTAACAAACCCTATATGAAATAACATACATGATATATTGATTGTTGGAATACACATTCTATGGCGTAGTTTTCTAATGTACTTATCTGGGAGTGGGAAATATTGTATCAAATATTTGTACACAGGAAATCAAACTTCAATCAACTACATACGGAGCACCGCAGGGGACATAGATTTTTTTTTATTAATTAATTCCCACGGAATAACAATTCGTTCCCTCAATGTAACATGTTGTTCCCATGAATTAATAATTCGTTCCCACGAATTAACAATACGTTCCCTCGAATTAACAATTCGTTCCCACGAAATAACAATTCGTTCGCACGGGAACGAATTGTTAATTCGTGGGAACGAATTGCTATATGGTAGGAACGAATTTTTAATTCGAAGGAATTAATTGTTAAATTGAGGGAACGCATTTTCATTTCGTGGGAACGAATTGCTAATTCGTGGGAACGAATTGTTAATTCGTAGGAACGAATTATTATATCGAGGGAACGAATTGTTAAATTGAGGGAACGAATTGTTATTTCGTGAGAACGAATTAATAAAAAAAAAATTATATTTCCCCTGCGTGGCTCCGTACAAAACATACCATCCACTAAGGCTCTATGATGCAGCTATATTCAAAACTGTGACTGGAACTGGAGAAATCGGGCCTATAGGTTTTATGACCAGCTTCCGCGCAGTCTGGTCAGGGTCTACATCGTTCGCCATTCATTGTACTTGAACATATCGTAAACAGTTAGCAATGCGATCGAATAAAATGGTGCTATTGTCAGATATAATAGTATGTACAGTGCAAGCCTTTAAAGGGGTATATCAGGAGGATTTTTTTAAAGAAAATACTATAAAAACGTGTTTTCTTCATGGCCCTGTGTAAAGTGGTTTAATTGGAGATATATGACGATACTAGGACTGCTGGGTTGTTTCAATTTTCACTGATATCGGTACATGAGTATCAGATTTTCTATCTTGTTGAACGCATACATCGTCATATATCTTCAACTAAACCACTTTACACAGGGCTATGATGAAATCACATTTTTAATTTCAATAGCATTTTTTCAAAAAATCCTGATATGCCCCTTTAAACCGTTCAACATTAGCACATGTCAATCAATGTTAAATTCCCAATACATTCCCAAACAAGTTTACATGTCCCCCACCCCCTAAAAGTTTGCACTATTGCATTGGTTTCTGTATTCTTCCAATACATATACATGTTGCGGCGCCTCATTTGAATCGTCTCCATGAGACGATTCAAATGAGGCGTCACAGCATTTACTTTACTATATTTTTATAGTGACTCATAACATCATTTTCTACTTAAAAACAACGAACAACGTATCAAAACTATGCGTTGATTAAATAACGTGTCTACATCATTGTCGCGTTTTTAAATCGTGTCAGTATACTTGAAAGACGGTATTGATATCATTTCCATGTACAAAAAAACAAACGATAATCGTTGCTATGTATATCGTTGTACAAAACGATCGTTTTCATTCGTTTTCGTTTGTTTCGTTTGGGATCTTTCAGCAAATCCTCGCTGCACGATTAGTGCTGTTTACGACAATCCATGGGAAACAACTCGGTTACTGACTATTGCTGTTCATGATTAATACCGCTGACGACTAGAAAATCTGTGCGAACAAAACAGATTTAAATTAAAAAAAAAAAAACAGCAACTAGTTGTATTATAATTATGACTTAACCGAACCGCCGAAATATGGCCAGTCTCTCTTACTTTCACTATCGGTATGAATGTTATGGGTGATTTGTATTCTATCGATGCGGTTTGGACAACATTTGTATATCCATCCATGTACGTTGCATTGCGTGTACAGTGAAACCTCTCTTAACCGGAGGTCCCCAGGGTGTCTGGTTTACAGATATTCCAATGTAAATCAAGTCTGATACGTATGTGCGTGCTTTGCAATCATAAACATACATTACAATCTGAGATAAGCAACCCATGTAAATAACTAAATATGGCCGAACACCAATACAACATCTGTGATGTTGTATTGGTGTTCGGCCATATTTAGTTATTTACATTTTTGAAAAAAATTCAATGTAAATGTAGAAAATGCAGTGTAAATGCAGAAAATGCAGTGCAAATATAATAAATACATTCCTTCGGACTCCGCGCACTTTAAACATACACACCAGTAAACGCAACAGCCCTTGGTTTTATTCCTTAATTAACTAGATTTGTCAGTAACCGAGGCCTACGGAATACACCCGCGTGGGCCCGGGTATGGGATCTTGACCCTGGGCTTAGCGGGGACGGCAGGAGCATGAATTTGTCACAGCGCGGTAGATGACCATTGGAGCAATGCGTGTGTGAAATATAAAACAGATGCGAGCAAGGTAACATACATTATAAGTCATTTACCCGAGCGCTAAGGTTTCACATGCGCCAAATATGTGACCTTGACCATGGGCTTATCGGGGAGGTACGATCATGGATTTGTCACAGCGCGGTAGAGGACCATTGGAGCAATGCGTGTGTGAAATATGAAACCGATCCGAGCAAGGAAACATAAATTGTAAGCCATTTACCCGAGCGTTAAGGTTTAGTGACGGAGGACGCACGCACGCATGGACGGACGGACGAACCTGACTCCAGTTTACCCCCACAATTATCATATTAAATCATCGCCCATGTAATATCTCTGATCATTAGTAGAGCAAGATAAAACAAAATCCACACATTGTGCTAGAAATCAAGGGAAACAGCCAAACTAATAGACTGGGGGCTATACAAATCTGTCACAATATTTTTATAAAGTCTAGTCGTTCAATCTGTCAGTCTAGTCCGTTATGTTACATGATGTAGATAACACAAATGTGGCTGTGACTGGAGGAATGGGGATTATTGGATTTGTGACCTGTGTAGCTCCTGATCAAGTAGCACACTCCCGTAGCCTGATGAGGGGATTATGGGATTTGTGACCAGTGTTGCTCCTGATCAAGTATCACACTCCCGTAGCCTGGTGATGGTCAATATTGAGTGTTTCGTTGATTAAATGGCGGACAGTGCAGATCCTGATCAGACTGTGCGGATGCACAGTCTGATCTGGATCTACACTGGTCGCAAAAACCCATAATGCCCAATTGGATTTGTGACCAGTGTGGCTCTTGATCAAGTATCACACTCCCGTAGCCTGGTGATGGTCAATATTGAGTGTTTCGTTGATTAAATGGCGGACAGTGCAGATCCTGATCAGACTGTGCGGATGCACAGTCTGATCTGGATCTACACTGGTCGCAAAACCCATAATGCCCAATTGGATTTGTGACCAGTGTGGCTCCTGATCAAGTATCACACTCCCGTATAGCCTGATGATGGTCAATATTGATTGTTAGGAGCATAATGAGTGTTTCGTTGATTAAATGCGCTCTCTGATCTGGATCTACACTGGTCGCAAAACACATTTCTCATTTCTCCAGTCACAGCCACATTTCAGGGTTCAACATTTTGCGAGAAAATAGAGTGTCAGACCGAGAATTGACCAGTCAATACAAATTACCGAACTCGGAAAAGCAGGACTAGATTAAAGGTGCATGTCCACTCAATAGGCACAAAAGGTTCTTTATAGGAATAAGATAAGTGTATAATTGTGTCACTATTCCACCAATAGAAATTTACGTCGGATATAAAATGTATAATAATTCCAATCAATACGTGGGGGTAATGATGAATGAATGTTTGTTCTGCCAGAAAATGTCTCAGATGATGTCTCTGATGTAAAGTACGTGTTATGCCTACTGAGTGGCCATGTACCTTTAACATACAGTTGGGTTCACATTGCGTTAATCTTGTCAATATTTATCAATATATTTATATCAAAATACTCGATTCGTGTACACGCAACAGCTAAGGCTCAACCAATCAAACTGCTTGATTGCAAGTTGGGATTGACAATAGATGTTCAGAATCGTTGATACTCTGGGCAGGATTAACGCAGGTGAATGTGTAACTCGACCTGTTTCACATTCAAATTTAAAATCACCCGTATGCAGAATTATTACACCACCGCCTGCGCTAATCTTGCCAACTTGTGTCAATTGTTTCATTTCGAAACGTTTATAATTGTGCTTGAAATCCAGCAGCTTGATTGACAGAGCTTGAGATATACTTGATTTCCAGTTGAGATTACCAATAGATGTTCGGAAACGGTGATAATCTGGGCACGATTAAAGGTACATGCCCTGGCACAAACTGTTATTTATGTTAGAGACATTATCTGAGATATTTTCTGGCAAAAATAAACATTCATTCACCATTACCCCACATATTGATTGGCATTATGATACATTTTATATCAGACGTAAATTTCCACATTGATCTCAGGGGCGATAACCGTGTTTCCTTAAAATGTTAACGGACATTACTGTTTAATCTCTGTGTTTATTTTTCGATGTGCAATGATTCTTTCAGGTGACGCATTTAATTAGTATAAATAATTAAAATCATGCCTCAATTGAGTATGAAAATAGCATGATACTACCGCGAGTCACTATCAGTATAATACATATTACTAAAATGATTATATCTGTATAGCAGGCACTCGTAAAGTTTACAACTGGTGGAATAGTGACACAACTATAAACTTATTTAATTCCTATCAAGAACAGTTTGTGCCTACTGAGTGGGCATGTACCTTTAACAAGCGGGCGTTTGCGTACACTACTTACGCTTAATGTGTTGACGACATGTCAACTTTGGATGACCATATCTGTAGCCGATTTCACCAACATTGCAAAGTATACTTTTCTAGCAAAGTATACTTTGAGGGAGGAATTTTCAATTTTAGGATAAATTTATTATTTTTTATTATACTGAATTTATTACATTATCACAGCCATTTTGGCTGTGATAATGTAATCAATTCAGTATAATAATTCTGCATACTTTTAATCATCAACTATATATGCAGTCGTTAGTTCTATATGAAATAATTACATTATCACAGCCATTTTGGCTGTGATAATGTAATCAATTCAGTATAATAATTCTGCATACTTTTAATCATCAACTATATGCAGTCGTTAGTTCTATATGAAATAATGCATTTCGGGAAAAATAAATGATTACTCCTCAAAGTATACTTTGCTAGAAAAGTATACTTTGCAATGTTGGTGAAATCGGCTACTGGACACTGTTGGACAAGATTGACCCTTGCAAGATAGCATCTTTAGATTTTGACTCACGCGCTATGCCGTCAGACATATTGATGTGTACGTATGTTTATTTAACAAACCGGCTTGTTAATCAATGGAAATCAATGATCTTGTCTGTGGCGAAAATTATGATTCGGCGGAGACGTCATGTCCGCAAATGATGTTTGACCATGCACTCATAAACGTTCGGTAAGGGCATACAGAAGAGCCTCTCTAAACCGGACACCCTGGCGACCCCAGTTTCGTTTTGTGGGTTTCACTGTCATTTAGTTCATTGTCATGTCTGTTCATGATTCAAAATTACAAAAATTCGATTCGGCTCATATTTAAGGGTGGGAATTGGCTCGAACACCTTCCATACCCAAAAATTACCAAAAAAATGTTCATGGAGTGCTTAAATACAATGGTGCCTCTCTAAACCGGACACCATTGGGACCTCCCAGGGTGTCCGGATTAGAGAGGTTCCACTGTATAACAGAGATCTGCTAGAGATATGCCGAAATTTATTCCGTCCTGCAATACCTTTCGAAATGTTCCATCACTTGAACACAGTGTTTGAGAAAGTACGGAAATTACACAAGTACATCGAAATGGGCGGCAGAATTATTATTGTTATTATTATTGTTATTATTATTGTTATTATTATTGTTATTATTATTATGATTATGATTAGTCCATTACTACATCCATGAACCTGCGAACAAAGGCCAGATTTTTCTCTTGCCATTGTTGTCAATCTTGACAATCACTTACTTAAAAATACTTGAATAGTGTGCTTGAAATCAAGCAGATTGATTGTCTGAGCCTGAGCTGTGCTACAGCTCAGACACTCACGTTGCTTGATTGTGAGTTGTCAGTGCCAATATAAGTTCAGAAACGTTGATAATCTGGGGCCGGTTTCACTAAACTTCGTACGACTAAGAATTTCGTAAGTGCAACAGTAAAATGTAACACAAATTTCGCATTATTAGCCGATTCTGGTTGATTTTGATGGATTTGTTCCGATTTAATGACCCTAAATGTAGGTGGAAAATGGTAGCATTAAGATTAACGCAGGCGTTTGTATTTGATGTGATGGCCTATGTGTTTAGTCGCGTGACCAATCGGCGTATGCGCAGAAACTCGTGGTCACTCTCGTGTTTATCAGCGTCCAAAATGTCACAGGATGAGATAGGATGCGAATATGAAATAGAACTGAATGGTTAATATGAAATAGAACTGAATGGTTATCAAAGATCAAAAGTGATATGTGTTGTAGCTAGATAACCGGTATTTTATACACAACCGTATATTTGTACATCCGTTAGTTTGTATACATTTTGTGTACCAGAAAAGCACACTTTAAATATACAGTGCAACCTCTCTTCAACAGCCACCCATGGGAAGATGCAAAACTGGCTGTTGTAGAGAGGTGGCTGTTGTAGGGAGGTTAATGCTGAATTCAATTTTGGCGTCCGCTGTTTATTTTTTTTTCCCGATAATTCTCATGGAAATAAAATATTGGGATATAAAATAGCAGCTGTTATAGAGAGGGTGTTGTTGTAGAGAGGTGGCCGCTCATGGAGGTTCGACTGTATACTCGGGACGGAAAGTAATTGACCAAGCCAATTGCGTCCCTTATTATAGAAAACTTAAAATGTTCAATGTTCTACCAATATCGAAATGACTTTTTGAAAAATACAACAAATGTCTGTTCATATTGCATAGGAAACTCTCCCATGAATAATGACGTAACGTGGTAACAAAACGTTAATCTTTGATGACCTACAAAAGCAGTGAAACCGGTTAGATGAAATAAGAAAATGTATTGTTTGCCCCAGTTTCTCGACCAATGAAAGCAGAGCATTTCGTCTCAATTAATCGCATATTGCGACGCTTTCGACAATATCTATGAAAGTAATCATTAACTGTTCAATAACTCTACAGTTATATTTAGAACCACAGGCTCCGCCTTATTGGCGTAATTTCCTGTGACGTACACCATGTGTACGATCGATTCAGTGTCACACCAATCACGTGATAATTCCAGCACAAAAATATTTACACAATTCCCTAACATTTGATTGGTCCGTAGCAAGTCTCTGTCCAAAATTTATATCCCAGTAAACTCCCATGCCGAACTACTTTCCGTAACAGTCAGGCGCAGTTAAAATAATTCTTAAGAAAACGGAAAATAAACACATTTTCTTGATGAATTTATTTCAAATGCTGGAATTATAAGGAATGAATGGCATATTTGTTGAATTTATCGGGGATATAAACTTGGAAAAGTCGCGGGAATACTGGACGAGGCCTTCCGGCCTTCGTCCAGTATTCCCGCGACTTTTCCAAGTTTATACTCCGATAAATTCCACAAAAATGGCATTCATTCCTGTAATAAGATCGTTGTTGAAAACACGTGTATGGGCAGAGCTTCATTCTAATAGACAGGTGCCTGCGATGGGGCCCATAAGTTAGTTATAGTTCACATATTGAATTTTTAAAAATTCAATATGTGAACTATAACTATTACTAATATATATATAAAGATGTAAAACCTACATGGAACAGGCAATAGTTTTATTTCTCATAAAATACACCACAGTGTTTGGACAAAATAAAATTCATCCCACGAGTGTTGCATATTTTTTGTTCGCGTTATCAGACGAGGTTTATTTATCCCACATGTATGCGTGACTGGAGAAATGAGGCTTACAGAATTGTGACCAGTGTAGCTCCTGATCAAATAGCACACTATTGTTGCCGGATAACGATCTAGTTTGTTTTATTATAAGCAGGACGGGTGTTTTATAGATGGAATGGCAAACAGTGCAGGGGGCCGTTTCACTAAACTTCGAAGGACTAAAATGTTCGTAAGTGCACATTTAGGATCGTCTGGAAATTTCACAATAGCAATGTTTTCTTGAAAACAATTGCAGCCTATGCTCAATACATGTAAATCCATCAATTGACATTTGCAGACGATCCTAAATTTGCAATTACGAACATTTTTGTCATACGAAGTTTAGTTAAAAAGGGCCCCAGATCCTGACCAGACTGTAGATACCCGATTCATATTTTCACACTTATTAATTGTAAATGCTATCAGTGTAGACGCATATCAGACTGCACATATGCGCAGTCCGATCTGGGTATACCCTGTTAGCCGTGTTTATTTTGGTAAGTTATTCAGTAAGAAATAAACGTTAAAATAAGCCTAAGGATCGGATCTCTATAAATAGATTTTCAAAGGGAAATAACTAGCTACGATCCCCCGTTTCACACATATCAGTGATATTGCGTCACCGTGTGTGGCCGGTACTCGAAACGAGGACAGCTGTGCCTTACTGATAGCTACATACCCCACCAGAAACTTCCGTTCGCGGGGTTCGAACTCGCGGCAATGTGGTCACAGGTCAACTGCAACATACCCCAGCGGCTGATACGACCTTCCCCGTACAGGCACAGTGAGACGACATAGTACATATGCAGCTGTGACTGGAGAAATGGGGCTTATGGGATTTATGGATATTCCAACTTCTGATCTTCTAGCTCACTCCTGACAAACTATAAGTTAGAATCATTACGGATGTTTTGTGGAATGAATGGTGAATCGTGTAGGCCTTGATCAGACTGCGCGGATGCGCAGGCTGATCTGGGCCTACACCAGTCGCATAACCCATAAGCCAAATTTCAAGAAACAGCCACATATAAGGCCCGTTTGGAGACCGATGTGTATTTCACTTGCTAGTGATAATAGTCGGTTCTGAAGTGTTTGATTTTCACTTATCACCACGAGCACAATATCATTACATTTCTACCGTAGACATTATAATATCGACGCTTATCGCATGAAAACTTGGTTGTGTCGTGCTGTAGTTACAATAATTCGCCTCCGATAAGTTATCTACGGCTACAATTTGACCCATTCATTTTACGTGAGCAACCGAAGTGTATACCCAAACCTGTTGCATGTATGTCAAACTTTAGTAAACTGTATATTTGTATACCTTTAAACAAATACTCTTTGATGTGGATCTAGTAAATTGCCAAACATAATAAAACAGGAAAATAATTTGTTCAAGGAAGCCATCTTTTCTCTAGTTGTTGTTCAACATTCAACATAACGAAAACTTTACAAGATATACATGTAACCGTCAGATAAACACCGTGACACGGTAAAATAACCAATTTCTGCATGTGTATGTTCTTTATTAATAATCGCATTGCCGTAATTATGTATTCGTACTATGCCAAGGTGCATGATCACGTGGTTACAACAACAACAACGTCGCCCACTCCAAAGTAAGTATTATTTGATGTGTTCCTTAATATGCAACGGATTTTGATGAAATATGGCAGCAAACGCGTCTTCATGAGCTTCATTTGGTGATCAAGTGAGTTTGGCACAGACTTATGTCGTTTTTGCGAAGAATCGATTTCCGTGTCGGAGACGATTCGATTCTTCGCAAACACGACAGAAGTTTGGGCGAAAATACAGAGACCACAAAATGCATCTTAACAATGCGCGTTTGATGAGCCATATTTCATCAAAATCCGTTACGTAATAAGGACACTATAAAAGCATACGTACTTTGAATCGGTACTTGTTGTTGTTGTTAGTACCATGTGATCATACACCTTGTATGCGCTACTGTTACACCAACCGAACAAAATGAACACGTCCCAAATGACGTGATAAAGCTATACTGTTTTGACGTTCAAGTCATTCAAGTCATCAAGTTTTAAACGTCATTAGAATCGTCAATAACATACTGCAATTACTTACAATGTGCTTCCGTTTGGTAATATGAAGTGCCTAAAAACGGGAACCGATGACATGGCATATAATAACTATTGCTAGTAGTAAAACCATATTTCTCTGTGGAGAATTTTAACTAATGCACAATTAGTCAATGGCGTCTGCTCACTGAAATGTATTGGCTAAGTCCACATGTTCCACCCTTTCGCGTGTGCCATCATGTGATAAACAAAATATGAAACGCTTTTCCATTTGATATGAGATTTAGAAAACTCGTCAGCATTTATTTTTACATTTTAAGCAACATTTGAAGTTTAAAGATGGGGTCATGCACGTCAGGATGTATTGTATTGGTTATATGTTGTGCACGTTGTTTTAAAGTCACTCTTTCTATTAAAGCAATGTGTATCAACAAAAAGAGTGACTTTAAAACAATATGTATTAAATGTGCTTCCTTCGGAGGTTATTCAAGGTGCATGATCACGTGGTTACAACAACAACAACGTCGCCCATTCCAACGTAAGTATTATTTGATATTTTCCTTAATATGCAACGGATTTTGATGAAATATGGCGCAGCGAACGCGTCTTCATGAGCTGCATTTGGTGGTCCAGGGAGTTTGGAACTGACTTATGTCGTTTTTGCGAAGAATCGATTTCCGTGTCTCCGACACGGAAATCGATTCTTCGCAAAAACGACAGAAGTTTGAGCAAAAATACAGAATGCAGCTTAATAAGACGCGTTTGATGCGCCATATTTCATAAAAATCTGTTACGTAATAAGGACACTATACAAGAATACGTACTTTGAATCGGTACGTGTTGTTGTTGTTAGTATCACGTGATCATACACCTTGATATTGTGGAATAGTTTTATAATTATGTACACATTTATTTGCCGTTGCAAGATATTTTTTTACATAATTTGAGGGCCCCAATATTTAAGGTGTCCCTTGGGATCGCCCAGGGCACACTACTGAGACAATATGTGTATTAGAATAGATACGGTAGATTTGTATTATTAATATTACGAACATCGCGTGTGGCAATGTCTCCCAGTGCTAATATTTACAAAAGATATCATTTTCGCCGTAGGCCACTTTTCTTATGTGAACCGGCTCGCATGTATACGCACTGGGTCAAGTGCCGTCAGATGCGCATGTGGAAAACTAGGTCAATTTGAATTTTCCGCCAGCATGCAGTCGCGCATGTGTGCAGTCAGCGTCATCGGCACGTGACTAATACGGTGAAACCTCTCTAAGACAGACACCCAGGGTTACCAGTTTAGAGAGGTTCCACGGTAAAACAGACATACGAAAACAGCGTCATCCGCACGTGACTAATACAGCGAAACCTCTCTAAGCCGGGCACCCTGGGAGGCCCCCAGGGTGTGCGGCTTAGAGAGGTTCCACTGTAAATCAGGCATATGAAAACCGCGTCATCCGCACGTGACAGATACGGCGAAACCTCTCTAAGCCGGGCACCATGGAAGACCCCCAGGGTGTCCGGCTTAGAGAGGTTCCACTATAAAACAGACAAATGAAAACCGCGTCATCCGCACGAGACTAATACGGCGAAACCTCTCTAAGCCGGGCACCTTGGGAGGCCCCCATGCTGTCCGGATTAGAGAGGTTCTCCGATGCTGTCCGGATTAGATAGGTTCCACTGTAAAACAGACATATGAAAACCGCGTCATCCGCACGTGACTAATACGGCGAAACCGTATTTATTTTTATTATAAATATGTATCTACGGTTCTCACCTGTTTGTACAGTGAC
Source organism: Conchocele bisecta (assembly GCA_029237695.1). Taxonomy (NCBI): domain Eukaryota; kingdom Metazoa; phylum Mollusca; class Bivalvia; order Lucinida; family Thyasiridae; genus Conchocele; species Conchocele bisecta. The sequence goes on from CM055272.1 coordinate 24,436,941, forward strand.
ACCTCTCTAATCATGTACCGTAGGATGTCGCCAGGGTGTCCGGTTTAGAGATGTTCCACTATAATTGATAAACTACAATTGAAATATCCAGACGATCCTAAATCTGCAACTTACGAACATTTTAGTCGTACGAAGTTTAGCGAAACGGCCCCCAGAAGAACACTCACAGGCCTTGATTGAGTGGTGTTGACATGCAATAATACTGCACATTCGCCAATCCATCAGGAAAACCTGAAAGTACAACCCTACTGCACCCCATCTCTCCTTATTTTCAGCAAAACTGTAGGTTTTCTCAAAACAACTCCTAGACGGCTAAATCTACGAGGACGGGGACATCGGCAGGTGTTGCTATTCAAATTTCCGGGGTATCTGCGCTTCGTCGCGTTAAAATCGCTTTAGTATTCGCTGATATATTAAATAACGTATGGTCTGAAGTGGAGGATTTTTCTTCCCGGATTCAGGGCACCCATCTAAATAGCCGGCGCCCGTGACGTATTATCCCCACCGTGTATAAGTTATTGTTCACATACAGGATTGTTTAAGAAATTAAATGCGAGGGAGTGCTAGCGACCGCAGCATTTAGTTCCTTAACAATCCAATATGTGAACAATAACATACTTATACTTAACCATGTTTATAATGCTATCTCCTATCCATTTCTTGTCGGACAGGTAGCCATTAACCCTTTGAACCCGAAATCCCGCTATATCGGTTTATGCAAAAAGTGCAGATCCAGATGAGCCGGCTCGTAACGAGCCGTCTCATCAGGATCTGCACTTTTTGCAAGTAATTTTCATATTTCTTAGAACAAAAACACCCCCTTTTCATAAATGGACGAATCTGAAAATCGTTTTGTGACCATTGGATTGGTCGGAACATTAGCATATCACAGTCCATTCCAGTTCCTTAGGGTTGAAAGGGTTAAATATGATACTATGTACCTTATTGAGGTTATATATTGAAATATGTGAAATAAGTGGAGCACGATACTGGCCAGCGATTGGCTTAGAAAGTAGGGCGAAATAATTGTATATTGGATTGGACTGAACGGGATATAGTAACACCAATATACACTTTATGAAAGCCCAGCTAGGTGGCCTAATAAACGTACGTGAAATACACGGTGTGAATACGGATGAAGATTTCGCAATATTTACTGTGATTAGATAACGAAGCATTATCATTACTTACATGACTAAGAAACGATAAAGAATATTTATAAATAAAAGTACGCGACTGTGTTAACACACACTGGGAGACAGCAACATTGGCGAATCACATTCATGTGTGAAGCAAATTTACAGACATCTTCGTAAGAACATTTAAATCGTACGGAGTTTAGTGAAACGGGTCCATGGAGTCAGACTGGACACAGAAGCCATAAGCCCCATTTCTCAGTCACATCCATAAATATCACTGTGACGTTGTCTCTCGAGAAATGGCGTTCGTGATACTTCCGGCCAACCCAGCTCGTGAACTTTGACTTTCACTGGAGAAATATGGCATGTGATTTTTCCAGCGACTCTAGCTCCTTCGTACGACGAAAATGTTCGTAAGTTCAAAATTTATGATCGTCTGGGAATTTCAATTGATGGATTTACATTTATTGAGCATAGGCTGCATATGCAGCCTATGCTCAATAAATGTAAATCCAATAATTGTTTACAAGAAAACATTGTTAATGTGAAATTTACAGACTAACATAATTTTGCACTTACGAACATTTTAGTCGTACGAAGTTTAGTGAAACGACCCCGTGGTCGTTTATTTTCACTGGAGAAATAAGGCTTGTGATATTGCCAGACAGGGGCGGATCCAGGATTTGGGGAACGAGGGGTGTCCTATTTTCGAGCTATGTAAACTCCGTGGCTGCACATAATCATAAGCATTAAATCATACTCTGAAGCTGCACTGATCACTGTGTTTTATGTAGCATATTTATTACACTAGTGTATTATTTTGAACGTTAATACACAGTATTATTACGCATGGTATGCAGTAATGTTCGTTTCATGCCAGCGACGGAAATACAGTGACGTCACGAGTGACTGACTCATGAACACCATCCAACTAGCATTTATGTCAACAACAACAACAACAACAACCCGGAAGTGAGAGGCGAAGATTTGTAGTGGGAACTTCATACCTAATTAGGAATTCGTCTAGTACTTGTTTACCAACTCAATGTCAAATTTAGTAGTATGTGTTTGCACGTATTTACATAACTGTGGCTGTTACTAGAGAAATTGGGCTTATGTGTTTTGTGACCAGTGTATATCCAGATCAGCCTGTGCATCCGTACAGTCTGATCAGGATATGCACTGTTCGCCATTCAATTAATGAAACACCCGTAATGCTTATTACGAGCAAAATATATCATCATCAGTTTACAGGAGTGATATTTGATCAGTAGACTATTTCATCATAATTGCTAAGCATGCTTATCTAGCAAAGTGTACTTTGAGAGCGTAATAATTTATTTTTACCGAAACGCATTATTTAATACACAACTAACGACTGCATATATTTGATGATTAAACGTATGCAGAATTATTATACTGAATTTATTACATTATCACAGCCAAAATGGCTGTGATAATGTAATAAATTCAGTATAATACAAAATAATAAATGTATCCTTAAATTGAAAATGTTTCCCTCAAAGTGTACTTTGGTGAAATTGGCTACAAGAGCTACATTAGTCACAAAGTCTATACGCCCGATTTCTCCAGTCACAGCCATATTTAAAGAAACTGTCTGGCCAATCACTACCTGGGCCCCGTTTCAATAAACTTCGTACGACTAAAATGTTCGTAACTGCAAATTTAGAATCGGCTGGAAATTTCAATTGTTGGGTTTACATTTATTGAGCATAGGCTGCATATGCAGCCTATGCTCAATAAATGTAAATCCAATAATAGTTTACAAGAAAACATTGTCAATGTGAAAATTACAGACTATCATACTTTTGCACTTACGAACATTTTAGACGTACTAAGTTTAGTGAAACGGGCCCTTGTATACCAGAAGCCAATTGGACACGGCGTCATTATTTGTGGCTGTGACTGGAGAAATGGGGCTTATGGGATTCGTGACCAGTGAAGCTCCTGATGAAATAGCACAATCCTGAGCCTGATAAGTATAAGATATTGTTTACATATTGGATTGTTAAGGAAATAAATGCGAGGGAGCGTTAAATACCGCAGCATTTAGTTTCTTAGAAATTCAATATGTGAACAATAACATACTTTATATTTAGTCAGGTTTATAATGCAGTCTCAAATCAGAGTATTGATGTTTCATTACCTGTCGAACAGGTAGTCATTAAATCTAGAAATGTGTCACTGAATGGGGTTAAATGTTGCAATATGTGACATAAGTGGAGCGTGATACTGGCCAGCGATTGGCCAATATGTAATAGGTATAGTTCGCATATTGAATGTTTAATAAATTAATATCGAGCGAGCGTAGCGAGCGTAGAAATTGGTTTATTAAAAATTCAATATGTGAACTATAACTAACTTATTGGTTGCCCCGCCCCATCTCGGGCACCTGTTTATTAAAATGGATGCCCATGAACGTGTTTTCAAATTACGATACTATTACGTGATTGGCAGTTTGACACTGCATCGATCGTATACATGGTGCGCGTCACAGGAAATTACGTCAACAACTTGAACAAGGCGGGGCCTGTTGATATAAATATAACGTTTCGAGTTATTGCAACATTTAATGATTAATTTAATATATATCTACTTTCATTGGTCGAGAAACTAGGGCAACCAATAAGGCGAATTATAACAATAATATTTAATGTAAGAAGCGTGAAGGGTGTTCATTGGTATAATGGCGATCATAGTCTGATATGGATCTACACTGGTCGCAAAAACGCGTAAGTCTAATTTCTCACAGTCACATTTACATATTTAAAGAGAATGTCTCGCCAATTGTTGTGATAGCAGCAAATTTGCAAACGGTATAATTATTTATGTTTATATTGCATCATCCACATTTGCATACTGCATCTCATTCTTGGCGCTACACCAGCCTGCTTATACCAGTATGACCTCTTTGCAAGTTGATATTATCTATGAAGGTCAATACATTGTAATAAATCACACGATGGCAAGAATATATAGGGGCGTTTTTACCTGCAACACCTGACCATTTTATTTATTGTCACAAGTTGTTATTTTCGGTCTAATTATTGCAATTCCTTTAACCCAGACGTAAAGTTTTTACAATGGAACCTCTCTAATCCGGACACCCTGGGAGGTCCCCAGGGTGTCCGGTTTAGAGAGGTTCCACTGTAATTAAGCACGCCATGAACATTTTTAATCATGAACAGACACGACAATGAAATAAATCGCAGTGAAACATGACGAAATTAAACATAATGAGGTCCCCAAGTGTCCGATTTAGAGAGATTCCACTGTATTAGTAACTCATTGCTAAGCTGTACACAATTGCTCTCAACTTTCGCTTTCGTACGGAGCCCCGCATAATTCTTTTTTTTATTAATTCGTTCGGTTCCCACGAAATAATAATTCGTTCCCTCGAATTAACAATTCGTTCCCACGAATTAACAATTCGTTCCCTTGAATTAACAATTCGTTCACGAAATGACAATTCGCTCAATTAACAATTCGTTCCCTCGACTTAACAATTCGTTCCCACGATATAACAATTCGTTCCCACGAAATAACAATTAGTTCATTCGAATTAACAATTCGTTCCCACGAAATAAAAATTCGTTCCATCGAATTAACAATTCGTTCCCACCAAATGACAATTCGCTAAATTTAACAATTCGTTCCCTCGACTTAAAAATTCGTTCCCACGATATAACAATTCGTTCCCACGAAATAACAATTCGTCCCTCAAATTAACAATTAGTTCCCACGTATTAACAATTCGTTCCCTCGAATTAACAATTCGTACCCACGAAATGACAATTCGTTCAATTTAACAATTCGTTCCCTCGACTTAAAAATTCGTTCCCACGATATAACAATTCGTTCCCACGAAATAACAATTCGTTCCCTCAAATTAACAATTAGTTCTCACGTATTAACAAATTCGTTCCCTCGAATTAACAATTCGTACCCACGAAATGACAATTCGTTCAATTTAACAATTCGTTCCCTCGACTTAACAATTCGTTCCCACGATATAGCAATTCGTTCCCACGAAGTTCCCACGAATTAACAATTCGTTCCCGTGGGAACGAATTGCTATTTCGTGGGAACGAATTGTTATACCGTGGGAACGAATTGTTATATCGTGGGAACGAATTGTTAAGTCAAGGGAACGAATTGTTAATTAGTGGGAACGAATTGTTAAACTGAGGGAATGAATTGTTATTTCGTGGGAACGAATTAATAAAAAAATAATTCTACGTCCCCTGCGGGCCGGGGGCTTCGTACTTTCGTAACTATGAGATAATTATGCATTATGCCTGACAAAAGAAATGTTTTGCCATAATTCCCCCTCCGGTGCCGTCCGGAGGCGGAATCCATATGGCTGGTATACTCACAACTCAAAAGCTCATATATTTACATATTTTCAACAGACAAATTTCAATTTATCAGAATAAGCCACGTAAATAAATTACAACCAATTTTGAGACTGACTACGGTGTCTATTAAAAGTATTTCTAGGCCAGAAATCCTGGGGCCCACCCATGATGTTCGGTTTATAGAGGTTTCAAATGTTTGACACTAGAACATTCACAAAAATGTACATGTGTTTACCTCATTTAATAATGAACTTCCCACCATCTCAAAAATGCCCTCCCAAATTAATAACTTATCTGTTCGCTCCATCTATTTGACACATTTTAACATGTCGATATAGTTATAGCATTTATTTAGCATATTACTTGTTACATGCATAGACATTGTGTCATATACATATATATATATATGTTCGTGTTATATACACCTCATGTTGTCATATTTATATGACCTTAGGGAATATGAAATACATAGCTCAGACAATTACAAATCCCATTCACAAGAAAGCAAAAGCTCTTATTCCTTATCATTAACACCGGAAACAATAAAACAATTATTTTACATGGCTGATAGATTCCGAAAACGAATTGGAGTTTGATGTCGTGGCAGTTGACATACAACGTAATATTAATATCAACAAGAACGACACGACAAAGCTGAAAAGATACGACGCTATTCTATGTTAGGAGACAAATACGCAAGGTCGAAACCTTAATCGTTTAATTGTAGTTGCGCAGTTATGTGGCATGGCTGCACAAACAATGCAACGCAAATGCACGCCAACCGTGCAACGTCGATATTGACACTTTGCAGTCGTGATTAAAGGGGCAAATCAGGATTTTTTAGAAAAAAAAATACTTTAACAAATAAAAACGTGTTTTCATCAAGGCCCTGTGTAAAGTGGTTTAAGGACCAACTACATGTATATACGTGATCATCGCTTGATTCAAAGATAATTGCTTCGTAAATGTGATGGAATATATAGAGAATAGTAGGTTAGTGCCGTGAATGGGAAAAAATATCTGGCAAGGCTCAGGAAACGGGATGGGCGAGGCTCTGCCGAGCACATCCCGTTTCCGTGCCGCGCCAGATATTGTTTTCCCATTCACGGCACTAACCTACTATTCTATTTATCCCGTCAACACCTACAAATGGCTGTAAAATGCAAAAATTGTATTGACTTGATATCAAAAATGTTTCACGGCACCGTGTTTCACGGCACATACGCACTGTGTTGACGGGATAAATGTATACCATATAATGTGAACACTGCCTCTTTACTGTATCCTATATGGCACCTGGAGTGGCCAAGTCGGCCATCTTTGTGTGTTCCAGCTATCAGTCAGTTTCATCTGTTCTGCCGTTTGACAAAAGACTCAAAATGTGAAGTATAACATATGATATAATGTAGCTAAGCACATGTAGAAAAGCAAGAAGCACGTACTCCTATCAATTATATTACACTAAACTGTAAAATATGTCTGTTTTCTTGACAGGTTTGTGCCTGTGTTTTTAACAACATGAAACAGCATATAAATAGCTTCATACACAGAAAATCGCACAGTGTATCACTTTTACCTGGAAAACCACACAACCAATTTGCAGGGCCATGATGAAAACACATGTTTATGTTTTTATTTTATTTTTATCAAAAATCCTAATAAATACATTTCAGCAGTCCTGGTATCGTCAACTTTCTTCAATTAAACCACTTTACACAGGGCCATAATACAAACGCGTTTTCATTTTTGTTTATAGTATTTCTTCAACAGACCCTGATATGCCCCCTTTAAAGGAGTCTACACGAGTCCAACACAACGTTGTAGTTTGTTTATACACATAGCTATTTATAGTTACACACACAACCCCCTGCATTGATCTTGCCCACATTCTCGACGTTTTCTGAACATCTAATGGCAATCCCAACTCGAAATCAAGCAGTTTGATTGTCTGAGCCTGAGCTGTAGCACAGCTCAGGCTCAGCCAATCAAGCTGCTTAAATTCAAGCGCAATGTTCAAGTATTTTGAAATGAAGACATTTACAAATATTGACAAGATCAGGGACCCGTTTCACTAAACTGTGTACGACTAAAATGTTCGTATGTGCAAATTTATGATCGTCTGGAAATTTCAATTGATGTAGTTACATTTATTGCGCATAGGCTGCATATGCAGGCTATGCTCAATAAATGAAAATCCAATAATTGTTTACAAGAAAACATTGTTAATGTGAAATTTACAGACTATCATAATTTCGCACTTACGAATATTTTAGTCGTACGAAGTTTAATGAAACGACCCCCTGGCCTTGACAAATCCACTCATCCACTCGTATTGTGTGGAAATCCACTCTGGACGAGTGTAAAATTAAAAAAAAATCGAGGCCTGAAGATTAGCGGAAACCGTCTTGTATATGAGCTATAGGTAATAACAATAGACAACAAGAACCGAAGACAACCGAAGAGGACATGTAAAGAAACTTGACACATACAGTGGAACCTCTATAAACGGGACACCCTGGGAGGTCCCCAGGCTGTCCGGTTTAGAGAGGTTCCACTGTAAAACAGACATATGACTACTTGAAGACACGCGTGGGTGCTTTGCGATCATGAACATACGTTATCATTGGAGGTAAATTGCAATGAAACATCAAACTGAAGTACAACTAGCATGTCTTTGTGTCGGGTTTAGTGAACAGTGGAACCTCTCTAAACCGGACAACAAGAAACATATATGATCATAGATTTGATGGGTTTCTTGGTCATTTATCTCAGGTGATAATGTTAGAAACAAAATTGCCAACCCGCTCCATACCTCTCGTGGAGAACAGAACATATCATAGTGATAACAAGGTGTATGCTCACGTGGTACTAACAACAACAACAAGTACCGATTTAAAGTACGTATTCTTTGATAGTGTTCTTATTACGTAACGGATTTTTATGAAATATGGAAATTTTTTAATGTAAAATTTATATTAATGATACTTACCTGTTTTTTACTACTGCTTTTTGGTTTCCCTAAAAGCTAGCGGCAGGGATATTCCCAACCCCATTTTCCCCATTGCGCCAATGCGCACATAAAGGGAAAATCACAATACCCGTGTGAATAGCCACACCGGAAGGTGCCCGAATGTATACCGGATATCGCCATTATATTTCCCTGCTATAGAGAAAAAAGATCCGATAAAACAACTGAGCGGGGTGGGAGGTGGGAATACCCTAGTAAAAAACAGGTAAGTATCATTAATATAAATTTTACATTAAAAAATTTCCATATTAATATCAACGTTACCTGTTTTTTACTACTGCTGAATTCGTCCATTGGTGGGAGGTCCGAGTTGACCCTTAGTTGTTTGACATGTCACATAAAATAAATTATCCGTAACATATCTGTATCTATTACCATGTGAAAACAAGTGCAACAATCTTAGTTATTCACATGGTTAGTACAATGTATACAACCACACCTCCACCAAAACTATGGGAAAGGGAGATAACGAACGTTCTAAACCTATACACACCTTGAGATCCCTCGCATGTACATCGACATCGGCGGGTCACGACCCCTCCCCTTTTCTGTTTAATCCAAGAAACATCCCCAATCTGCAGCTATTCCTTAGGAATTGGTGATGCTCATTTTATAAAACACTAGAAACAATACTCAATGCCCTTCCGAGAAATATTTCACTAACACTGATACTATTTCCCTTAAGCATTAGTAGAACACGTTGTGGTAATCGGTACTATCGTCCTGATAACTGTCTGCGAAAACTTCCCGCTTACCACATATCATTCAAAATAACCATTAGCAACATTGTGGTAATCGGTACTATCGTCCTGCTAACTGTCTGCGATCAATTTCCCGCTTACCACCATCACGCGAAAACATTCACTTAAGCACAACTAACACTAATTCCCTATATATATCTGCAGATCTATATTACATATGTTGAGTAACCACTCATAATGTATCGTGATTCCCAAAAAGTGGTTACCCCTATTCCACAGCTGAAGAACCTTTACATATTAGATTCTTAAACTGTGTAACCCCCTTCCACAGCACATCCTCTAAGCTCACTATCCTGGTGCATATTGTGAATGTAAATAAGTTAATTTCCAACTATTTGACTTGCAGCAACCAAAGGACCCAATTTGTACAAATCCTGGCTCTGAACTGACATAGACCGAAGATAGAACTTAGAAAATGTGCTATGTGACTTCCAGCATGTAGCATTTAAAATGTTAGCAATGGGTGCGTGATTGAAAAATGCCCATGAAGTGCTTACTGCTCGAACTTCATGAGCATTGATCTTAAGCATGGACAATTTCCGGTTGGATATCCCTTGATAAGCTCTGCGAATAGCAAGGGATATCCATCTGGAGATCGTCGCCTTAGATACTTCACTGTCCCCTACCAGTGGAATAAACAGCTTACGCCTATTCCTTCGACTGCTGGCTGATATTTTCAGATAATGTTTTATTGCTCTGACGGGGCACAAAGATCCATCTGTATTCTCCTGTCCCAGTAAACTGGGGATTTGAAATGGTTCCGGAAGTGACCTACTGCGATGTGTTTTTGGCAAAGAAAACCCCGTCTGCAGCCAATGCATGCAATTCGCTGCTGCGTTTAGCCGAAGCAAAAGCCAAAAGGAAAGCAGTTTTAATTGACCAGTCTGATATTGACGCCTCGTCCATCGGCTCATATGGTCTCTCTGAAAGTGCAAACAAAACACATGTCAAATTCCACTTTGGAGTGACTGATCTAGATACCGGACGCTCCCTCTCAAAAAACCGCATGAGCTCAGAAATGCGGTTATCTGAACCAACCTCCTTGGCCTTTAGGTCACCAAATCTATACGCACTAGCCAGAGCTGAGCGGTACCCTTTAATTGTGGAAGGTGAGCATTTTTTAACATCAAACAAGTAGATAAAAAATTCTGCTACCTTACCCATAGCGGGATTGCGTGGATCGACCGACCTCTCGACACACCAGTTAGAGAATACTGACCATTTGGCATCGTAACAGGAGCAAGTTGACGGCCTTCTGGCCCCAGAAATGCAAGTGGCAGCCCTCTCTGAAAACTGGTCACCTCTGACAGATTCCCGGATAATCTCCAGGCGCACAGGTTTAGGCACTGAATGTTCTGATGCCACACCTGACCCCTGTGCTGTGATAGGAGGTCCGCATCGAGGGGCAGGATCAGAGGAAGGGCCACTAATAACTCCATCAACTGAGTGAACCAACTTCGCTGTGGCCACCACGGGGCAACCAGAGTCATCTTGCAACCCGACGCCCTTATCTTCTGCAGGACCCTTGGGATTAGGATAAAAGGGGGAAAAGCATACACGTCCAGATGCCTCCACTCGAAGGACATTGCGTCTACCCCCCATGCTGCTGCATCTGGCACCGGGGAGACAAAAAGTTTTGCGTTTACCCTTGTCGCAAACAGGTCCAGCATGGGGTTTCCCCACCTGTTTATCAGGGCAGCGGCCACATCTCTCCGCAACGCCCACTCTGTGAGCACCGGCTTCGAATCCCTCGACAGGTAATCTGCCAGAACGTTGCTTTTCCCCGCAATGTGCCGGGTATGTAGAACTATGTCCCGCTGCCGGCACCAGAGAAGCAGCTGTCTCGTCTCCATGTACAGGAGAGCCGAGTGAGCCCCCCCTTGTTTGTTCAAGTAAGCAACTACAGTAGTATTGTCTGTTGATACTTGAACAACTTTGCCCTGCACATGCGGTTCTGCTTGGCCCAATGCCAACGTCACGGCCTTCAGCTCCAGCATGTTTATATGTTCGCGAGCCTGTTCCCGAGACCAGGTGCCCTTGAACAACAGACCCAATGGGTCTAGATGGGCCCCCAACTGACTTTCGACGCATCCGTCGAGAGAAATAATACTGGTTCCGGTGGGAACATGGGCACACCCTGAATGTATTTGTCCTTGACTGCCCACCACCGGAGGTGTCTCTTCAAATCGCTGGACAGCCGGATCAACATATCCAGAGGACAGCGATGAGGTGTCCAATGGAACAGCAGGTAGAACTGCAATGGCCTCAGATGTAACCGGCCCAGATCTAGAAAATTTGCTGCTGCATTGAGCACGCCCAGTAATGACAGGAACTTCCGGGCGGTGATTACTGACATATCGAGAATCGAGAACACCAAGTCCAATATGCTCTGAGTTCTCTCGAGGGGTACTCTTACTATTCCAACTGAAGTCAGGAAATTCATTCCGACGTAACAAACGTTCTGACTGGGAATGAGATCCGACTTCTCCAGGTTTGGAACTAGACCGAGACTGGTGACCGAATGCCAAACTATTGCCAGGTCTTGTAAGAGTACTTCTCTTGACCCCCGATGAAGTAACCAGTCGTCGAAATACTGAAGGAGATTTATTCCCTTCCTTCGATTGACGGCCGCCACCACTTCCATAAGTTTGGTGAATACCTTCGGCGCCGTGGCAATCCCGAACTGATATGCCCGACCCTGCCACAGAAAACGAAGGTACTTCCTTGATGTTGGGCGAATGGGAACATGAAGGTACGCGTCCATTAGGTCGATGGAGACGGCCCAGTCTCCCAGAGAAATCGTGTTGCGGATTGACTGGGCAGTCTCCATTTTGAAATGGTCCACTACCATGAATTTGTTCAGTGCCGAGAAGTCCAGTACGGGGCGCAGCTTTCCGTTCTTTTCCGGCACTACGAAAAGTCTGCTGTAGTAGCCGGGGCTGGATGTATCCCAGACTACTTCTATCGCTCGTTTTGCCAGCAGAGATGTGACCTCCTGTTGGAGACAGTTTCTCTTGACTGGATCTCGACAGATCTCGCTCTCGGGTAACGAGACCCGTAGCGGTGGATCCTCGATAAAAGGTATGCTGTACCCTTTTGCCACAATATCGAGGATCCAACTGCTGTTGGTTATCTCCTCCCATTCGTTTGCGAAGTAAGACAACCTCCCTCCTACAGGTAGCGAGGAGAATGGTATGTCGAGATCGAGCGATTTTCCCCGCACTACCTCAGAACGACCCCCTACGAGGCCTGGACCTGGAGAAACGAGACCCCCTATCCCCACCCCTGCCACGCCCTCGCTGGAACCGGCCCCGCTGGCCTGGAGCTGACGTAGAGGATTGAAACGGTGTAGGCTGTGTACACCCCCCTGTGCTAGTGGACGGCTTAGAAAATGCTGCCTAATTGGATTGCATATTCCTTGCCGGAGGGGTGGGTTTGCGTAATCTATGCATCGGGTTTGACAGCACATTCCTCTGTCTGTCAGCCAAATCTTCCGCAGCTACCTCCGCACATTTACCCCCTAACAAACTGGGGGATGTCAGCGGGCATGCTCGGAGTGTCTCCCTACCCTGCCCTGGCAGAATAGACGCACTGTTAATAGCTGCGTCTCTCCGACACATTAGTAGGTCTGTCGACATTGACATAGCGGACCCCATGATATGCCTGCTAGCCTTAGCCGCTGACTGCAGAAGGACCAACAGAGTTTCAAAATGTTCCTCTAAATTGATTCCCATGTGCAATGCAGCAAGAAACAAATCCAAATGTGATGCCATCGACACCATTATTCTAGATCTCGCTTCCAGCGACTAGGCTAGCACCGACGAGACTACCGGAGGGCATGGGCCACGAATGCCCACCTTCTGGGCCTCACTGTCAAGTGCGGGATTTTTAACAGGCCAATGTTCTGTATGTACACGGTATGACCTGGGTGCTAATCTTCTAGTGAAGTCTTTGGGCACTGACGACCCAGAATTTTTCAGATCCAGCCCAGAATCCGTCTCAATACTATCGGCCATTGCCTGAACAGTCGACGAATGTGGGAGCATGGGCAAGTCCGAATCTACCTGTGCCTCTTCCAACTCTAGAAGGGACCTAACTCGTGCTTTCGGCCGTGGTTGCGACGGGCAATGGACCTCGTCGTTCACGAGTGCATAAACCGCCGCAATAGCGTCAGAATAGTTAAGGGCCGGGGCTTCCTCATCATGCTCGCCCTTATCCGCATCCGACACTACGGAATAATCTACTTCCTCTCGAACCACCGGAGCGTGGACGGCCGAAGCCTCTGTCGGTCCGCCCAACCGCTCTACTGCAATTGTATGAGTTGAAGGAGCATCAGTCCGCGACTGTACTATGCCTTCAATCATGCTTTTAATCGAGCTAAGTAGTTCTCGTGTATCTGACACTGGGGGAGACTGACGGCGTCTTTTACGTTTGCGTCGTCTCACCTCAGGTGACGAGGAGCTAGGAGATGATGATGTACTGTATCTCCTACTCCTACGGTGTTTCCTACTCTTACTACGCTCGCGTGACTCACGGGGCACCCTGTCGGATGTGTTAGCCGTGGTAACCCTTTGGTTAGTCACAACAGATTCCGCCGAATCTGGCACCACACTGGAGGCGGGCAATGGGGGCCGTACGGCGTACACCATTGCACCGTCTCCATGAGGTGGTGGAACCTGTGGGGGTTGTACTGAACTATCTACCTGTAACTCCCCACCCGTCTCCTCTACAGCTACATTGCCACTTACCTTGGGTAAGCTGCGACTCTTGCCCAAAGCCGGGGCTTTGCCCTTTTTACTTCCCAAAGCCTTGGCCATTTTCCAAGTGCGGTGACCCCAGAAAAAAGTTACCGAACATGGATGATCAACTGAACAACCACAACACGCCACACATGTCTGGCGATGGTTGTCCCAGTTCGATAATTCTTTCCCACAATCACCACACACACTGGAATTATCCATTATAATAATTAATTAAATAATGAAAACACTCACCCGACGTCTACACACGCCCGAATAATCCCACTCCACGTGGTGGGCAAGTGTCGCCGTGTTGACAGCTGATCAGAATTAGGCAGCAACACTCAACTTACACGAAAAAAATACGCCAATTAGACGCAAATAAACGACTCCCAAAGGAAGAAGAATTACGTATAATAATTGCCACGTCACAATTCGCTAGCAAACTATGAAAAATAAAAAAAAACAAAAAAAAAACAGTAAATTGCCGAAGACAAAAGACACGACTTTGTTCATTCGGCAGGGAAAATATAATGGCGATATCCGGTATACATTCGGGCACCTTCCGGTGTGGCTATACACACGGGTATTGTGATTTTCCCTTTATGTGCGCATTGGCGCAATGGGGAAAATGGGGTTGGGAATATCCCTGCCACTAGCTTTTAGGGAAACCAAAAAGCAGTAGTAAAAACAGGTAACGTTGATATTAATATGGCGCATCAAACGCGTCGTGTTAAGCTGCATTTGGTGGTCTCTGTATTTTCGCCCAAACTTCTGTCGTTTTTGCGAAGAATCGATTTCCGTGTCTCCGACACAGAAATCGATTTTTCGCAAAAACGACATAAGTCTGTGCCAAACTCCATCGACCACCAACTGCAGCTCATGAAGATGTGTTTACTGCGCCATATTTCCTCAAAATCCGTTGCATATTAAGTAAAATATCAAATAATACTTACTTTGGAGTGGGCGACGTTGTTGTTGTTGTAACCACGTGAGCATGCACCTTGGATAATGCCTGATCATGATCACATAGCATACAACTATGGCTCGGAATAATTAAATGCTTGATTTACAGTGAAACCTCGCTAAACCGGACACCCTGGGGACCTCCCAGTGTGTCCGGTTTAGCGAGGTTCCACTGTATATAGTGAATACCAGGCTAGTGTATTTTGTTATAAAGTTTATCCGGCAAAGCTATCAATATACGCTGTATCAGAACCGAAACTGATAAATTTGAAATCAAAAGATACTGGCCTGGTATTCCAGTTATCATGCGATACTACAAATGCACCCGGCATAACCCGAATTGTCTGGCTGTCAAACAGTGGGATTTCCTGCGCGAAATCAAGAAAATTCGGATGACACACGGCTGAGCTAAACCTATGGTAAGTCGCCCTTGGTGACAGGAAGTGAATTCGGCTTGCATCCGGCTAAGCTAGACATATGGGTGCCGTTTCACTAAACTTCGTGCGACTAAAATGTTCGTAAGTGCAAACTTATGATAGTCTGTAAATTTCACATTAACAATGTTTTCTTATAAATAATTATTGGATTTACATTTATTGAGCATGCTCAATAAATGTAAATCCATGAATTGAAATTTCCAGACGATCCTACATTTACACTTGCGAACATTTTAGTCGTACGAAGTTTAGTGAAACGGCCCTATGTTGTGTATGTTTTTTCCTGCGTATGATCCATTCACGACGTTTACTGAATGAAATACGTTGGTCAAGTTGGCCATTTGCAGCTAAAAGGCACATGCCCACTCAGTAGGCACGAAATGTACTTTATAGGAATTAAATAAGTGTATAATTGTGTCACTATTCCACCAGTTCTAAACAAGAGGGCCATGATGGCCCTAATTCGCTCACCTGTGTGTTTTAAAAATAGTGTTCTATTTTTAGATGGCGGTCATCTTGGATTAAGCGATGACTATCATTTTACCAAATCTGAAAATGCTTCACCCAAGGATCTTAACTTACTATGAAGTTTGACCAGCATCGGCCATGTGGTTCTTGAAAAAAGACGTTCAAAATATCGAATAAATGGACTTTTGGCGGCCTTCATGGATGACATAATCATCCTATTCCGAAAAATATTGCACCAGAGCAATCGCCGCATCGATACCTTCAATTTGATATATGACATGAGCATATTCGGTCAAAAATAAAATCTGACCCCAATTTGACCCCACGGGCCACGCCCATTTGTCACCCCGGTGTCACCGATTTTTTAAGAATTTCTGCTATTTTTAGACGGCGGCCATCTTGAATTAGCGACGACTTCCGTTTTAGCAACTGAAAATGCTTCACCCATGGACGGACCATAACTGTGAAGTTTGGCAACCATGGGCCAAGCGGTTCGTGTGAAGAAGAATTTTGAAATTATTATTTCGTGGGAACGAATTAATCAAAAAAAGAATTATACGGGGCTCCGTACGAAAGCGAAAGTTGCGAGCAGTTGTGACGATGATGATGAGGATGATGATGATGATGATGATGATGATAGGCGCTACACAGCGTCTTTCTTACGTTGACGGAGATGCGTCGTTCATATGTTAGTTTCTTTGCAGGTCAAAATCTCGATAAATACAAGCCATTCATTGTGAAATTGTCAGGCAATTGATGGACGCTGAAACTTGTCTTAGTTCTGTTGCGCACATACGGTCTAAACCCTGGATACGGATACAGTGGAACCCCTCTAAACCGGACACCCTTGCGAGACCCCCATTGTGTTTAATTTAGATGGGCTTTACTGTCATTTCTTCCATTGTCGCGTCTTTTCATGATTGAAAATAACAAAACCTGTTCATGGAGTGCTTAATTACAGTGGAACCTCTCTAAATCGGACACCCTGGGAGGTCCCCAGGGTGTCCGGTTTAGAGAGGTTCCACTGTATCTGGATAATATCCTGGTACAGTGCGGCTATTCCCGTACCCAGATGCGATATTATGAACACGTGATATTGATATGACATGGGGAAGTAAATACTGATATCGTGTGTGTCCTAAAAGTGTTTTTATCAAATCAAAATATTTTGTTGTAAACTCGTGCAATACTATCGCAAATACTTAAATAAAGCCAGATAGACACTGTAATGGTAGATATGACGGTGCTCTCCACATTTTCTGATATGAAACCACGTCCTATGGTATCAGATACTAGAAACACGAATACTCACAATGTGTACTATATATGTTAAAAAATAACACGTGGAATGAAGCTAGGAAATAAAGCAAATGTGTATTTATTTCATACTGTGGTAATAAACAGGGGCGTCGGAACAGGGGGCCGTTTCACCAAACTTCGTACGACTGAAATGTTCGTAAGTGCAAAATTAAGATAGTCTGTAAATTTCACATTAACACTGTTTTCTTGTAAACAAGTATTGGATTTACATGTATTGAGAATAGGCTGCATATGCAGCCTATGCTCAATAAATGTAAATCCGTCAATTGAAATTTCTAGACGATCCTAAATTTGCACGAAGGTTAGTGAAACGGGCCCCAGGTCCGGCATATCCGGCCACTGCCGGATCAATAATTTCAACATATTTGTAATTCATGAATAAAAAAAAACGGAATGTAAATATTTTTCTGCATTTTTTCTCATTTCTCATCAAAGGTGTAGCGGTGGCACCCAGTACATTCGCCGGAACAATCTTATGATGCTTCTGGCGCCCCTGATAAATGTGTGATTCGCCCGCGTAAGAATCTCAACAATGACTGTGATAGTTACAGTTCACATATTGACATTTTAATAATTAATTTCAAGCGAGTTATGTAAACCATAACTTACTTATTGGTTGTCGCGCGACGTCACGTGTGTCTAATGTATTGTATTGGGATGTAAACGAAATTCGTCGAAAGGGCGTTTGCATTAAGAATTTATAGAAGGTGCAACTATTCACATTTAAAATCGATTAATTTTCCGGATGGTGTAGTTTTAATGTCTGGATCAATTGCGATACAATACAATAATACAATACATTGTATTCACTCTAAGCCACATACGTGACACACGAGGTATACAATAGATTACATAATACAACGATGGGTAAAAATACAAAATGCATATGTATAAGCTCACTAGTCATTATAACCATAAAGCATTTCTTATAAAAATAGCTAAATTTCTTAATTGCTTTCCAGATTTTTTCTCAAATAGCTGTGCGAATTTTAAAATATTTGGTCTTCTAAAATAAAATGGCTTGATATACCGTTTTCGAACTTCATCATAGAAGCGGCACTCGAAAAGGAAATGAAACTCGTCACCGAGAGCACCAGCGCCACATTTGTTGCAGACCCTGCTTGCTCTCGGCACACCTGTCATGTCTGGATCAATATATAGCAAACGTCCACGTATTGTTATTACACCTAGTACTTTATATTCGTGTTTCTAGTATCATGCTGTGAACCCGGATCTGCATGAACTAACATACATGTACCAGGGCACACGTTGGATCACTTTGACTTTGATGGACGTGTTATGTAAACATTACACGCGCTTAACAAAATGTACACAGTTGGAATTCGCAATAACAGATTAGATGAAAAACAACGATTTCACTTCTGGGGCCCGTTTCACTAAACCTCGTACGACTAAAATGTTCGTAAGTGCAAAATTAGGATCGTCTGGAAATTTCAATTGATGGATTTGCATTTATTGAGCATAGGCTGCATATGCAGCCTATGCTCAATAAATGTAAATCCAATAATTGTCTACAAGAAAACAGTGTTAATGTGAAATTTACAGAAAATCACAATTTTGCACTTACGAACATTTTAGTCGTACGAAGTTTAGTGAAACGGTCCCCTGTTTAGAATGTAGCACTATTTTCTGCAAATGACGTCGAATGTTGCTCTGAACATTTCATCAACTTTCGACGCCATTTACGGAAAATATCGTAAATCCCGTAAATAGTTTTCACGAGATATCGCACATCTTTTAGGTACAACATCACCTGGCTAGTCTCATTTTCAAAGTAAGAACAAAAAGGTAATTAAAATATCATCACAGGATTATGCATGGAAATATGTTTGTAAAATATATATACATGTACCAGCAAACATCGAGTTTTTGGTCCGTGTGTGAATTACGGAGCCCCGCAGGGGACACGGGATTTTTTTTATTAATATCGTTCCCACGAAATGACAATTCGTTCACTCTATTTAACAATTCATTCCCAAGATATAACAATTCGTTTCCACGAATTAACCATTCGTTCCCATGGGAACATTTTAGACGTACGAAGTTTAGTGAAACGGCCCCCAGGTCCGGCCGGATCATTAATTTGAACATACATGTATTTGTAATTCATGAATGAAAAAAACGAATGTAAATATTTTTCTGCATTTTTTCTCATTTCTCATCAAAAGTGTATGTTGTTACCACTCAGTTGAACCGTCTCGGCGAGACGGTTCAACTGAGTGGTAACAACATACACTTTGGGTGGGTACAATACAATACATTTTATTCACTCTAAGCCACATGCGTGACACACGAGGTATACAACAGATTACATAATACAACGATGGGTAGCGGTAGCACCCAGTAAATTCGCCGGACCAATCTTATGATGCTTCTGGCGCCCCTGATAAATGCGTGATTCGCCCGCGTAAGAATCTCATAAGTAGACAATTACTGTTTAAGTACAATACAATACATTTTATTCACTCTAAGCCACATACGTGACACACGAGGTATACAATAGATTACATAATACAACGATGGGTAAAAATACAAAATGCATATGTATAAGCTCACTAGTCATTATAACCATAAAGCATTTCTTATAAAAATAGCTAAATTTCTTAATTGCTTTCCAGATTTTTTCTCAAATAGCTGTGCGAATTTTAAAATATTTGGTCTTCTAAAATAAAATGGCTTGATATACCGTTTTCGAACTTCATCATAGAAGCGGCACTCGAAAAGGAAATGAAACTCGTCACCGAGAGCACCAGCGCCACATTTGTTGCAGACCCTGCTTGCTCTCGGCACACCTGTCCATCTACCAGTTTCGACCGCCAGTCTATGATTACAAGTTCGAAATCTGGTCAATGTTTTTCTTAACCTTTCCGTGAGATTAATTAAATATGTTTCTAATCCAAACTCTGTTTTAAAGATTCTATACGTAATTCCACGTGAAGATGAATCGATGCTGGTGAGCCATGACTGAATAAACTGGTTCTGAAGCTGAGTCCTGGCGTAGTGGCTCAGCCAGATAGCATTAACATCGTTCTGGCTAAGCCATACGCCAGGAACTCCAATTTCAGTTAAAATAGATTTAACATTCTGAATCCATCGGAAATGAGTCACATTTGCTTCATGTTGTGTATATAATAACTTATACATAAGAAACAATAATTTACTCTGCTTCCCTGAAACTAATTTTGCCCAAAACGAAATAATTCTACATTTAATGTCAATAATAAGCGGAAATTTGCCGAGTTCTCCATAAACCATGAAATTTGGTGTGGATTTCTTTACCCCCAAAACAGTTTTACAAAATTTCAAATGAATTGTTTCTATAGCCGAATTGTTTTCAAATCCCCAGATTTCACAGGCATAGCAGAGAATTGGAGTGATACATTGATCAAATAACTTAAGCTGACAGTCTACTGGAGTTGACAAGTTGTTAATCTTTCTAACTAGGCCGAAAAGAGCTTTGGATGCTTGGTCAATCAAATGTTTCTTAGTCTTATGAAAAGTTCCGTTTTGTGAAAAAACATTTCCCAAATATGTAAAGTGGTCAACAATTTCAATTGTGTTATCGTTATATGTAAAGGCTATCTTTTTTGATGATTTACGTTTTTTGAAAATCATAATTTTGGTTTTTGATGCGTTTACTTCCAATTTCCACTGAATACAGTATTGATGAAAATAATTTAGAGCATCTTGTAGGCCAGTTTCTGTCTCAGACATGAGAATAGTGTCGTCAGCGTATAATAACAAAAATAGTTTAACATATATATCTAGATGTTGAAACATGTCAGATGTAACCGATTGTAAATCTACAATACCGCATACATTGAGAAAATCTTCAAGGTCGTTCAAAAACATGGCAAACAAAAATGGTGACATATTTTCACCCTGCCTGACACCCACCATGCATGGGAAGTATTCTGAAAAGTCATTTCCTACTGTGATAGTTACAGTTCACATATTGAAATTATAATAAATTAATTTCAAGCGAGTTATGTGAACTAGAACTTACTTATTGGTTGTCGCGCGACGTCACGTGTGTCTGATGTATTGTATTGGGATATAAAAGAAATGCGTCGAAAGGGCGTTTGTACATTGTATTATGAATTTATAGGTGTAAATATTTACATTTAAAATCGATTAATTTTTCGGATGGTGTAGTTTTAATGTCTGGATCAATATATAGCAAACGTCCACGTATTTTGATTACCCCTCGTACTTTATATTCGTGTTTCTAGTATCATGCTGTGAACCCGGATCTGCATGAACTAACATACATGTACCAGGGCACACGTTGCATCATTTGATTGACGTGTTATGTAAACATTACAAACACTTAAAGGTACATGCCCACTAAGTAGACCACAACATGTTATTTATATCAGAGACAATAAACTTTCATTCACCATTACCCCAAGTAATTATTGGCAACATTATATATTTTATATCAGACGTCAATTTCCACACTGATATCAGGGGCGATACCCGTGTTTCCTTAACTACATTACTATTTATTATCTGTATTTATTTTTTGATGTGCAATGATCATACTTTATAATCTGTCGAAAATATTATTTTTTTCAGATGACGCATTTAATTAGTATAAATAATTAAAAAATATCATGCCTCATTTGCATATGAAAATAGCCTGGTACCACCGCGAGTCACTATCAGTAAAACAAACATTACTAAATGAGTATACCTGTATAGCGGGCACTCGTAATTTTAGAACTCGTTGAATAGTGACACAATTATACACTTATTTAATTCCAATAAAGAACATGTTGTGCCTATACTGAGTGGACATGTACCTTTAACAAATGTGCACAGTTGGAGTTCGCAATACTATCAGATTAGATGCGAAACAACGATTCCCTTGTTAAGAATGTAGCACTGTTTTCTGCAAATGACGTCGAAAGTTGAAGAAATGTTCAGAGCGAATGCGGAATTCTATTCCGCATTCGCTCTGAACATTTCTTCAACTTTCGACGCCATTTACGGAAAACATCGTAAATCCCGTAAATAGTTTTCACACGATATCGCACATCTTCTTAGGTACAACATCACCTGGTTAGTCTCATTTTTAAAGTAAGAACAAAAAGGTAATTACAATCACAGGACCGGATTATGCATGGAAATATGTTTGTAAAATATATAATAATATATATACCAGCAAACATCGAGTTTTGGTCCGTGTGTGAACTACGGAGCCCCGCAGCGGGACACGGATTTTTTTTTTATTAATATCGTTCCCACGAAATGACAATTCGTTCCCTCAATTTTGCAATTCGTTTCCACGAATTAACAATTCGTTCCCGTTGGAACGAATTGTTATTTCATGGGAACGAATTGTTAAATTCAGGGAACGAATTGTTAATTCGTGGAACGAATTGTTAAATTCAGGGAACGAATTGTTATTTCGTGGGAACGAATTGTTATTTCCTGGGAACGAATTAATAAACAATAATTCTACGTCCCCTGCGGGGCTCCGTAGGATTGTGCATGGATATATGTTTGTAAAATATATATACCAGCAAACATCTAGTTTTGCTCCGTGTTTCTCATACAGTGAGCCTATTTGTTTACGAATACCGGTCCAGATACAGCGCAATGTAGGTGTGTCCATTGGCGTGAATGTTTTCGTTTGTAAACTATCCTGTGAATCAAATTCCGGACCGATTTCAAGTGCGTTCAGTTAGTCCAATCTCATTTATTAAACTGATTTTGTTTTGCTTGAAGTTTGCTAAAATCCACTATAAACGATAATAAACGTCGTCCGATATTCACATGAATAGCGAATTGAACGGCAAGGATAGTTTGCACTTTTAATTAAAGGTACATGCCCATTAAACAGGCAAACATTGTTCTTTATAGGAATTAAATAAGTATAAATAATGTCACTATTCCACCAGTTTTAAAC
This sequence comes from Conchocele bisecta, assembly GCA_029237695.1. Taxonomy (NCBI): domain Eukaryota; kingdom Metazoa; phylum Mollusca; class Bivalvia; order Lucinida; family Thyasiridae; genus Conchocele; species Conchocele bisecta. Next base: position 24,460,113 of record CM055272.1, read on the forward strand.
ATTATGAGTGCCCGCTGTACAGATATAATAATTTAGTAATATGTATTTTACTGATAGTGACTCGCGGTGGTATCAGGCTATTTTCATATGCATATGAGACATGGTATTTTTAATTATTTATACAAATTAAATTCGACAGATTATACAGTATCATCATTGCACACCATTGCACATCAAACATAACTACAGACAATATTACAGACAATAAATAGTAACTCCGTTAACATTTTAAGGAAGCACGGTTATCGCCCCTGATATCAGTGTGGAAATTTACGTCGGATATAAAATGTATAATAATGTCAATCAGTACGTGGGGTAATGGTTAATTAATGTTTATTTTACCAGAAAATGTCTCGGATGATGTATTTGATATAAAGAACAGTTTGTGCCTACTGAGTGGGCTTTTACCTTTAAAGAATGTAAAGTAGGAGATTGAGACAGGGTGAGTGTTGCTTTTACGACAATGTACATATAATACACGAGTGATGAGTTATATCCACAGATCGACGAAAGCTACAATTCGGGGGCCAGTTTAACTAAACTTCTCGAATTAACAATTCGTTCCCTCGAATTAACGAATTAACAATTCGTTCCCACGGGAACGAATTGTTATTTCGTGGGAACGATTTGTTAAATTGCGGGAACGAATTGTTAATTCGTGGTAACGAATTACTAAATTGAAGAAATTTATGTTTGTTATCAATCGACTTCAAATTGAATTGAAATACCCGGGAATTAGACGACAGAAATTCCTAGATGCGGGAATTAGACAGCAAAATATTCTGGACGGGGTTGGGATGTTCACATTCATATTTCAGCCTGTTGTATCGACCTTTGTTAGGAAAACAAGTTCTCCCATCCCAGGTAATCAGGCGGCTATTCACTAATTAGATGATGGAATTAGACAGTCGAGTTTAACGTGTCTAATTCCCGGAGGGTTTCTCTCTTCCACGGTCTCTCCCGGCGGGGAAGGCATTGATATATGTGTGGATGTGACTGTGGATGTGACTTATTGGTGTTGCGACCAGTGTAGATCCAGATCAGCCTGTGCATCCGCACAGTCTGATCACGGTCTGCACTATTCACCATTCCATCAATGAAACACCCGTCATGCTTTTAACAAGCAATATTGATCGTTATCAACCTACAGGGGTGTGCTATTTGATCAGGAGCTACACTGGTCACACATCATATACTCCCCAAATATCCGGTCACAGCCGATATACATATATGAATGAGAAATGGGGCCTATGGGTTTTGCGACCAGTGTAGATCCAGACCAGCCTGTGCATCCGCACAGTCTGATCAGGATCTGCACTGTTTGCATTAGTGTTCACAAGTAATATATGGAAAACACCATAATAAATATGTAAATACAACTCACCTTGGATAACTATGCATCGATCGCCGTTTAGACCTGTCAGAAGCCGTAACGTCGTTGTTTTCGAATATTTAAATCCAAACGTATCAAATTATGTATCACCAACTTCGAAGAACACTCATTTTTTCCGGTAGCTGCACGTTTTCCGCTTTATAGCCAACAGGTTGACGTTCATGCTTCACTATATTATTATTGAGAGACAATTCTACAATATGACACAAAAATATTACCATAAACTTACATACTAAAGTGTGTATTAGCAAAATTCTTAGGTCACTCTCCACGAAGTAGAAAGTAAACAAAGAACGCTTCAAACACATATTTTGAAAGACTACTCCGTCATAACTCTTGTGTAATACAGTGTAATGAAATGTAATTACCGTTATATACTCAGAATTAGTTGTCCGGTTAACACATTGTCCCTCGCTAATCCATGACACAGTTCGTGTATGTGTTATTTCGACATGTGTTTTTGCGAGCTCATATCACCTTGTTCTACGGTGCTAATCCATTGAATGCCGAAAAAACACCATATTTTTCATGGAAGAACTGATTATTTCCCTTAATTCTCCTCAGAAAGTACACTTCCGCTTGCGTTAATCTTGCCCAGATGTCCACGTTGATGAAAATCCATTGGCAATCTCAAATCACAATAAAGCAGTTTGATTGGCTGAGCCTGAGCTGTATTACAGCTCAGTATCAACCAATCAAGCTGCTTGATTTCAATCTAGAACGTAATTCAAGAATTTTGAAACAAAACAATTTACAAATATTGGCGAGATCAGCGCTGACGGTGGTGTATATGTGGTACCACTCAAATCAAATGCGTTCATTAAGAAATAAACGAAATACATAAAAAAAGGTTTTTGTTAAATGTTAATACACGTACCTGTGAAGCAGTATCGCGCGCGAAGTGAGAAAAAAACAATTGAATACAAGTTACAAAATCTGTCGCGCCGACACCGGTGAAATAGCCACAGCCAACGGGCACCTGCCCGGTGCATGTTCTTTATTTGTAATTTTCGCCAGATGTGACCACCGAGAGAGTACGTGGTCACTCTCGGACAACGACGCATAATTACATACCCGTGGACACAATACCTGCGAGTAAGTACTTATTTAGCACCTTATAATGCATAAAATGCGCCATCAGTGACCAATATCCCGTGGCTAACCAATTACCGGACAGTTCCGTTTGTCTAGTAATTACTGAACAACCTAATGCAGACAGACGACATCAGTGGCGGCGGAAGTGGGGGGGGGGGGGGCGTCGGGGGGGGGGGGGGGGGGGGGGGGGGTCCTGCCAATAATTTTGTTTGGGGGACCTGCACAACCCCCCACCCCCAATAATTATGTAATAAAGCACATATTATCATCCTCAAACTTGCTGAGAATGCAGGTGGCGTTTCACTCCTCTTAGATTTCAAAAATTTCCGGGAGACCATGCCCCATGACCCCCCTAGCAACATCCCGGCTCTTTGGGTCCTCAATACTGGGACATTAGAATGCAAGAAATGGCGTTTCACGTCTCTTAAATTTTCAAAATTTACGGTGCAGCATGCCCCCGGACCCCCTATAAACATCGGGCCATTTGGTCCGTCAAGACTGGGCCCTGAGGATGCAGGAAATGGCGTTTCACGCCTCTTAGATTTCAAAAAATTCCGTGGGAGCATGGCCCCGGTCCCCCCATTGGGCCCTCACGATTGCCCCCTTCTTTTGTTAATTTGGGTCTAATTTTAATGTAGGATAATCAGGAATTTTGTTGTTATAAGCATAGCCTTGGTGGAAATTGGGACAATGCTCTGTTTCAACTTTGTATTAGGAATGTTGAAGGAAAATAGTGAAATATTGATATAATCAGCATTCATTTCTTAATTTTCTTATGTCTTATCTGCAATTCATTAGTTTCCTTATTTTTCATTTCTTCGTTAATTAACCCTTAGACCGCTATCTTATATTTTGTTGTTGTCTGTTGTTTATTTTCTATTTTCCATTTTTATCATCAAAAACATATTTTGACAGCACTTTAGAATAATTTACATCATGCTTTGACAGCACTTCAGAATCTTTTCCATTGGAAATGATTCTGAAGCACTGTATCATTTCCATTGGAAATGATTCTGAAGTGCTGTCAAACCATGTTTTTATTGAGAAATAAGGCAAGATATAAAAGCAACAGATGACGACAATTGTTGTGAGTAGCGGTATAAGGGTTAATGTGTTTTTTTCTTATTTCTTCACTACTAAACTACATAGATAGTAATTGATTGTAGAGTTACATGTACGTGTTGAATTGGGATTTTTTATGAAAAATAGTTAATTGCATTTATTATAAAATTGTCATAAATATATAATATATAATGAATGCAATACTATATTTCTTTCCTAATAAAGTACTGGGGGCCGTTTCACTAAAATAGTCTGTAAATTTCACATTAACAATGTTTTATGTAAATAATTAATGGATTTACATTTATTGAGCATAGGCTGCATATGCAGCCTATGCTCAATGAATGTAAATCCATCAATTGAAATTTCCAGACGATTCTAGATTTGCACTTGCGAACATTTTAGTCGTAAGAAGTTTAGTGAAACGGGCCCCTGAACGCTAAGGTTTAGAATACTTTGTAATTAAATGTTTTAATAAATGTTGACAACACAAATCAGTGACTACATGTATTTATGTCTGATAAGTGTCCGTAATCTCCGCAATTCAGTTCGCAATGCACATTTTATATTTCTATCAAACACTTTAGAACCGTATCGAACAGCTTACTTCATGATTCTCATACTTTCGAGTGTCTAGTATTATATTATATCTGTATGTTCATTGTTCAGATGTGTCGTCCTTGGTCCCTCTGTCGTGAAGTGATTCCATACGTCCTTGTCGTCCCGGTCAAGGGACTTTTTCAAAAACAACTTAAACACAAACACATAAAACATCTTTAATTGTCTGTTAATCTTTTAACTCAATAAGCAGCGTAAACTTGACAAAGACTATAACACCAGAGTCATGCATCACTGACCGTACCTGTGCAAATGAAAAGTATGAGAATCAGGAATACTGGACACTCAAAAGTATGAGAATCGGGAATACTAGACACTCAAAAGTAGGAGAATCAGGAAGTAACCGTTATTTCCATTAAAATCAATACCATTGTGACAAAAAATGTATGTTTTCTTTGAAAGATGTATTTCTGTGTGCAGGATCAATATATAAACCTCTCTACACCGGACATCAATCAAATATATGTGATCTCATTTTGAGAGGTTTCTTGGTAACGCATCTCGGATAATAAATGCCTGTTCATGATACACCAGTATCAAAATACACCAGTATGTCCCAAAATGGTCATATGCCTGATTTACGGTGGAACATCTCTAAACCGGACACCCTGGGGACCTCCCAGGGTGTCCGGTTTAGAGAGGCTTCACTGTAGATAAAACGTCAGTCTTTGTATATTGTGATGGACTATAATCTGCATATGAATCACAACTACACCCGAGGGGCCCTATTAACTTAAATATACTTGCGTGCTTAAATATACTTGCGTGCTTAAATATACTTGCGTGTTTAAATATACTTGCGTGCTTAAATATACTTTAAATATACTTGCGTGCTTAAATATACTTGCGTGCTTAAATATACTTGCGTGCTTAAAGTCGCTGTGTCCTAAGTTGTACCTCCAAATAAGCATTTTCCTATAAGCCCTATTTATCCAGTCACACGTGTATTATCACATCTTTCACACATTCCCGGTTGTTGTTTTTCTGTAGTAACACAGCTCGTGTGCAACGTTTGTACCTGATAATGTGATACTTAAGTTATATCACGTTTGTCCGCATGTACGAGTGATAATCCGCGAGCTAAAGCTCGCGGATTATCTCGTCGTACATACAGACGAACCGTGATCTAACTTTAACTTTTACTTATATCAGTTATCACATTAGTGACGATGGTGCACGAACTCGCGTTTATCTCCGACAGGTGGCATCTGTCAATATCGCGAACATGGCATTGACACAGTGTTCATTTCTTTATAGAATGTTCGTTGCAATGTGTCTAAAATGGCCGAGAACATTGGCAGACATTGTGTATAGAATTAGGGCCTGCAGTAGCTTAGATATAGAGAATAGTAGGTTAGTGCCGTGAATGGGAAAAAATATCCGACAAGGCTCAATCATTTCTTTATTTCTCATCAGAAGTATATGTTGTGACCACTCATTTGAACCGTCTCGCCGAGACGGTTCAAATGAGTGGTCACAACATATACTTTGGTTCAGAAATAAGGAAAATAGATAGAGAATAGTAGGTTAGTGCCGTGAATGGGAAAAAATATATGGCAAGGCTCAGGAAACGGGATGGGCGAGGCTCTGTCGAGCACATCCCGTTTCCGTGCCGCGCCAGATATTTTTTCCCATTCACGGCACTAACCTACTATTCTATTTATCCCGTCAACACCTACAAATGGCTGTAAAATGCAAAAATTGTATTGACTGGATATCAAAAATGTTTCACGGCAACGTGTTTCACGGCACATACGCACTGTGTTGACGGGATAAAATCTCATCTCTACGGAAGTATTTTACTATTTCATTTCAGGAATTTATTCTTACGTTTTGGCAGTAGTTATGCTGTACACGAGCAACACGACACGCATCGAGATAGTTCTGAGTACATAACTCTAATTACATTGTATTATATTATAAGCGTTATGACGTAGTAGTATTTCCAAATTTGCATCTCAGAAGCGTCCTTTGTGTACGTTATACTTTTATACCGTTGACTGTGGTGTAGCGATATAGTGCAACCTATTTGCATATAAAGCGGAAACGTGCAGCATTATATACAGTGAAACCTCTCTAAACCAGACACCCTGGGAGGTCCCCAGGGTGTCCGTTTTAACGAGATGTCACTGTAAATCAGGCATTTGATTATTCCGAGCCATAGTTATGTGCTATGCGATTACGAACAGGCAAATTATGATTATGACCCGAGATAAATGACCAAGAAACCCATCAAAATTATGATCACAAATGTTTCTTGTTGTCCGGTTAGAGAGGTTCCACTGTCCTACTGTCTGTTCCACGTTTTGTTGCCGACGAACTTTTGGTTATTAAAGACATTAACCCTTTCACCCCTAAGTAACTGAATGGGCTGCGATATGTTAATTTTGCAACCAATCCAATCATCGAAAAATGATTTTCAGATTATTCCATTTATAAAAAGGGGGTATTTGTTGTTCTCAAAAATATGAAAATTACTTTCAAACAGTGCAGATCCTGATGAGACGGCTCTTTACGAGCCGGCTCATCTGGATCTGCACAGTTTGCATAAACCGATATAGCGGGCTTTCGGGTTCAAAGGGTTAAATCTCGGAAATATATAAAGGTAAGTAGTTTTTCATCAATAATAAAACGTCACCCTTCCCAAAAAAGAAAATTTGACGAAATTCCATTAAATATTGATTTTATAGCGATTTTCTTATGGGAATTTAACATGGGGGCTAAAAAAAGATTGTTTTTAATTAATTTTTTAATAGTGGTCCGATTTTCAAAATCTAACTTTTTGTTTTCTTAGTTACATCATTTCCAAACTATCTAACCAGGTTTCGGAGTCAATTTCCTTCTTTATTTTTTTTTCCTTTTTCGACCCACATTGTCTCTCTTTAACTCCTGTTTGCCCCATGTTAAATTCCATAGGAAAATCTTTTTTTCGCAATAAAATCAATAGTTGATGGAATGTTATCAAATGAAATATTTGGGGAGGGTGATTTTTGTTATTGATGAAAAAGTACTTACCTTTAGATATTTCTGAGATTTAATGCGTTTAATAGCCAAAAATTCACTCCATTTTTCATCACATGAAATCCTTGTTATGCCGTGTTTTAACCCATTTCATAAATGTGTTATGACACCCGCACACGTGTAATAACACCTGGAGCGAATTTGATTGGCTGGCCGCATCACCATAATGACGTATTTGTATTATGCGCCAACGTTATGTCAAATTAATAAAATAGAGACGTTCCAAATGACTCGACAAAGCAATGATGTTTTTACGTTGACGTCATCATGTTTTAAACGTCATTAGAAGCGTCTGTGACTCATTAAAAGTACTGCAATTGTCAGAATGAGCTCCCGTTTGGTAGTATGAAGTGTTTACAAACAACAGAAACCTCTTATATGGCATATTCATAATAATTGTATTGCTACGATTAAAACTATTCTTTTCTGTGGAGATTTCCAACGAGATTCGAAAATAGTCAATAGCGTCTGCTCACTGAAACGGATATCTCCAAGTGTCCTGCTATTTTCAGGCTGACGTCATGTGATAAACAGAATCTCAAACTCGTGTCCTTTTGATATGATATTTAAAAAAACTCATCCGCATTTGTATGCAGCTCGCCAGTGGCTCGGTGCATAAACTGTGCGTGACTCGTTCCATAAATCTCCTATCAAATGGGACCTCGTTTGAGATCCTCTATTTATATCATGTCGTGTATGAACATAGCTAAAATAATTCGTTCCGATATGTTATCTACGGCTACAATTTGACCAATTCAAAAAATGTGAGCAACCGAAGTGCATACCCAAACCTGTTGATGTTATGTCCAAATTTAGTAAACTGTATATTTTATATATATAATCTTTGATGTACAAATGTAGAACTAGTAAATTGCCAAAGATAATAAAACAGGGAAATCATTTTCCCATGGAAGCCATCTGTTCTCTTGTTGTTGTTCAACATTCAACATAACGAAATGAAGCTTTCAGATTTATAAGATATACATGTAAATGTCAGATGAACACCTTGACACGGTAAAATAACCAATTTCTACATGTGTATGTTATTTATTAATAATTTATTGATACAGCTTTGACAGTTTTATATCACTAACATATCAAACACGCCGGATAACCGATTGCAAAAATTACTCTTCCATGCGTTACATTAAAGAGATGGGGTTAAATTGCTCCCCTCGCGAGAGGTATTGAGCGGGGTAGCAATTTTGTTTTGAGTATGAACATAGTTTAAGGTCCATTACTTGGTATTCTGCGCCGTCCAGTGACGTATTAGGTACTTAACATTTTAATAAAATTGGCAAATATACAATCAGTAACGAAGTCGCGGTGTCATCGCAAATACGGACAGTTGGTTGAGAGAATATACTTTACGAAGTTTACGACCAGCGTAGGCCCAGACCAGCCTGCGCATGCAGGTCCTACGCTGTTCGCCATTCTGTCACTGACGTCACAAACATGATCACATTCTATTCTGATATTGGGAAAGCGGATAAAGCCCAGAAGTTTTAAACATGTCATATGTGGGTGTGGCTGGAGAAATGGGGCTTATGGGTTGTGCGACCAGTGTAGATCCAGATCAGCCTGTGTATCCGCACAGTCTGGTCAGGATCTGCACTGTTCGCCATTCCACCAATAGAAACACCCGTCATGCTTCTAACACGCAATATAGATCGTTATCTGGCTACAAGAAAATGCTATTTGACCAGGAGCTACACTTAACTGGTCACAAATCCGATAAACCCCATTTCTGCAGTTACCGCCACATATAAGGTACATTTTCTCTTGCGGCGACCCGTATTTACTGACTAAATTTAGCAACTTAGTGAATCGTTAGTGCGTTATAATCTGTCATTAATTGACATATACAACAATGTCGTCTATTTCTGCACGCATATTGTTCTTTATTATTAATATCCTCATTAATAGATGAAATAGACACCACGATGTTGTAGATTTCTAAACGCAGCCTACGCTTATGGGGCGTATGAGATTTGTGACCAGTGTAGCTCCGGATTAAATACGCTCCTAATGTCTGATCTATATTGCTTGTTAGCAGCATGACGGGTGTTTCATTGATGGAATGGCGAACATTGCAGATCCTGATCAGCCTGTGCGGATGCACAGGCTGATTTGGATCTACACTGGTCGGAAACCCATAAATGAGCACAATTTCTCAAGTCACCGCCACATTTAAGGGCGTAGCGAGACACTCCGAAACCTCTTAAATTACGAGTGTGGGAAATGAAGCAGTGAACAAAAACAATAGTGACACTACAATATGATGGTAGTATTGCATTACATTGCATTGCATTGCATTGCAATTGCATTGCATTGCATTGCATTGCAATTGCATTGCATTGCATTGCATTGCATTGCCTTGATTGCGTTGCGTTGCGTTGCGTTGCGTTGCGTTGCGTTGCGTTGCGTTGCATTGCATTGCATTGCATTGCATTGCATTGCATTTATTGTATTGTATTTATTGTTTTGTATTGCATTGTATTGTATGGGAATAGAGATTTGTACAAGTACAAAACTCTTTATTCACTCAGACCATACATAATTACATCATGAGGTACACATTAATATCAATTGTTGCACGAGGCAAACAAGAATACTGCAACGTTCATGTCTAGATATTACAGTATACAAGATAATGAGGTGTTAAACAATAACATCAGGTATGTAAATTGACCCTTTCACCCCTAAATATTGGACATGGATACTTTTGTAATATTTTGTTAAACGTTTCGTTGTTCTGATAGGGAATTTGGAGACAGTGATGACATCGCTATTTTCATACACTGTAACAAACGTATGTTTACAATATGTCACATATTTCAAGAATGTCATTCAAATGTACGTGTGACGTCAATTGCACTCAAACACTTGTGACACTCCAAGGAGATTTGAGGGTTTGCATGGGCGTAGGATTCGGGGGCAGGTGGCCTGTGCCCCGTTTCACTAAACTTCGTACGACAAAGAAGTTCGTAAGTGCAAAACTGAATCACACTCACATTTGTTCTCACCCTTTAACCCTTTCACCCATAAGTAACTGAATGGGCTGCGATATGTTAATTTTGCAACCAATCCAATCATCGCAAAATGATTTTCAGACTATTCCATTTATAAAAAGGGGGCATTTGTTGTTCTCAAAAATATGAAAATTACTTTCAAACAGTGCAGATCCTGATGAGACGGTTCGTTACGAGCCGGCTCATCTGGATCTGCACTGTTTGCATAAACCGATATAGCGGGCTTTCGGGTTCAACGGGTTAAGGACATGAATCCGTAGGTACAAACTGGTAGCATTAGAGAAAAAAGTTAATGTGAGAAGCAAATTCATAGAAATCTTCGTACGAACATTTGTATCGTACGAAGTTTAGTGAAAAGGGCCCCAGGACTCTGAACTATTTAACGTATTAAATATCAATATTGTCGAAGCGTTAGCACATTTTTATGAACAATAAAAATATTACCCTCCTCAAAAACATTGTTGATTTTATTGCGAAAACAAAACACAATATTTGTATATGATTTTACATGAGGGTCGGAAATGATTTATTGAAATGTATTTAACTGTAAAATTTATTCTTAATAAATAGTGTTTAAAGTAATATTTTTTTCTATTTGTAGACAGATTTTCAAAATTTAACTTTTATTTTTATTTAGATAATTTTCAGGGCATTTAGCCATGTTTCTGTGTCAGTTTCATGTTTTTATTATTTTCACACTGGTAGTCACGTTCTTCCGCCATTTCGGCACATGTTAAATTCCCATAAATTGAGGATCTCAAAAGTTTCATTTATCAAAATTCGGAAATATAAACCAGGCCGACGACCATTGGCTTGCTTCTTTACAGGGCTTTATCCCGGGTATGGAAGGTGCCAATTCCTATGGAAGGGTCCTGGTGCCAATGCTAAAGACAATTGTATCTCCTAATTAGGAGATACTAAGTCCTAATTAGGAGATACTAAGTCATAATTGGGAGTTACTGTCTCTTAATTAGGAGTTACTATCTCCTAATTAGGAGATAATATATTATATTTTAGCATTGGCACCAGTAGCCTATTTCATCAACATTGCAAAGTATACTTTACTAGCAAAGTATACTTTGAGGGAGTAATCATTATTTTTTCCTGAAATGCATTATTTCATATAGAACTAACAAATGCATATATTTCATGATTAAAAGTATGCAGAATTATTATACTGAATTTATTACATTATCACAGCCAAATTGGCTGTGATAATGTAATAAATTCAGTATAATAAAAATTAATAAATTTATCATAAAATTGAAAATGTCTCCCTCAAAGTATACTTTGCTACTAAAGTATACTTTGCAATGTTGATGAAATCGGCTACTGGTCCTGATTGATCAAGTGTTGATAGGTTGATGAAATAGGCTACTGGTCCTGATTGATCAAGTGTTGATAGGTTGATGAAATAGGCTACTGGACGCTTCCATAAATTCCCACCCTTAAATATAAGCCGAAAACAGTTTCCATTTGATACGAGATCATTGAAACGAGTCTGGCCCAATGTATGCACCGACGGTGCTGTGTCAACATCCAATGTCCCCGATCCCCCTGCCTTCTAGAATTCCTCAGTGGAATGTATGTGGAATTTTATAATATGTAACTGTCCATCACACAGGGTGGCCTATACATCATATGACCAGTGTTGTTTCCGATAAAATAAAGTGAAAATGATCATCACTTACCATGTTCGTGCATATTGTAAAAGATCTGACGAAAAATTTGAACTTTTCATTGATGAATTCATGACATGTTTACACCATGATCAGATTGCGCAGGCGCTGATTGTTTATGGTTTTTTTCTGTGCGCAAACATCATGAGGTATGTTTTATCGGAGCGTGGAAGTGCTAGTGATAACGGTGGTTAGTTTTATCTACGGGAAGACCCGTGAGATACGATTGCATAAATCCTCAAAGGGACTGTTCATCCATTTATTGTTTAAATCGTACTATTGTGGCTTCAAGGTATTAATAATATTATTTCTACTTACATGTAGATTAGCGCCAGCCAACAAATTATTGGGATGTTTTAAATAACAGGCATCGTCGAAATTAGCAGGCCGATGTCTAAGTGAACGTACATTAAGACATTTGCGACCAGCGTAGACCCGGGTCGGCACCACTGTAATTAAAGGTACATGCCCACTCAGTAGGCATAAACTGGGGGCCGTTTCACTAAATTTCGTACGACTAAAATGTTCGTAGATGCAAAATTATGATAGTCTGTAAATTTCGCATTAACAATGTTTTCTTGTTAACAATTATTGGATTTGCATTTATTGAGCATAGGCTGCATATGCAGCTTATGCTCTATAAATGTAAATGTATGAATTGAAATTTCCAAACGATCCTAAATTTGCACTTACAAACATTTTAGTCGTACGAAGTTTAGTGAAACGGGCCCCTGTTCTTTATAGGAATTAAATAAGTGTATCATTGTTTCACTATTACAACAGTTCTAAAAATCACCCCATGTATTGGATTGGCATTATTATACATGTTATATCAGGCGTACATTACCACACTGATATCAGGGGCGATAACCGTGCTTCCTTAAAATTTTAACGGACATTACTATTTATTCTATGTATTTATATTTTGATGTGCAATGATCATACTTTATAATCTGTCGAAATTATGATTTTTTCAGGAGATGCATTTAATTAGTATAAATAATTAAAACATAGCATGCCTCATTTGCATATGAAAATAGCCTGATACCACCGCGAGTCACTATCAGTAAAATAAATAGTACTAAATATCTGTATAGCGGGCACTTGTAATTTGTAGAACTGGTGGAATAGTGACACAATTATACACTTATTTAATTCCTATGATGAACAGTTTGTGCCTACTGAGTGGGCTTGTACCTTTAAGCATTCCATGAACAGTTTGTGTCATCTTCAATCAGGAACAGACATGAGGATGAAATACATGACAGTGAAACCCACCAAAATGAAAGACAATGGGGTCGTGAGGGTGTCCAGTGTAGAGAGGTTCTACTGTACATGTACCGGGCCGCAGAGCTACAGCGTTCGATAGAATGCTTAACTAGCGTAATAGTAAAACATCAGGCTGTGCAGATATAAGAAAATATCAAAATAAATAGTCTGCAAACGAACGATTACGTCGGTTTAAACGTGAAACGTTTAACCAAATGACAACTTATCCTTATTCTTTGTCACTATCATTCTTCAGAATCTTTAAACAATCGCTGAGGTTATCACTACATATCGAGATAATTTATGCCATCTCGAAGAAATTGCCCCACGGAAAGTCAGCATGTCGCGAAAACTACGGATCCCCGCAGGGGACATGGATTTTCATGAACAATTCGTTCCCACGAAATAACAATTCGTTCCTTCAATTTAACAATTCGTTCCCACGATTGAACAATTCGTTCCCACGAATTAACAATTCGTTCCCTCAATTTAACAATTCGTTCCCACGAAATGACAATGCGTTCCCACGATATAACAAAATGACAATGCGTTCCCACGATATAACAATTCGTTCCCACGAATTAACAATTCGTTCCCGTGGGAACAAATTGTTAAATCGTGCGAACGAATTGTTAAATTGAGGGAACGAATTGTCATTTCGTGGGAACGAATTGCTATCTCGTGGGAACGAATTAATAAAAACTATAATTCTACGTCCCCGGCGGGGCTCCGTAGAAAACATCGTATTATGTCATGCACGTTGATCAGTCCACCTTATGTTACTATAAATACCGTCTGTTGATAGGAAACAGGAAGTGACCTGCGTACAAGTCACGATTAAAATTCCCCGCAGAAATAGTCGTGGGAAAAACGTGTCAAAAGAGAATGGCACGTGCTAAATGTACACTAATTCCTCAAACCCGGGCTTTATATGTATTGTGCACATTGATACCTCGAATCTATGGAACGCCATACATAAACACAAGCATGCTATCTCTGAATAATTCGAGCTAGCATCAAATATTTATAGCTAGCCCCAAATGATATAGAGAGATCTTCAAGTGAGTTGGAGGTTTAGTGAAACGTAAAGCTGTTTCAGGCTGATGAAAACTGGCGAACTACTGGGGGCCGTTTCACTAAACATCGTACGACTAAAATGTTCGTAAGTCCAAAGTTATGATAGTCTGTAAATTTCACATTAACACTGTTTTCTTGTAAACAATTATTGGATTTATATTTATTGAGCATAGGCTGCATATGCAGCCTATGCTCAATAAATGTAAATCCATCAATTGAGATTTCCAGACGATCCTAAATTTGCACTTACGAACATCTTAGTCGTACGAAGTTTAGTGAAACGGGACCCTGATCGGGTGTATGGATTTGAAAGGAACCTCACTTATGACGAGTTTCAATCCCTCTGCGAGTGTCCATACTTTACCGTTGCCGTGATCACCATCTGAGTTTCCGTGTAGACCGTCTCCAAGACGAACAACGTAGTAGGTCTGCAATCATATTTGTATTGACACACAATCGATCGTAATAGTGGAGTTAGCCTAAATCTCAGAGTCCCGGTGTTAACCCTTTCAACCCTAAGGAACTGGAATGGACTGTGATATGCTAATGTTCCGACCAATCCAATGGTCACAAAATGATTTTCAGATACGTCCATTTATGAAAAAGGGGTGTTTTTGTTCTAAGAAATATGAAAATTACTTGCAAAAAGTGCAGATCCTGATGAGACGGCTCGTTACGAGCCGGCTCATCTGGATCTGCACTGTTTGCATAAACCGATATAGCGGGCTTTCGGGTTCAAAGGGTTAATACCCGTGCACAAACTACTAAACGGCTCCACAAGACCACCCTGCGTGGGTCCGACCATCTAACTAACCAACTTGAGTGTATAGCACTAGCAAGGTGCATGATCACGTGGTTATAACAAGAACAACAGTGGCTGAAAGTGTCGAAATCTTGCCCACTCCAAAGTAAGTATTATTTGATATTTTCCTTAATATGAAACAGACTTTGATGAAATATGGCGCAGCAAACGCGTCTTCATGAGCTGCAATTGGTTCGGCACAGACATATGACGTTTTTGCCAAGAATCGATTTTCGTGTCTACCGACACGGCAATCGATTCTTCGCAAAAACAACAGAAGTTTGGGCCAAAGTACAGAGACCACCAAAATGTAGCTTAACAAGACGCGTTTGATGCGCCATATTTCATCAAAATCCGTTACGTAATAAGGACAATATAACAGAATACGTACTTTGAATCGGATGGATTCTGGAAGTTTCAGTACTGGTTGTTGTTGTTAGTACCACCACTGACCACGTGATCATACACATTGCCTAGTGAGCACCTTGTACACTAATTAGCCATCCCCAAAAGACGGCCTTATAACGTCATTTTATTTTCGGAGGCCAAATACATTGATATTAAAACAGCCTTTTCAAAATAATTCTAGAAAACAGTTAAAAATATAGCCATTTGTGTAAAAACATAAATGTACCCATCTCATATCATGTACAGTGGAACCTCTCTAAACCGGACACCAAGAAATCATCTGTGATCATATTTATACTGAGTTTCCTGGTCATTTATCTCAGGTGATAATGTATGTTCACCATCGCATATCACACAGCTATGGCTCAGAATGATCTAATGCCAGATCTACAGTGAAACCTCTCTAAACCGGACACCCTGGGGGCCTCACAGGGTGTCCGGTTTAGAGAGGTTTCACTGTATTTCCATGCTATTTGGCTTTGAGTGAATAAACGTATTGTATGACTAATTCATTTCTGATGACTGTGTCTGTATGCCTGCAAAGCATAAGCATGTCTAGCAGTAATCATATACAGTGAACAATCTCTAAACCGGCACCCTGGGACCTCCCAGGGAGTCCGGTTTAGAGAGGTCCCACAATAAAATGTAAGTAGTTTTCTCGACGACAGGTGTACGTTTGATCCTTTGTTTGTTTCCTGTCGTGCTGTGTCAATCAATATGACACTCGAATTGATTGACACGTTATTTGGCATTCCGTTGGATATAGTGACGGCTCGATGTTATGACACGCGCCCAAAATGTTTATCTCTTAAGTAATATCGGGTTTATACGGAAGCCCATTAGGGCCACTTCACTTTTTTTTAATTTCCATTTATTCAAGATTTTGCAAGTTAGTTTCTTGAATTTTCAAGATCTTTTCTTGAATTTTCAAGAAAAGATCTTGGAAATTCAAGAAAATAACTTGAAAATTCAAGAAAACATCTTGAAAATTCAAGAAAATATCTCGAAAATTTAAGAAAGTATCTTGAAAATTCAAGAAAATATCTCGAAAATTCAAGAAAAGATAAAAAAAAAAGTGAAGTGGCCCTAATGGGCTTCCGTAGGTTTATACGTCAACTTGTGATACATAGTATTATTAATATTATCCAATATATATCATACATGTAAGTGCCGTATTAAAGAGAAACGTGAAAGGAGTTAACGGGAGTGGAATACGGTCAAATCATCAAAATTAGTTTAGAAATAATATTATTTTAATCATGTGTAAAAGACATCTCATTGTTAAAAGAAAATCTAATATTGATGACCCCTTCACTATGGAACGCCAAATCTTCATTAAATATTTAGAGCTAGCATTCATTATTTGAGTTTATGTAGATTTAGTGTTCCTGGAACGCCGAATCTACATAAACTGAAATAAATAATGCTAGCTGTAAATAATCAGCTAGCTCCAAATGATTTAGAGAGCTCTTCAAATGATTTGGAGCTAGCTCTAATTATTTGGAGCTAGCACTAATTATTTGTGTTTATGTAGATTTGGCATTCCATACTTTTCTGTCATGTCGTAAATCCCGATAACGCACATGCTACACATAGACGCGATTTCACTTGCAATCGCAACACTAACAGTTTCCCGCCAAATTTGAAACATATCCTGAGCCGAGCACGGGATAGGACATTATTGTGCCTCAATATATTGTATTAACCCTTTCAACACCACAGACCTGTATACTGGTATTGGCAAAAAGTGTAGATCCAGATGAGCCGGCTCGTGACGTATGGCAGGTAATATCCGCCATAATTATATTAGGCCTGATGCTTGCTTGCTGATGACATTCTAAGTTCTATCTGTCTTATTATAATTCTATGTGGCTTGATGCTTGCTGACTGGTGCCATTACAACTTACTTTCATGTTATTGTATTCGTCATTCGTTTTTATGACATTTGCAATATTCTTGGTTGTAGTCTAAATTGCATGTGCATTTGGCTTGATGCTTTATTCATTCGCACTGTTTCAATGCGTTTGTGTTGATTACATTCTAATCGGCTTGATGATTCATTCTTAGTGACATCCGGAGTTCCATTATTGTCGCTGTTTTGTCGTGCGTTTTGTTACCTCGCTAAGCCACGCCCCTTGACAACAACAATTGCAACAGTAATTTGGGAACAACCATTATCACGCCATGTTGATGTAGATTGATGCCGCCTTTTCTGTTGCGCCATGTTTAGGTTAAAAGACACCAACTAGTTTTACTGTATAATTTAACCGAATCCCAGCCAGTCTTTCCTACTTTCACTATTCGTATGGATGTTGTGGGACCAACCTCGTCATGTCCCCCACTATTGTTTACATTCTTTGGCCACGGAAACTGTTTACATCCCGTGACCAACAGGCTCAGTGTTTTCTTTTAAATGCTTCAAATATGCTGAACACTGGTGTTAAAAACACCACAACATTTTATGCCGGACTACTTTTGCATACTCAATTTCTCTAACCTTAAACCTAGAGTGCTACATTCCAGGTTATAATATAGAGAGACATGTTTTTCTTTATTCTTTCAATCTGACATTTTTCTGGCAAAAACATTGATTTACTATTACCAGACGTACTCATTGACATTATTATACTTTTTATATCAAACGCGAAATGTCAGTTTGATATCAGGGGCGATAACCGGGTTTCCTTAAAATGATAACGGAAGCAACTATTCATTCCATTTATTTATGTTTTGATGTGCAATACCATACTTTATGATGTGACGATAAAATTATTTATTCAGCATTTAGTTGATATAAATAATTTAAAAATACTGCATCATTTGCATATGGAACTAGCATGATACCACCGCGAGTCTCTATGAGTACATTAACGATTACTAAATACTTATATCTGTGTAGCTGGCACTCGTAATTTTTAAAACTGGTGGACTAGTTGCAATTATACACTTATTTAAGTTCCAGAAGAAAAATGTGTACCTACTAGATGGGACCCCAGCTTCAACAATAATTAAATCTATGTTGTAATTAGTCAAGATCGAGAGCAGAATGGGTGTAGGTTATTGGAAATTTGGTCCCATAACATCCATAAGAAAAATGAAAGTAGCAGAGAATAGAAAAATGTGTGGTAACGGGTTAGTTTTTTAGGGAAAATCAATGGTGGTGGCCAACCTTAGTCTGATCCCGGACGGTTATTGGTTTGCATCGGTAACGGGCCAGGTTGACAGTCAACCTGTGTAAGTTACCATATAGTAAAACTATTTGGTGTCTTCTAACCTGTACTGTGATCATTTATAGGTGAAATCTTACATCAGCACCGGCATTGGAGGTGTGCCTCAAACAGCCAAGCACATCTCGTACTATTATTTATTAGTCGGAGGATTCCTAACATTGACAGCAGTGCCATCTGGCGTCATAATGAGGCACTACTAACTCATATATTGCTTGCATCATTCTGCTTTTGGCTGGATGCTTTCTGCTTGCGGCTTTCCGCTTTCGGACTGTGGCTTGATGCTTACTTCCTGCTGCTTTGTCCTTACTGCTTTCGGCCTTATTCAAAGTGCTAAGTGCTTTGTTCTTACTTTATATTGAAAATGCTTATTGCAACACGAATAAGGACTTATCAATAATTGTAATGTAAATAAGACTAATGAACAAAGCAATCAGTAGAATGGACATGTAAGAAAGACAAATACAATTACAACAAGCAGATTTCAAATGTAATAAATACAAATGACAAATGAAATAACATGAATATAAGTTGTAATGTCATCAGCATGCAAGCATCAAGTCACATATAATTATGGCGGATATTACCTTCCATAGTGACGAGCCGTCTCATTAGGATCTGCGCTTTTTGCAAGTAATTTTCATATTTTTTAGAACCTCGCACCTTTTATTAAATGGACTAGTCTGAAAATCATTTTATGACGATCAGATTGGTCGGAAAATTGACATATCAAAGTCCATTCCAGTTTCTTGGAGGTGAAAGGGTTAAGTAATATTTTATATTAAGATGGGATTTTAGTCTAACGATACAACGTGCTCGTCGGTTGAATTGATTTAAAAACAAAAGCGATGTGTAAACGATAGGCAACCGTTCGTTTGTGGAACCAGGAACATATCTGGATTGTATATATGCTTGCGGATAAAAGTAACAGTGTAACCTAAACAATCGGATAAAATTAACACCGCTCAATATTTCAGCATGATGTTTTTTTGCACAGTTGACCAGTGAACGCACCGCCACACAATCGCTGTGTCAATGCCGTTTCGCATGTGCCGGTTCGCTTCTTGGACAAGTGATATGTTTCATGTTTTTTTTCGCCCAACATTTTACTGCGCCATTGTTTTGTCGACTTTGCAACTGTCAGGTCATTGTTTGGCAACCGGGGGAACAGAAGAGCAGGTTTCTTCGGTTGAAAGTGGTCGTAGAGCAATGCCCAGGCTTCGCGCAATTGGTATGATCCAGGTTGGTATGCTCCATCGCGCTGTTGCTACGCAATTTGGTGTCAACATAAACACTATTCAGGCTTTGTGGAGACGTTATCAACAATTTGATATTGTCAGAGACGGACCACGCGCAGGTCATCCACGCATTACGTCACGACAGCAGCACAATCATATCCAAATGGCAAGTCTGATAGCGCGGACCATTCCTGGAGTGCGTGCCATCAGCCTCAGAACTGTACGGAATCGATTACGTGAACGGCGTATTCGTTCACGACGTCCGGCTGTCCCTCGCCATCGTGTAGCACGTCTGGTTTGATGTAGAAGAAAATTGCGCTTTAATCGCCGAGACTGGGCGGGTATTCTGTTTACGGACGAGACAGCAGCGACTGCCGTTCAAGAGTCTATGGTCGTTGGAGAATGTTTTAGTGGCGCCTGTGTTGAGGAGCGACGTGCATTTGGCTGAGGCAGTGTCATGGTTGGGGTGGCTTCACGTCAACTGGACGAACAGCTATTGTGGTCCTCGATGACCGAATTTGAAAACCGTACTCTACCGTGACGAAATTATCCAGGCTCACGTCATCCCATTTGTGCAAGGATAGCAACGTGGCATCACGCTTCAGAAAGACAACGCTAGACCTCATGTCACCCGGGTGGTAAGGGATTTTCTAGCGCAGCAGAACATCGATGTGTTGCAGTGGCCTGCAGTCTCACCCGATCTCGCACCAATCGAGCAGATCTGGAACGGCATTCCCCAGGAATTCTTCAACAATTTGGTAGGCTCTACGAGGCGACGGTGCCAGGCCTGCATCGACGCAAACGGTGACCATACGCGTTATTAACTTTGTGAACTGGTTTTGGAGCCCCGTGTCTTTCATACCCAATACTAGAAACAAAATTGCTACCCCGCTCCATACCTCTCGCGAGGGTAGCAATTTAACCCCATCTCTTTAATTTAACACATGTAAGAGTGATTTTTTTCAATCGGTTATCCGGCGTGTTTGATATGTTAGCGATATAAAACTAAATATAAAAAGCGATATCAAAGCTGTATCAATAAATTATTAATAAAGAACATACACATGCATAAATTGGCTATTTTACCGTGTCAATGTGTTTATCTGACATTTACATGTATATCTTGTAAATTTGAAAGCTTCATTTCGTTATGTTGAATGTTGAACAACAACAAGAGAAAAGATGTCTTCCATGTTCTATTATTTTTATGAACTGACGGATGCTGTGACATTTTAAATGAATTGAAGTTTTGCAGAATTGCCTAATAAACAATGCTATCTGATCGTTTTATCGTTTTATGTCTTGATATTATGTTTTTATCAACATGATAACCGTACACAGTTACATTTTACCGCTAGTAATCTTATATAATCTTACAATAGCTTGTATAGTATCATACTATTGTATGTGTGTTCAGGGGCCAATTGGCTCAATGCAATACACTTCTTCCTCTTCTATAAAACCACACGATTTATACAACATGCATATTTGCATTGGCCAACATTAGAAAGGTTACATGGTATATCGATGGTCTAGTAACATAAGGTCGTAACTGCTATGCTTTAGCATAGCAGTTACGACCTTATGTTACTAGACCATACCAGAAAAATATTTGGCAAGGCTTAGGAAACGGGATGGGCGAGGCTCTGCCGAGCACATCCCGTTTCCGAGCCGCGCCAGATATTTTTTCCCATTCACGGCACTAACCTACTATTCTATTTATCCCGTCAACACCTACAAATAGCTATAAAATGCAAAAATAGTATTGACTGGATATCAAAAATGTTTCACGGCACCGTGTTTCACGGCACATACGCACTGTGTTGACGGGATAAAAATAGAGCATCTTACATTAACGATGTCACTATTAGCTCAATAGGTAGAGCGTCGGACTGTGAACCGAGAGACCCCGGGTTCGATTCCCACCTCGTCCGCTGCGAATTGTCGATTCGGCGTGTCCTTGGGCAAGACAACTTCGTGCTAGCCTAGTCATATCGGATGGGGATTTAAATAGTCGGTCCCGACATGCAAGGTCATCTAGCCAGTGCCGTCATTAAATCAAAGCATTTACATTTTGAACGATGATTTAATTAGATATTTCTTAAACGAGTTTACTGATTGCATAAGAAACGATGCTATGCCGAGTGTATGTAATAAATAGTGCATACACAGAGGCGGATTCAGGATTTATGTTTCTAGAGGGCGTGTCTGAAATATGATGGATGAAACGCTATATACAGTGAAACCTTTCTAAACCGGACACCCTGGGAGGTCCCCAGTGTGTCCGGTTTAGAGTGGGTCCACTGTAAATGAGGCATATGGCCTTGCCAACACAGGCATTCGGTGTGTTTCGGCTTTCATTGGTATAACTCTATATATATTTATATAGTTATACCGATGAGAGCCGAAACACGTCGAATTCGTTGGCAAGCACATGCATTCGACGTGTTTCGGCTCTCATCGGTATAACTCTATATATATTTATATGATTTATTTAGTTTTTTTCTTTTTACGTTTATACACCCCTGATGAAGGCCTAACAGCCGAAAGCGCTTGGGATTTCATTGTTTTCCATTTTTATTAGCACTGTTGAACGATTTTGTTTTTCATACCATATACTTATTTTCTCGTTCTTGCATCCTTCGGGATCCGGTGCCTACGAAGGGTTATTGTTTAGTGTTATACTGTTTTCTCCCACATATATATATATATATATATACACACAACGCATGCGGGTGTGCTTTGCGAACTTGAACGGACATTGTTATCAGAGATAGACATGATATATGCCAATGAAATCAGTAAAAGTAAGGACACATATACTACCTGTGTGTCCACTTTAGAGAGGTTCTACCGTACATCCTGAATGATATGCATATTCTCATCATTATACCAGAATATATATCTTTCGCTGATGTTGCAAGTGCACTTTAAAGCTGGGCACACATCCCATGTTGAATTATAGCGAGACATATTTGCTTCGTACGGAGCCCCGCACAATTCGTTCCCTCAATTTAACAATTCGTTCCCACGAATTAACAATTCGTTCCCACGAAATAACAATTCGTTCCCTCAATTTAGCAATTCCACGGGAACGAATTGTTAATTCGTGTGAACGAATTGTTATACCGTGGGAACGGATTGTTAATTCGAGGGAACGAATTGTTAAATTGAGGGAACGAATTGTTATATCGTGGGAACGGATTGTTAATTCGAGGGAACGAATTGTTAAATTGAGGGAACGAATTGTCATTTCGTGGGAACGAATTGTTAATTCGAGGGAACGAATTGTTATATCGTGGGAACGAATTGTTAATTCGACGGAACGAATTGTTAAATTCAGGGAACGAATTGTCAGTTCAAGGGAACGAATAGTTATATCGTGGGAACGAATTGTTAATTAGAAGGAACGAATTGTTAAATTGAGGGAACGAATTGTTATTTTGTGCGAACGAATTAAAAAAAATCCATGTCCCCTGCGGGGCTCCGTAGCTTCGTCCATTCTTCAGTTATGACAGTTTCGGGCCAGAAAAACTTTGAGTTAGTTGACATAAAGAATAAAAAAATGTCCTGCCTCATTTGCATATCAAAATGACCTCATACAACCGCGCGTCTCTATCAGTAAATTGAAGCCTTACTAAATGGTTGTATTTGCATAGTGGGCACTACGCTGGTCATACGCGTCATACCGTCCCTTTTCTGATCCCCCATCCAAAAAGTGTTCGTGGTGGTTGAGTGCAGCTCGTGTAGCTTATATCTATGGCTGGGGATTTTCTCGAATCTACCTAACGGCAAGCCACGAAACGACCGTAGTTGGCCCCATAACATATCATGTCTGGTATGTGGCTGTGCCTGGTATGGGTTTTTCGACCAGTGTAGATCCAGTAGCCTATTTCACCAACATTGCAAAGTATACTTTTCTAGCAAAGTATACTTTGAGGGAGAAATTTTCAATTTAAGGATAAATTTATTAATGTTTATTATACTGAATGTATTACATTATCACAGCCAAAATGGCTGTGATAATGTAATAAATTCAGTATAATAATTCTGCATAATTTCAATCATCAAATATATGCAGTCGTTAGTTCTGTATGAAATGATGCATTTCCGGAAAAATAAATGATTACTCCCTCAAAGTATACTTTGCTAGAAAAGTATACTTTGCAATGTTGGTGAAATCGGCTACAGATCAGCCTGTGCATCGGCACAATCTGATTAGGATCTGCACTGTCCGCTATTCCATCAATGAAACACACGCCATGTTGCAAACAAGCAATATAGATCGTTATCATGTTACACGAGTCGGAAGCAGCACTGGCTAGAAGTTCCACAAGCACCATTTCTCCAGTCGCAACCACATATAACCTACTATCTGTTCCAAGTTTTGCTGCCGACGAACATTTAGCTATTAAACACATTAAATCTAAACACTATTTAAAAATAAGTGCTTTTTCATCAATAACAAAAAAGTCACCCTCCCAAAAAAGAGTATGTGAAGAAATTCCATCAAATATTGATTTTATTGCGAAAAAACGATTTTCCTATGGGAATTTAACATGGGGGCTAAAAATATATATTTTTTAATAATTTGTTTTTATTTCTGGACCGATTTTCAAAATCTGACTTGTTTTCTTAGTTACATCATTTTCAAGCTATCTCGCCAAGTTTCGGAGTCAATTTCCAATTTTTTTCGTGTTTTGATCCTAAAGCCTAAAGGATCTAAAAACGAAATATTTTGGAAATTGACTCCCCATGTTAAATTCCCATAGGAAAATCGTTTTTTCGCAATAAAATCAATATTTTATGGAATTTCATCAAATAATTTTGTTTGGGGAGGGTGACTTTTTTGTTATTGATGAAAAAGTACTTAATTTTAAAATATTTTTTAGATTTAATGCGTTTAATAGCCAAAAGTTTGTCGGCAGCCAAACGTGGAACAGACAGTAACCATATATGGATCCTTCCCTCCTCGATCTGCTTTGCCATGACCAACCCTCAACTAGCATCATTACATAAAATAACATAAATATATGGCAATGCTCAGGAAATTGGATGGGCGAGGCTCTACCGAGCACATCCCGTTTGCGTGCCGCGCCAGATATTTTTTCCCATTCACGGCACTAACCTACTATTCTATTTATCCCGTCAACACCTACAAATGGCTGTAAAATGCAAAAATATAACCCCAGCCACCGCACATATTCATACGCAGTGATTAGGTCGTATTGACAGGATATCAAAAATGTTTCACGGCACCGTGTTTCACATACACTCATACTCAGCCCTTAATACGGTCCGACATACTGGAACAGTGCGATGGGAGAATTAACTAGCTAAGTTAAATTAACCGTCGCATAACCTCCTTAATTAAAAGCACACAGTTCATCAGCACTGCAACTAACAATAAATTCGATAAAGGAAACGGACCAATTGGCTTGATAAGTCTTCCGGCCTCATATTTCCTGGTATGGTAGGTTCTTTGAGGAAATAAATATACGATAACTAACCAATTCAAAGACTTCCATTTCCGAGCCCAGCTGACAAGGTATTGTAATTAGTTTTCGTCTAGCGGCGATAGTACTACAACGTAAATGTGGCGGTGGCTGGGGAAATGAGGTTTATGGTATTTATGACCAGTGTAACGCCTGATCAGATAGATAAATCATGTAGCCTGATAACGATCTGTATTCCTTGTCAGAAGCGTTGCCTGTGTTTCATTGGTGGAACGGCAAACGGTGCAGATCATGGTCCTGGATCTACACTGGTCGCGAAACCTATCTGCCCCATTCCTCCAGTCACATCCACAAATGTGTGTCTACTCCAATGAACGCAGATTTCAAGTTTAGACGACACGCACAATCTCCAGACAAGTGTTATGATTCAAACTTTGAAGAATAAAGGACCCACGTGTTGTTTAAACCAGCGACCCTTTTTATCAGTAACCACACTCCCGAACTCAGCTATAAATATATATTATTTAACAGTAGCTGCGATTATGCTTGTGTAATTAATAGCGAACAGTGCAGCCCAAGATCAGACTGCGCACGCGCAGTCTGATCTTAGGCTACACTGGCCGCAAAAACATTCGAGATACGTTTCGCGTACAGCCAGCCACCAATTGCCGGACACTTACCGTAATTATTATGTTTACAAATTAGCGTAATTGCTGTCGTCGCACCTGCCGATCGTTCTCACCTGACTCAGTAACATAGATCCTCGCAATGGCATTGACCTTAATGTATCCTCGACCCAGAATCATAATTATACGGGAGACCGTTCAAGCGCAAACAGATAGCATCATTTGACGAGAAATTATCACCGGAATTGTTCCGCCGGAAAACGTGATTCACTGCATTTCCGACAAGTGTAGCGCCCATGTTGTCTGAACAGGGTCTGCAGTTTTCATTAAAGTTTTCATTAGAAATGCAACATCAGTTTTATTTTCTGGTTGATTCTTTAGAATGATAGCCACTGGTAAACTGAACATAATGTTGAAAGCCGCATATAAAAATACCAAGTAAGTAAAAAGTTAATGTTTAATTTGCAAAAAGTTTGTTTATTTGTTTATTGGTGTTTAACTGCCTATCAACAGCTGAGGTCATGTAAGGCCGGGCAAACGGGTTCGATCCCGCTTTAACCTGCAGCATTGGGTGGTGGGCGGGGGGTCCCAAAATCAGAACTGAATATTTACATCGAGAAAAAATATATTCAGCCCTGAAATTAGAATAACCTGACCATACCACACCGAAGTCACTTGGCCCCTTCCCCTAAAATAGGAATATGAATAATCGTAATACTCACATAAGGAGTATAACCAGATTCAACTGTCACATACAAAATGCCAAAGACGTATGTGAGGGCCAAACCAGGTCTCCAGTTGGAATTCCGGTAAGGATGAACCCCGATCGTTAAATTACCCATCGCATGCTCCCACCTGCCATCCACTTGCAAACACTATGCGTGAAAAAAGGCAAGACTTCCATGACGTCAAGAAGTAATTGTATATATTATTAAACATATTTATTTAAAATGGCATATCAGTTTTGCAATAATTTTATTTCATTAATATAATTTCACAGTTTAAATACACACTTAAAATAATCAAAGTACTGAAAGTACTGAAATATGCTATCTCCACAAAAACTGACCACTTGCGGAACTAGAGACTGAAAATTGCATATTTTCTCAATCATCATCCAGAGGCAAATGTACTGTGATGGTGTAAACCCATTCCCATACATACGTTTTCTCTAGAATAAATTACTGTTTGAAACTCCCAGAAAAAAATTGTACGAAACTGGCGGCTAACTGTTCACTGCTACCTAACTATGAGAACTAAAGATAATAGCTGCTGTATTCATACGCACGAAATGTCTGGATTCGTATTTTCGAGTTTTAGATACGAAGCAAGACAAACCAAAACGCCATAACACAGGGCACTATTTTCTTGGTCGGACTCGCCGTTTAGGCGGAGCACGATCAATGGAATTTTGCCAGACACAATATGCCATCTCAAGGGAGATAACATATCAAAACCAATAATATGTGACTGCAGTAGCAATTCGATTCGGCTCATATTTAAGGGTGGGAATTGGCTCGAACACCTTCCATACCCGGGAATTATTTTAGTCAATTTTATATTTATATTTATATTGATAATTAGGCAAAACACCTCTATGACGTCAGAGAGGAAATTGCATATTACAAAAGTACTTATATTAAGTTCAGTTTTGAATTTCTTCATGTTTTGTTTTATTATTACATTTTTATACTTGAAATACAATGATAAAAATAACACAAATATTTTGTTTTACAAACGGTTTCAATTTTACTACAAGATACCTGTTTTAATTAGGAACAACATTTGCAAAGGTTATACAATTATTTAAACCTGTATAACTTTTGATTGGCGTGGAATAGTTGTGTTTTATTATCCTCTTGCGAATTGTTTACACGGGTTTCGCTATGAGAGAAATATTGTAATCAACTCCTTACAAAGAAATGCAGTGAAGAGAACACCCGTAACTGGGCGCGTGTTTTCTTAGAAACCACGAGCTACCATGAACAATGTTTAAATTTTCATTACAGTCAATATAAAATTATTTGAAATCTTGAAGAGGATCTCGACTAATCTACAATGTTAATGTGAGTGAACACATTCCAAACATGCCCGCAAATATATCTAGTTCATATAAACAGCTGCGTAAGTTGGGTTTCAAACAGTTTACATGACGTCACATTTGACGTCACACAACGTGACGTGGAAAAGCGGGAAACACGGTATTGTGTAACTATTCACGAGCACAACGAAATCATTGAATTGTGATCTCAAAAATGAACTAAATGTGCATATGTATCCGCCGTGGAAGTGCAATAAATAGGTTATTCCATCGTACATGTTTGAATAGCTTGAAATAATACACTCGTGTGCGTCGGCTTCCGCGTAAATAACTCGTTTGATTCGCTTACTCGTTGTTCACGCGGAAGCCGACGTACACTCGTAGATTATTTCCCGCTATTCAAAATGTACGATGGGATTTTCAACATGCAGTTTTACTGAAGTACCATTATCTGTCAGTTTCTTCAATAATATAGACATGTAGAAACATGTTGCATTTCTCCGTTAAAGGTACATGCCCACTCAGTAGGCATAAATGTTCTTGATATGAATTAAAGAAGTGTTTAATTATAACACTATTCCACCATTCCACCAGTTCTAAAAATTACCCCACGTATTGGTTGGCATTATTATATATTTTATATCAGACGTAAATTTCCACACTGATACCAGGGACGATAACCGTGTTTCCTTAAAATGTTAACGGACATTACTATTCATTCTCTGTATTTATTTTTTAATGTGCAATGCTCATACTTATAATCTGTGGAACATATTATTTTGTTCAGGTGACGCATTTAATTGGTATAAATAATTAAAAAATATCATGCCTCATTTGCATATGAAAATAAACTGATACCGCCGCGAGTCAATATCAGTAAAATAAATAGTACTCAATGATTATATATGTATAGCGGACACTTGTAATTTTTAGAACTAGTGGAATAGTCACACAATTATACACTTATATAATTCCTATAAAGAACAGTGTGTGCCCACTGAGTGGGCATGCACCTTTAAACTTGGTTGTGGTAGCTGGTTATGAGCTATGCTGGTTAAAAATTAAATTCAAATCAAGCCACCTTTTGAGTTTCGCGTTCCGCGTATGCCCGAGACAAATGAGGGATGCTGATTTCCAAGGATGGTGATATTATACGGTTCGCAGCGGCTACCCGATCAACCGGAAGTAATGTAATCAGTATAAACACTCTCCTCTATGTGGGATGGTCCAATTAGATATTCAGAGCTCCAGTTAAGGTGCGTAATTTGACCAACTTGGGGTGACATTTTGTTATTTCTTCATAAAAAAATGGCAAGTTGGGAGTCCTTTAGAATCGTCTCATTGAGACGATTCTAAAGCACTCCCAGCTTGCCATTTTTGATGGAGAAATAAGAAATTTACATCCAAATTACGCACCTTCACTGGAGCTCTGACTATTGCATATGGCTGTGATTGGAGAAATGTGGGTGTACGGCATTTTTGACCAAATAGAGCACCTGGTAGCCGGATAATACGGAGCCCCGCAGGGGACATGGATTTTTTTTTATTAATTCGTTCCCACGAAATAACAATTCGTTCCCTCAATTTAACAATTCGTTCCCTCGAATTAACAATTCGTTCCCACGATATAACAATTCGTTCCCTCGAATTAACAATTCGTTCCCACGAAATGACAATTCGTTCCCTCAATTTAACAATTCGTTCCCTCGAATTAACAATTTGTTCCCACGATAGAACAATTAGTTCCCACGAATTAACAATTCGTTCCCGTGGGAACGAATTGCTAAATTGAGGGAACAAATTGTTATTTCGTAGGAACGAATTGACAAAAAAAAATAATTCTACGTCCCCTGCGCGTTGCTGAAGTTACTGGTGGTGGGACATAAATATCGGATTTCATATCTTCTTGCGTTCAACAAGATAGAAAATATGAATAAAAAATTTCACCGGTCCTAGTATCGTCATATATCTTCAATTAAACTACTTTACACAGGGCCATGATGAAAACACGTTTTTATTATGTTATAGTATTATTTTTCAAAAAATCCTGATATGCCCCTGTTAAAGGGCGAAAGTTGAAACAACCCATGATAGGCCGTCATCCAGAAATGGAAACCCTCCCCCCCCCCCCCCCCACCCCCCCCCCCCCCCCCCCCCCCCCCCCCCCCCCCCCCCCCCCCCCCCCCCCCCCCCCCCCCCCCCCCCCCCCCCCCCCCCCCCCCCCACCCCGCTGTGAGATTTTTTCATACCACCCTCGGACTTTTCGCAATTGTGTTGAAAATCGACTATTTGTTATCATTAGAAACAACTGATATGGCAGTTTTGTATGTTTTCTGATTTGTTCATAACTATACAATGGAATAATGTTTAATTAAATAATATCTGCTAATCAGATGAAGAACTTTCCACCCTTTGTTACCCCACCCACTGAATGGCAAAACACCTACCATAATAACTCCATAAAAATATGGTACTTTTGTATTTTCTTCGTGTCAATGGTACCTAGTAGTGTTCATTAGACATGTTAATTACATATATGCCGATTAGCTGATGTCTGCAGTCTATAATACAATGTTAAAAACATAGTATTTGTCACCATTCCCCACCCACACATTTTACAATGGGAATTTATATGTAATGAATTTCATTTACGTTATGCACTGTCACTTACTTATACATTGTTAAATGCAACTACTTAGGCACTACTGATATCTATCGTGCACACTTCGGATACAGTGTGTCCGAGTGTTCGTCCGACTGTCCGTCCGCTTCGCACGTTCTTAGTGATGGTAACAACTACGCTATATGTCTCATTATGCAAATCCCTCTCTGTGTATTAATTATATCAATGTTAATTGTACTTACTAGTGTTTGCAATATATAGTAAATGCTCATATTCTGCTTACATAATGTCTACAGCAGATGATGCAATGTTAAAACAAAGTATTTTTAACTATATATTCCCCACCCACTGAATTTACAATGACCATTTTACATGCAATAATGTTTCTTACTTTATACGCTGCCGGATACTTATGAAAGTTTCATATGAACTATGTAGCTACTAACACCTGTATATGTGGCTGTGACTCAAGAAATGGGGCTTATGGGTTTTGTGACCAGTGTAGATCCCGATCAGCATGTGTATGCCCACAGTCTGTTCATGATCTGCACTGTTCGCCATTCCATCAGTGAAACACCCATCATGCTTCTAACAAGCATAATGTATCATTATCAGGGTACAGGAGTGTGCTATTTGATCAGGAGCCACACTGGTCGCAAATCCCATAAGCCCCATTTCTCCCGTCACAGCCACATATTAGTTATCCATTTCAGATACAGAATGAATGTCTGTTCGTCTCTCTATATGTCCATTTCCTATTTCTGCAACCACCAAGACAATTACCATGTTTACTATGTTGTGTATGCCAACATGAACGTCTCTGATACATATAAGTATTATTCTCAGCTGTTGACAGGCCTTTAAACACCGTTAAGTAAAACAAATAACTAAATATAATTATTACTGTCAATAGTATAGGTCATAGGTACTAATTTGCAAATTGGATATAGAAAATATACATTTTCTACCATGCTCAATGGATGATTTGTAGCACATATTACTCTATGTATGACACAGTAAATACTAAAATACAGAATATTAAGATAGCTGTAAATAATACGAGCAAGCTAAGCTGGAGTTTGTGTGACATAAAAATAAGATTAGGTAGTATAACCGATTAAACTGAGAAATATCCCGGTTCCACATAATGTACACACTATTTATCGTGCATTCCAATAATATTCACTCAACGTATTCCGAGTCATCAGCAGGAACGGGATTCAAATGTGTAGTTAGCACCTGTACTTATAAAAGCATGTACTTGTATATAGTAAAAATGTATAACGTGTATAACTACTGAAATACACTATGTGTCATACGAGAACGTGTGTGTTCCAATGTGTATGATCGTCATCCATTACCAGTGTAAGTGCACACCAGTGCATGCATCACGACCATTGCCTAATACATGCAGGTATATTGCTCCATTAGTCTTATTTAAGAGGCACCATGACGATATTGTATTTTATAAGTGAGGCGTTGTAAGTAAATATTTAACCATGATTTCATAATAGTGACATTTGATAACCTGTAAGGTTGATATACCATTTCATAATTTTCATATAAACAAAGACATTGAAGGTGCATGATCTTTCTAAAAGCATACATATGCTCTTCAAATATATCCACTATATTCATATAGCGGTTATGTACGCATACATAAACTATTTTTTCCAATATGTTTCAACATTTGGTGTTCTTAATTATGGCACACGTGTTATTCTTCACCTGTTGTGTCAAATTACAAATATTTACTATATATACAAACCAATATTAGTCTGAAAAGGCCATTCCGGGGTATTCAAACATCAATCTAGTCTTGTTTAAGAAGTATGCACATCTACTACGTGTAGCCATACACACTCATATATATACCATCAATATACATTTAAATCCCCATGAATTATAACGTATCTCCATAACATATTATGCAATGTATCAAAATGTTCATCTAAACAATATCACATAGCCTCTATCGAGACACATTCAATTTTGAAGTTTACTATGAAATTGAACTATTGCCTACATGGCATTCTAACTATTTACGCAGGCGGTAAGGATCAGGTTTGTGGAAGGCGTTTTCTGCCGCATTGTACCACAGTTGTGTGTTTAGCTGGCTCTTTTGGGTTGTCTGAATATGTATTTCTCTATTTGACAACATGTAATGTCATTCTAATGATCAAGCAACTATAATCATGTCCCATGTGTACATGTATTTACTGAATGCAGAATTATTTTTGCATTGTACCTGTTTATCACATACATACCACACATAGTGTGTAGTTAATAGACGCGTATTTGCCTCCATATACCCCTATGTGGTATTGAACGCACATAACAATCCATATGGTTGTCTTTCAAATGTATTACACCGCTGATGGACAATCATATTCCATTACTATAGCAACCAGAGACATGTATTCGAGTATATGTCATGGGCTAGCAGAGTTTGGTGTCATCGCAAGATGCGGGACCTCCTCGGGCTAAGGGTATTATCAACTATTTTAGCAATTTAAACGGTATTAAAAGTGTACATATAGATCCGTAAATAGCACATCTCCTAATTGTAAAAGCGACCAGTCATATGTATATGGTTAGGGTTTTGGTGTATTAGTTTCAATAATGTTTAATTAGAAGAATGAATACAGCACATGTAGTGGTTAATGTAGAACTGATTACAGCAGAGACTGCATGAATTATATACCGTTACCATGTATTGTATTTATTTTCCAATCCAACTCACGACCAATGGTTAATTTAAATTATTGTCACATGTGAAGACATATGCGGGATGCTTAATGTGGGAGAAAGCCATACATGTTTGCAATAAGCATACCCATGCCATTCATTATACAATACTACATACTGCCTTGGCAAATGATCAACATGCACGCTTAATTGTCAGAAGTGTGCTCGTTAACAATAAATCCATTGTATTCCTTGTCAACAGTCAATCCATTTTGGACACACTTGTAAACAGTTCTTCAATACTCAAACTGATTGAAATACATCCGTATTTGTCTTTGAAAATAAGCAGAATATCACACTCTATACATAACAATGTTAGTGTTGTTTAATTACTGAAAACTGCAGCTTCATCATCAATATTATTGAACATCTGATCATTTCGGCGGCCATTTTGAATATATATTATAGCATTGCATACCTGGATATGTATATGTTATCAAATTATTTGATTTGTATACCTCAAACTGGTATTTATACATGTAATAGGTGCATGCAATGCTGTTTATAACAACTCCACACAGAAAATAATAGAACAAAACAAGAACATTTTGGCGGCCAATTTGACTGTTCTGACAATTGTGGAAGGCTATTGCATCACTATCTCCTGTATTTTCAATGTATTTGTTATGGAAAGCAATGTATATGTGTTTCAATTTTATGAATGTCTGTATTTGTTCGTGACAGCACACGACTCGCAGAAAAATGTTGTAAAACATCCTATTTCGGCAGCCATTTTGAAATATATTGCCATTTACGGGTGTAATTAAATGTAAGATGTATTCTAAATCCTTTTACATTCAAATTGTGACTTAATTATAGCAATTTACCCGGTTAATATTGATCAGACTGAAAGTTAACAGTCCTTAATAAAACGATATAATACTGTTCGGCGGCCATCTTGTAAAATGGCCGCCATTTGTTCATCCAGCGGGTCTTTGAGTGCAGACAACCATGATTTATAGACAATAGGCTACCGAATCCGAAAATCATACTCACCAAAAATCCCAAATGGGGGAGGGGTGGGGGGGTGGTTATTTCTGGCTCAAGGTCTATGACGTTTTTATTTTTTATAGTACTTTTTCCCAAAAGAAATTTCCGTCTTATATTAAAGGGTGGGAATTGGCTCGAACACCTTCCATACCCGGTTGTTTTTTCCTTCGAAATAAGATTGACAAACATTGGCAAGATTAGCGCGTGCTGTGATGTAATAGCGAAATGTCTCACTTTCCCGATAGCCCAACGCGCGGCAGTCTGAAAAGCTACTTGCTGCGTTTAATTATGGTTAATTAATGCAATTACTCTGCACTCAAGCCGCTTAATTTCCATCATTTACAAATATTGACCCGCTTCTTCGTCTCCCAGGTAATAGGTCTATAGAAAATAATTGTCCTACTACAAATTACTATCGCTGCTCTAGCGCACTTAACAGTATACTCAACCGAAAACATACCGCTACGCTCTACGGTGTAATTAGTTCCGGGAATATACCTATAATTAATTACATTATGTAATAGTTATAGTTCATATGTTGAATTTTTTAATAAATTAATTTCGTAGCGAGCGCTAGCGAGCGAGAAATTAATTTATTAAAAAATCAGTATGTGAACTGTAACGTACTTATTGTTTACCAGCCCACTCGTGAAGCTCCGCCCATAAACGTGATTTCGAATCGCTATACTAGTATGTGATTGGCGGTGTGACACGAAATGAGCGCGTGTGTGGGTGGTAATATGCTTTGCGTCTCGTGAACTGATGACAGCAAGGCATACAATCAGTTCTAAACATAGCGGCTGCACATTTAATGATTACTTTAAAAGATATTGACGAAGGTGTCGCAACATGCGATTAA
Organism: Conchocele bisecta; assembly: GCA_029237695.1. Lineage (NCBI taxonomy): Eukaryota > Metazoa > Mollusca > Bivalvia > Lucinida > Thyasiridae > Conchocele > Conchocele bisecta. The sequence goes on from CM055272.1 coordinate 24,495,377, forward strand.
TTGAGACGAAATACTGTTCTTTCATTGGTCGAGAAACTAGGGTAAACAATAAATAAGAGTTATAACGGATTTTCAAATTAAGGAGAAGAATTCACATACGCTTTTATAAAGCTTGTTTTCTAATCCTGCTATCACTTGTCTTGTGTATATGTAGCCTGCTATATATGAAATAAAATAGTGTTTAACCCTTACTACGCTGAATTAAATGTCTGCTGGAAATGTTTTATTTTCAATATTTCTCAAGATTTGTTAAGAATTAAAGCAAAAATGAAAAACAGCAGACGGCAATTTCCGTCAACAGCGTAGGAAGGGTTAAACTAAACTCAACCCAACCCCATGTGGATCATTCCCTGCTTGATCTGCTTGGCCCTGACCAACCCTCAAGCAGCATCATCATATAGGATCACACTGTTGCGGCTGTTGTCTCCATATATAACAATTATACACTCATATACAGCCTTTCTCACATGTTTTATCTTATATTTAAGGGTAGGAATTGGCTCGAGGACCTTCCAAACCCGGGCATTCGAGCCCAAAACGTGTCAGGCCAATGACCGTTCGCCCGTTTGTTTCCGAATTAACTAATAGCTGCCATACAGTCGATATATAAATGAAGGAGGCAATGATACGCATTTAATTCCTTAAAAATCCAACATGTGAACAATAACTTAAATGAATCGTCTCATAACCTTAATTTAATGCACACATTTCGGCTGCATTGCAATAACGAAATTCGGAACAGAAAACGGGCCAACGGCCATTGGCTAGCCCTTTTATGCTCATATGCCCGGGTATGGAAGTCTGCGAGTCAATTCCCACCCCTAAATGAGACACGCCATGTGATTTTGTACCTTCGGAAATCTGCGTAATTTCATGAAATATGTTTACACAATTTACAATAATTTCTGTAAATGGCGTCAACAGTTGACAAAACTTTCAGAGTCAACTTTTGACTTTATTTATGAAAAATATTGTACATTTGTAAACGTATTTAATGCAATAACGCAGGGAGCCGTTTCACAAAACTGCGTACGACCAAAATGTTTGTAAGTGCAAATTTAGGATCTTCTGGAAATTTCAATTGATGGATTTACATTTATTGAACATAGGCTGCATCTGCAGCCTATGGTCAATAAATGTAAATCCAATAATTGTTTACAAGATACATTGTTAATGTGCAATTTACACACTATCATAATTTTGCACTTACGAACATTTTAGTCGTACGAAGTTTAGTGAAACGGGCCCAGGGGGCCGTTTCACTAAACTTCGTACGACTAAAATGTTCGCAAGAGCAAACTTATGATAGTCTGTAAATTTCACATTAACATTGTGTTCTTGTAAACAAGTATTGGATTTACATTTATTGAGCATAGGCTGCATATACAGCCTATGCTCAATAAATGTAAACCCATCAATTGAAATTTACAGACTGTTCTAAATCTGCACTTACGAACATTTTAGTCGTAAGAAGTTTAGTGAAATGGCCCCCAGATGTCCAAAGGTACAACATCGCATGGCTATAGTTCCTACATCAGTAAAGGCTATACTTCACTGTGTTGGATACAGGCATCACTGTCGACCATTCCTGGTTGGGGTGGGGTGGGGGCAATATTCCACTAGGCCTTATAGACAAATAGTGGAAATAATCCCATTTTCGCAATTATTAAATTTTGCACGCATCATAAATCTTTCCATACATGATTTGTTTGAACAAAATATATTTGTTCAAGCTCTAAAATTCATATCGGAGTAGTTATGTTTAATCAATATAAAAAAAATCTCCTATTTGTTACACTTATACAATTATTGTCTTTTGAGTCCGTGTACACGAGATTTACGGACCTGAGGAAAGTTCGGCCTCGGTGAATGTGACGTTTCGAAGGTCCGTAAATCTCGTGTACACCGACTCAAAAGACAAAACATTATGTTATTACAGAATGTATACGATACAACAACACATGATATGTCTTGTCCTTTGGCTGCGTGCGTGTTCAGTGACAAGCGCATGCTGCTATACCTGAATATCAGTCTCGGACTCGTCTCGTTGCGCGAGAAGAGTCCGAGAGTGTTATTCGAAATGTGATATTCACCTAGAGGTGAATATTACATTCGAATATCATTCCATTACAATTAATGGATTTACATTTATTGAGCATAGGCTGCATATGCAGCCTATGCTCAATAAATGTAAATCCATTAATTGTTTACAAGAAAACTGTGTTAATGTGACATTTACAGACTATCATAATGTTGCACTTACGAACATTTTAGTCGTACGAAGTTTAGTGAAACGGCCCCCTGTTCTCTAAAATTACGAGTGCCCGCTATACAGATATAAGTAATATTTATTTTACTGATAGTGACGCACGGTGGTATCAGGCTATGTTCATATGAAAATGAGGCACGGTCATTTTTAATTGTTTATACTAATTAAATGTGCCACCTGAAAAAAATAATGTTTTCGACAAATTATAAAGTATGGTCATTGTACATTAAAAAAATAGATACATATAATAAATAGTATTGTCTCCGTTAACATTTTAAGGAAACACAGTTATCGCCCCTGATATCAGTGTGAAAATTTACGTCTGATATAAAATGTATAATAATGCCAATCAATACGTGGGGTAATGGTGAATTAAAAAAAACAACTATTTGTGCCTACTGAGTGGGTATGCACCTTTAAAACCTTTAGCTGTCGGAGACAATTGCATGAAGTAACATATGTACAGAAGAACCTCTATACACCGGACACGAAGAAAGCAATGTGATGTTACAGTGGAACCTCTCTAAACCGGATACCCTGGGAGGTCCCCAGGGTGTCCGGTTTAGAGATGTTTCACTGTAAATCAGACATATCACTATGCCAAGGCATGCGGCTGTGCTTTGCAAACTTTATCAGGCATTATCGTCATAAATATACGCCAATGAAACCCATAAAATTACAGACACACATACTGCCTGCGTGTCCGGTTTAGAGGGGTTCTACTGTATTTTTGATGAATCTCTTGGTCATTTATCTGAGGTGATAATGTCTGTTCGTGATCGCACAGCACACAACTATGGATCAGAACGGTCAAATGCCTGATTTACAGTGAAACCTCTCTAAGCCTGGACCTCCCAGGGTGCCCTGTTTAGAGAGGTTCCACAGTACTATGATCAAGTATACTGAATCAGTATGCATCACTGGCCCGTACGCAGGAATTAATTTAGGGGGGTGCGTTATCGACGGCGCGAAGGGCTAAACATTGTTTGTTTACACATTCACGGGCAGACCTCGGCAGATTAACCATTTCACCCCTAAATAACTGGAATGGATTTTGATATGTTAACCCATTCCAATCATCACAAAATGATTTTCAGACCAGTCCATTTATGAACATGAGGTATTTTGGTTCTCAAAATTATGAAAATTACTTGCAAAAAGTGCAGATCCTGATGAGACGGCTCGTCACGAGCCGGCTCATCTGGATCTACACTTTTTGCCAATACCACTATACATGCCTGTGGTGTTGAAAGGGTTAAGGGGGGGTGCGTACGCACCCCGTCGCACCCCCCACTGCGTACGGGCCTGCATCATTTGTGAGTAGTGTGAATTTGACAGGTGGGGTAGTTTGTTTATCCACCTGATATATATGGTTACGCGAGGTACATGTACTATTAAACAATACTGTATCGCCAAAATATGCTAATACATACACCACTGCCTGCGCTAATGTTGCCAATAATAGTCTTTTTTTGTCATTTCAAAATACAGTCGAACCTTTGCTAAAGACCACCTCCGAATAGCAATCAACTGGCTGTAAAGGCTACCATTGTTTTGTCCCAATGGCACAATTACTATATAAATGACCCTGACCTGTGAACAAAGGCCAGATTTTTCACTTCCCATGGCTGGTCTTTATTCACAGGTTTGACTGTACTTGCATATTGTTCTTTAAATCACGCAGCTTGATAGGCTGAGCCTGAGCTGTGTTACAGCTCAGGCGCAACCAATCAAGCTGCTTGATTGTAAGTTGAGATTGCCAGTAGATGTTCAGAAGCGCTGAAATCTGGGCAAGATTGACGCAGCTGGTTGTGCATTAATTACTTAAAACAAAATGAATGAAACAAACGTATGTACTCACCGGTATGACATATCTCGTGCAGTTTTACATCTCTTATTCCGAATACGGCTACGATCTACAGTCGAACCTCCCCGAGCGGCCACCTCTCTACAACAACGTCCTCTCTATAACAGCCGCTATATTATATCCCAAATGGATGATTTCCTCTATATTTAACCCTTAGACTGCTGAGCACGAAAATTGTCATATGTTGTTGCTTTGCATTCTTTCTCAATAAAAACATGTTTTGACAGCACTTTAGAATCATTTCCATTGGAAATGATTCTAAAATGCTGTCAAAGCATGTATTTGATGAGAATTATCGAAGAAAATAAATAAACAGCAGACGACAAATTTAATTCAGCATTAGCCTCTCCACAACAGCCACCTCTCTACAACAGCCAGTTTTGCGTCTTCCCAAGGGTGGCTGTTGAAGAGAGATTGCACTGTACATTGTCCATGTGGAATAAATGCACCGACTACATGTTTGCTCTGTGAGCAGAAACACACACCCGCCAGCGTTAATCTTGCCAAACTACCAACGTTTCTGTCAGTCCATTGGCAATGTCAAACTCGCAAACAAGCAGTGTACTTGGCTGAGCCTGAGCTCAGCTCTGGCCCAGCCAATCAAGCTGATTGATTGACTTCAAGCACGATATTGAAGTATTTTGAAATAAAGAAATTTATAAATGTTGGCAATATTAGCGCAGACGGTGGTGTATAAACAGCGAAGACGCTGCCCTGTCGGCGTTTATAGTCCGTCCGGAAACTGGTAGACACATTTCTATCCCACTATGGATACATACACTAAGTTAATATCGATGATAATCATATAAGTAGTGTTTTGTTTTAATGCCTTATATCTTAGATGGATAAATGTTTCAAAGCAACTGATGCATTTCTCCAACTGTTTAGAAACCTTCAGCGAAGTCCAGTAACGATGCCATACAACGGAATTAGCCTACACTCTATTGTTTATGTACGACGGTGGGCGGGAAACCAACCAATCACACCTGTCCTTTCCGATGGAGTTTGGATCTACGGAAGTAAGTGGTCAAATGAGACGCTCGTAGTCTGTCGTCATCCGACCCGTGTGACACACATTGTTGAAACCGCAGACAATATTGATGAAAGTAATTAAAGGTACATGCTCACTGAGTAGGCACAAAATGTTCTTTATACCAGATACATCATCTGAGACATTTTCTGGCAAAATAAACTTTCATTCCCCCATTACCCCACGTATTGATTGGCAGTATTGTACATTTTATATCAGACGTACATTTTCCACACTGATATCAGGGGCGATAACCGTGTTTTCTTAAAATGTTAACGGATATTACTATTTATTTTCTGTATTTATTTTTTGATGTGCAATGATCATACTTTATACTCTATCGAAAATATTATTTTTTCAGGTGACGCATTTAATTAGTATAAATAATTAAAAAATATCATGCCTCATTTGCAAATGAAAATAGCCTGATACCACCGCGCGTCACTATCAGTAAAATAAATACTACTAAATGATTATATCTGTATAGTGGGCACGCGTCATTTTTAGAACTGGTGGAATAGTGACACACTTATACACTTATTTAATTTCTAGGCACAAAATGTTCTTTATAGGAATTAAATAAGTGTATAATTATGTCACTATTCCACCAGTTCTAAAAATTACGAGTGCCCGCTATACAAATATAATCATTTATTAATTATCAATTTACTGTTAGCGACGCGCGGCGGTAACAGTCTATTTTGATAATGTGCGGGGACGACGACTTTCACACCACGGCTTGCGGTGCGCATGCGCAGTATACTACGCGCGCCAGTAGGCTTCCCAATATGTCGAAACGTCCAGGACGGAAATTGTATGAAACGGCGTCGGTCAAAAAAAGGCTAAATGTCTGAGGGACAGGCAGTACAGAGAGAGAGTGGTTAATATTGGCGACCAGATCACGAAATGGAAAGAGTTACGTGGAGATTTAGATTTGGACTCGAACAGAGATTTTTCTTCTGAACTTCCGATACTTCAATGCGCATGTCAAAGATGTGATATGATTGACCGTGTCACGTGACGCGTATTGGTAAAAATAGCACGAGGTCGGCAAATACCCTTTCTGGTCGCGGCATATAAAATGCGATTTAACACCAATTAACGCGCGCCGTAATTAAAAATAACTCGTTAGTGGGTAGACAAATGGCTCATATAAGGCATGACAGAAAATGAAAAGTAGTAGTATGTACAGTGTAACCTGCTGTGTGATTGATAAATGGGGCTTATGGGTTAGGCGACCAGTGTAGCCCCAGATCAGCCTGCGCATCCGCGCAGTCTGATCAGGGACTGCACTGTTCGCCATTCAGCAATGAAACACCCGAAATGCTTCTATAGCTTGCGGTGTTGATCATTATCAGGCTTCAGGAGTGCGCTAGAAAATCAGAAGTTGTAATATCAATAAATCCCATAAGCCCCATTTTTTCAGTCACCACCACGAACACGCGTACGTATGTGGTACTATAGTCTCCGTTGCATGGTTGAACGCGCCAATATCAAGGTCCATGACCACGTGGTGACAACAACAATTACTTAAATTTCCAAATGCGCCTCCGATTCAAAGTACAAAGTACGAACGCGTCTTGTTATGCTGCATCTGGTGGTCTCGGTACTTGGGCCCAAACTTCTGTCGTTTTTGCGAAGAATCGATTATCGATGTCCGTGTTTACTGATACAGAAATCGATTATTCGCAAAAACGACATAAGTATGTGCCGAAGTCCCGAGACCACCAAAGGCAGGTCATGAAGACGCGTTTGCCGCTCCATATGTCATCAAAATCCGTTGTACATTAAGGAAAATATCAAATAATACTTACTTTGTAGAGATTGAATGGTACATACCTATGGTGGCATATATTTGCCGTCGAGATGTCGAAATAATTAATCGCAACATGTCGACATGTTGTGTTAATTTATCACGTTGAGATATATGTTGAGATAAAACATCACGTTATGTCGACATATTGTCTTAACTTATCACGTTATATTGACATATTGTGTTAACTTATCACGTTATGTCGACATGCTGTGTTAAACTATCACGGTATGTCGACTTGTCAGAACTCACATTATGTTGACTTGTTGTGATAATTTATCACGTTATGTCTGTATTGTCGACATGTCGTGATATTTAAATTGACATGTTGCGATACGTTATGTCAACATCTCGACATCTCGATGGCAAATATATGCCACCATACATACCGTCTGCTGAATGTGACTGGTATATCTCCAGTATGTATTCTCAATCTCCGTAGTGTAATGGTGCATGTCGTCTTGGCAAGTTGCTGGATGTGACTGGTATATCTGCAGTACGTATTCTCAATCTCCGTAGTGTAATGGTCCATGCCGTCGTGGCCTTAGACACGTTGCTGGATGCGACTGGTATATCTCCGGTACGTATTCTCAAATCTCCGTAATGTTAATGGTGCAATGTTTTGTCCGTGTTTGGCAAGTTGCTGGATGGCGACTTGGTTATTAAGTCTCCTGGTTACGTAAATTCACAATCTCCGTAATGTAATGGTGCAATGTCGTCTTGGGCAATGTTGCTGGATGCGACTGGTATATTAATCCGGTACGTAATTCTCAATCTCCGTAAATGTTAACTTGGTGCAGTTAGTCTTGACAAGTTGCTGGATGCGACTGGTATTATCTCCAGTATGTAATTCTTTCAATCTCCGTAAATGTTAAATGATGCATGTCCGTCTTGGCAAGTTGCTGGATGCGGGACCTGGTATATTCTCGCAGTACGTATTCTCATCTTCCGTTAATTGTTAATGGTGCATGTTCGTCTTGGCAAAGTTGCTGGATGCGACTGGTATATCTCCGGTACGTATTCTCAATCTCCGTAATGTAATTGGTGCATGTCGTTCTTGACAAGTTTGCCTCGGATTGCGGACCTGGCATATCTCCAGTATGTATTCTCAGAATCCGTAGTGTAATGGGTGCTGCATGGTAGTTCTGGGCAGCGGCTGATCTTGGAGATCTTGGCCAATAATAATGACATTATAATTCTTAGAGGTAAGGATTGCGACTGGTATCTTCCTAGTATGTAGTTCTCAATCTCCGTAATGTAATTATGCATGTCGTCTTGGCAAGTTGCTGGATGCGACTGGTATATCTGCAGTACGTATTCTCAATCTCCGTAGTGTAATGGTGCATGTCGTCTTGGCAAGTTGCTGGATGCGACTGGTATATATCCGGTACGTATTCTCAATCTCCGTAATGTAATGGTGCATGTCGTCTTGACAAGTTGCTGGATGCGACTGGTATATCTCCAGTATGTATTCTCAATCTCCGTAATGTAATTATGCATGTCGTCTTGGCAAGTTGCTGGATGCGACTGGTATATCTGCAGTACGTATTCTCAATCTCCGTAGTGTAATGGTGCATGTCGTCTTGACAAGTTGCTGGATGCGACTGGTATATCTGCAGTATGTATTCTCAATATCCCCCCCCCCGTAGTGTAATGGTGCATGTCGTCTTGACAAGTTGCTGGATGCGACTGGTATATCTCCAGTATGTATTCTCAATCTCCGTAGTGTAATGGTGCATGTCGTCTTGACAAGTTGCTGGATGCGACTGGTATATCTGCAGTATGTATTCTCAATCTCCGTAGTGTAATGGTGCATGTCGTCTTGACAAGTTGCTGGATGCGACTGGTATATCTGCAGTATGTATTCTCAATCTCCGTAGTGTAATGATGCATGTCGTCTTGACAAGTTGCTGGATGCGACTGGTATATCTGCAGTATGTATTCTCAATCTCCGTAGTGTATGTGCATGTACCGTCTTGACAAGTTGCTGGATGCGACTGGTATATCTGCAGTATGTATTCTCAATCTCCGTAGTGTAATGATGCATGTCGTCTTGACAAGTTGCTGGATGCGACTGGTATATCTGCAGTACGTATTCTCAATCTCCGTAATGTAATTATGCATGTCGTCTTGACAAGTTGCTGGATGCGACTGGTATATCTCCAGTACGTATTCTCAATCTCCGTAGTGTAATGGTGCATGTCGTCTTGACAAGTTGCTGGATGCGACTGTTATATCTCCAGTACGTATTCTCAATCTCCGTAGTGTAATGGTGCATGTCGTCTTGGCAAGTTGCTGGATGCGACTGGTATATCTCCAGTATGTAGTCTCAATCTCCATACTGTAATGGTGCATGCCGTCGCGAAAACGAAGTGAAAATGACCATCAATATATTTCCGTTTAAACCAACGAAAACATCGATGTCTAATTGTAAAAACGAAAACGATGCCAAAAGCGATGAGTAAACGATAGGCAACCGTTCGTTTGTGAAACCAGGAACAAATCCGGACTGTTGAGCACGCTTATTGGAGCATGCCGCGTACTGACCTACCTGTGTAATCAACAAGAAGACATTGCTCAACGTGACAGGTGCGATACCTGATTCTCATTAGCTAATTAGGAGAAGATTTATGGAGCAAAATTTGTGATCATTCAAAACCAAAATGAGCCTTTTGTGTTTACGAACAGTGTAGCCCCAGATCAGTCTGCGCATCAGCGCAGACTGATCAGGGACTACACTGTTCGTTATTGAGCTGATGAAGCGTGAATTTGATCTGAAATTGGCGGATTCGTATCATAACGATTGTACTAGCTGAACTGGATCAAGACTGGATTCCAATGTAATAAGCCCATTTTCTCCTGCCATTCACATGTCTAGTACTTTGTACGGTATACCGATTCCATTAGTATACCTAACCTCAAAAGAACGTTACATTTGTAAAATGTATCCTAGATCGTCATTCAGAAATTATTTCTAAGTGTCGGGATATCTGATATGTACATCCACATGCCATAAATATGAATATATATTTTCAAATCCCATATGTTTCATTGCATAATATTTACACTGTCCTTAATTTCATAATGGAAACGCCCATTCAACGTATTGCGTTTATATCCCAGTACATTACATTAGCCCCACGTGACGTCGCGCGACGTTGTTGATTCGTCAAAGTCCGGCAACGTGGCTGTTCTATGAATTGCGACAAAATGACGTAAAGCACTAAGAATCATATGTTAACACCGTATTTGTTTATTTACATTTTTAAAACTATCCGAAAATGCAATCGGTAAACGCAACTGCCCATGGTTTTATTCCTTAAATACATGGGTGAAGCTGTCTATGGGGATGTAACATGGCGAAATGTTAAAACATACTTCATTTCCGAGCTGTCTAGCCAGGTTTCGGAGTGAATTTCCAAGGTTATTAGATGTTCGACTCATATCCGGTTGCTCCTCCAGCTCCTTTTCCCCAATAATAAATTCATATAGAGAAATCCTTTTTTCGTAATTAAATCAATGTGCGACAACATTTTACAAAATAAAAAGAAGGTTCATTCAAAAACTTTGTCACAATTTAATTTGTATCGAAAAAGAATTTTTTTTTGCATTGTGGATATAGCCGTAAATGTTGGATACGTTTCGTGAAACAAACAATAATCCAACTTATATAGATAAGATGTAATTTGAGAAATGGGGCTTATTAGTTTTCCGACCAAGAAAGCATGTGCATCCCCATTAAGCACAGTATTATAATATTTTTGAAAGAAAGAAATTGACAGGTATTAGCAAGATTAACGCACGCAGTAGAGTATGCCCAATTTATCCAGCCACAGCCACATATGTAGCACAGCTCAGGCTCAGACAACCAACCTTCTTGATTGCAAGCAGAGTACTCAAATATTGTGCAATAAAGAAATTGACAGATATCGACAATATTAGCGCACACGGTCGTGTAATCCGCAATTTCTCCAGTAAAGTTACTTTTGCGGATCAGTATATCAAGGTGCATGATCACGTGGTTACAACAACAACAACGTCGCCCACTCCAAAGTAAGTAGTATTTGATATTTTCCTTAATATGCAACGGATTTTGATGAAATATAGCGCAGCAAACGCGTCTTCATGAGATGCATTTGGGGTCCATGGAGTTTGCACAGACTTATGTCGATTTTGCAAAGAATCGATTTCCGTGTCGGAGACACGGAAATCGATTCTTCGCAAAAACGACAGAAGTTTAGGCGAAAATACAGAGACCACCAAATACAGCTTAACAAGACGCGTTTGATGCGCCATATTTCATCAAAATCCGTTACGTAATAACGACAATATAAAAGAATACATACTTTCAATCGGATGGCGGATTCTGGAAGTTTCAGTACTTGTTGTTGTTGTAAGTACCACGTGATCATACACCTGGAATATGTACCTGTAAGGTTCTCAGGTATCGTCAATCAATGTAAAATGGAACACAATGTGTTTCGGAACACCACCGGATATAACGTATAGCGCGCTTGATTTCACGAATTGTACAGCCGTTTTCGATGGGGTAACACAGAGAAGTTCATTCACCACAGAAAAACATGTGAAAAATCACCATTAAAAATGTGATTTATCCTTTGTTTTGTACATGGGGGTTAAATATGTCCAAAAACACTAATTACTTTGTTCATCACACTTATAAGGTTAACTAAACTACCTTTTATCGCATTAAAACTGTTGACAGCTTTCACAGCTGGAATTGCGGCTGCTGCAGTAAACATTACATGACCTCGTTTCAAGATAGGGTTAAATTCGATCGGTTTGTATGCTACTCAAGTTAGTTAGTTTTAAAAATCAAATCAACTGGGATGTGTAAAATTTGAGAGAATTCGAAGTTTATGGCATAATGGTGTAACATTGTCTGAATAATATATGCAATATACCACTGATAATGTAAGAAACAATGTGGCAAACACTTGTAGTCAGCACTAACTAACAAGAGGAACGTGCATCGGACGTTGTCGTATTCACATATCAGCAGGACCAGGGCAGACACGAATGTAATGAGCAAAGGAAAGGATGAAAATATGTTTTGATTTTTTTTTAAGAATACACTGTTATATTTATAAATACACCCATTAACATGTTTAAGGCGATTTGATATGTTGAATAATATCTGCAGTACGAGTATGCATGATTTCGATGGCATCGGGTCTGGTAATCGTGAGTAATACTCGAGTAGCCAAATCGTTCCGAAACCCATTAGACTGGGTAACGTAACGAGTTAGTGACGTCCATACCTTGAGCGTCTGGAAAAAAATGCAAATAATCGGAAATTTGTCATTCCTATGGTAAGATTTATCTGAATGGAATAGTTTTCCTACTTTATTGATTTATTTTGATTGAAATTTGCTGTTCCACTGAATGAAGTACGCACATGTCGTTAGGTGTTCCGAAACTAATTGATCGAGGCTACATACACAACGGCCTGCGTTAATCTTGCCCATAGTATCAACGTTCCTGAACATCTCTTTGAAATGCTAACTCCCAGTCAAACAGCTTGGTTATCTGAGCCTGAGCTTTAAATAAATAAATTGACAGATATTGGCAATATTAGCGCACGCAGTCGTGTAATCCCCAAGTTCTGCAGTCACAGCAACATAATACGATGTAACGTTACTTTTGCGGGCCAGTATATGTACCTGTAATTAAGGTGCTCGCGTACGTACCATCGTGTCGCATCTGTCCTTCCCAGACCCGTAGACAATTTAGTTTCAGACGGATGGCGATTTGACAATACCTGGCTACTGTTATTCTTGACCAGTATAGATCTTCACACAGCAGTTCTCAGTACATAACTCTCATTACATTTCGTTACACTACATTTGGAAAGACTACTCCGTCTAAGCGCCTTACATACTACATTTGGAAAGACTACTCCATCATAGCGCCTATGTAAGGCACTATGACGGAGTAGTATTTCGCCTATGTAAGGCGCTATGACGGAGTAGTCTTTCCAAATGTGCGTTTGAAGCGTTATTTGTTTACTTTCTACTTCGTGAGAGTGGCCTAAGAATTTTGCTAATACACACTTTATTAGGTAAGTTTATGGTACTATTTTTGTATCATATTGTAGAATTGTCTCTCAATAAAAAATATTGCGAAGTATGAACTTCAACGCCATGCAGGTCTTTTTAGCTCACCTGAGCGAAGCTCATGTGAGCTATTGTTACCGCAATGTGTCCGTCGTCCGTCGTCGTCCGTCGTCCGTCGTCGTCCGTGAACATTTTCAAACGTCTTCTCCTCGGTAACCATTGGGTCTATAGTCACCAAACTTCATGTTCATGGTCCTTAGGTAGGGGGATTACAAAATTGTTAAAATGACGTCATTACGTAATCCAAGATGGCCGCCGTCTAAAAACAGCACAAATTCTTAAAAAATCTTCTTCTCAAGAACCGCTTGCCGGATTTCGACAAAACTTGGTAGGAATGATCGATGTACATTGCTCTTTCAAAGTTGTTAAAATGGTGACCCTGGGGTCAAAAATGGGCGTGGCCCGTGGGGTCAAATTGGGGTCAAATTTTATTTTTGACCGAATATGGTCATGTCATATATCAAATTGAAGGTATCAATGATGCGATCACTCTGATGCATTTTCTGTCGAAATCGGATTGTTATGTCATCCAAGATGGCCGCCGAAAGGTCAAAAGGTCGTTCTTTTATTAGAGATTTCAAAATTCTTCTTCACATGAACGCTTGGCCCATGGTAGCCAAACTTAAAAGTTATGGTCCATGTGTGAAGCCTTTTCAGATTTGTTAAAATGGAGGTCATCGCTAATCCAAGATGGCCACCGTCTAAAAATAGCATAAATTCTTAAAAAATCTTCTTCTCATGAACCGCTAGCCGGATTTCGACGAAACTTGGTAGGAATGATCGATGTACAATGCTGTTTCAAAGTTGTTAAAATGGTGACCCCGGGGTCAAAAATGGGCGTGGCCCATGGGGTCAAATTTTATTTTTGACCGAATATGGTCATGTTATATATCAAATCGAAGGTATCATTGAGGCGATCACTCTGGTACAATTTTTGTCGAAATCGGATTGTTATGTCATCCAAGATGGCCGCCGAAATGTTAAAAGGTCGTTCTTTTATTAGAGATTTCAAAATTCTTCTTCACATGAACCGCTTGGCCCATGGTAGCCAAACTTAAAAGTTATGGTCCATGGGTGAAGCCTTTTCAGATTTGTTAAAATGGAGGTCATCGCTGATCCAAGATGGCCGCCGTCTAAAAATAGCATAAATTCTTAAAAAAATCTTCTTCTCATGAACCGCTAGCCAGATTTCGACGAAACTTGGTAGGAATGATCGATGTACATTGCTCTTTGAAAGTTATTAAAATGGTAACCCCGGGGTCAAAAATGGGCGTGGCCCGTGGGGTCAAATTGGGGTCAAATTTTATTTTTGACTGAATATGGTCATGTCATATATCAAATTGAAGGTATCAATGAGGCGATCACTCTGGTGCAATATTTGTCGGAATCGGATGATTATGTCATCCATGATGGCCACCAAAAGGTCCATTTATTCAAGATTTTTAACGTCTTTTTCTCAGGAACCACATGGCCGATGCTGGGTGAAGCATTTTCAGATTTTGTAAAATGAGAGTCATCGCTTAATCCAAGATGACCGCCATCTAAAAATAGCACAATGGTTTCTTCCAGGGCTCTTATACGCAAATTGGTAGCCATATCTACAGAAGGAGGATATATAGAGGGGGATTCCTGGATAGCACTCGCACTTGTGTACTCAAATTCGTCTCTCTTTTTTACCAGCTCTACATGTACCGTGCATAGATTCATGTACGTGGGCCTAGATATACAGTCAAACCTGTCTTAAGCAGCCACCCAAGGGAAGTGACAAAAGTGGCTGCTTAACAGAGGTGACCTCTTAATAGAGGGTTGTGTTTTCAGGTAAATTTTGAAAATTTGAAAATTGAAATGAAGATAAAGATAACATAGACCTGTATGTTGACTTGTGTAATGTACAATGGTTAAATAATACTACAAATGTAATAAATAATATTAATGATTACATTTAGAGTACCATATTGATTAAATATCACATTTAATCAATATGGTAATCTAAATTGTGTATCTTTATATTTATTTAATATTTTCAAAATTGAACCTGAACATGTAATGAGTGGATTTCTTAACAAGTAAGTAACAAATATTTAGTTGAATTATATCATTTAATGAAATAAAAAATCTATCAACAAATAAAAATACCAATGTTCATGTTTTTGTTGTTATTTTACAGCCAACTTTTAGAATTTTTAGTCCAGTGTTTGTCAGAAAAAAAACATCAACTGCCAAACCTTAAACTCAGACTCGAACATAATTATTGCTTGATTATCACATCAATTTAGTGCTTTGGATTAGCTGTTGATGTTTTTTTTCTGACAAACACTGGACTAAAAATGATGATCTTATCACCGTTATTGACTAATAAAAATCACTTAAAAAAATCACTGTTGTTGTTTTACAGCAAACTTTTCGAATGTTTAGTCCAGTGTTTGTCAGAAAAAAAACATCAACTGCCAAACCTTAAACTCATACTCAAACATAATTATTGCTTGATTATCACATCAATTTAGTGCTTGGGATTAGCTGTTGATGTTTTTTTCTGACAAACACTGGACTAAAAATTCTGATCTAATCACTGTTATTGACTAATAAAAATCACTTAAAAAAATCACTGATTGTCGTCTGGCGAACGTCGCTGTCCATCCTCATCTGAGCCAGAAAGTCCTGTATTTCCATCGCATGGTCTAACATTGTGCACTTGCCTTTCTGTACCGCAAAGTCCTTCAGCATGCGGATGCACTCAGCAGCAGCAGCAAACGTTACAGGGGTAGTCTCAACTACAGGCTCCTCAGCATCCTCTGGCTCCTCTGGCTCAGTGTCGCCAGTCATTCAGGATGTCGGCAGCATTCCTGTCCCAATCAGCCATGTTTAAATCGCAGGTGTGGAAGTCGATATCAATGTCGAGATGCTCCTGAAACTGGACACCGAACAGCTCGTTGGACATTTTGTGCACAGCGAGTGGGAAGTCGTCTTCATCACAAACAGACACTAACCGAATCACTTGCTTCATTCTCAACACTGGCACTGACACTGAACTCAATGAACCCTGAATTGACAAAACACTTCGCGATGGTATCAGGGGATACCTCCTTCCATGCCGAACCAATCCAATAGATGGCCTGTAGTACATTCACTTCGCGTAACGGGTCAATGCCGGTCTTAGTAGGCTGATTGTCCATCTCGTTGATCACGTGCTGGAGTTGACGCTTCCGGTATTTAAGTTTGAGGGTCTGAATAATCCCCTGGTCCATTGGCTGACATACTGATGTGTTGGCGGAGAGAAACAGAAGCTTGACGTTACGGAGATTACAGTGCGGGTGGGATGAGGCATTGTCCACAAACAGAAGAAGCTTGCGTCCCTGGAATTCCATCTTCCTGTCCAACCACTTCAACCAGTCCAACATAAGTGCGCCAGTCATCCATGCTTTTTTGTTCGCGTAGTAGCCTACGGGGAGATGCTCCTTCTTAAGCTTACTGAAGCAGCACGGATTCTGGGATTTCCCAATCACTAGGGGGGTAATCTTCTCCCCTGCAACATAATGCATTTTATTTTTTACTAGAGCAAAATCATTACACATGTTACAGGTAGCATCAACTTAGCATACAAGACTCATATTGTAGACAACTTATTGTACTAGATAATAGGGCATAATGTGGTATAATCTGAAATGGTGTGGGATAAGTTAATTATGCGAAATGTTGTTTTTTTTGTCGGGTATTGGTCAAGTCGAATTTGGATTAATTTCCAATTGTGTATGTAAATAATGCATCTATGATGTCAGCAAAAGAAGTCAATAAGTGCGACATATGAGGCCATTTGCTTAAATTATATTTGAGCCGGTTACACTCGGTCCTGGGCAATACACACCAATTATAATAATCAGCTATTCGTGTTTTGTCAATTTGGTAATTTGCATTGGGCTGTTCCTTTTTACAACATTTGTGTCGGTGTCGTAAAAATACGAATCGACGGACAATGGTGCAAGAACCCGGATGCGATAGGCTGTTCTTTCAATAATGCGCCGATAGTACGGACAAAACGAGCTACTCGCGCCAAGACCATCTCGGACCACATGTGTATTAACATGGTCATTATTAAAATGACAGTGATTAGGGAAACCGGATATCTATACATACCAGTCATGGAGGCACAAAGAGCCACTGTGATGTGTTCTTTTGAGCATTTGCCTCCAGTACAGGTCTCTCCCTTGGTGTAGTACGTTGATTTGGTTGTGTCGCGAAAGAAAAGACCAGTCTAGTCCATATTAAAAATGTCACAAGGCTGGTATCCCTCACAGAGTCGGTAGTTTCTGGTTCCAGTCGCTGACCGTGTCCATGTTGACAGTCCCACGTTCTCCACTCATGGTCTTGAACACGATGTTGTGTCGTTTTAGAAATGCTGCCAGCCATCCATTCAACGCCTTGAAGTTGCCCAGTTTCAGTTCGCTGGCGAATTTCAAAGCCTTCTCTTGTAGTAATGGCCCTGAGACATTGACTTTACGGGCGGTAGCGTCTAAAAACCACTTGTGAGTCAAGTCATTCACGTCGTCATATTCGGTGTTCTTCTAAAGTTAAGCACTTGCGTTTTGGAGGCATTTTCACACTTTAGACACGGGAACTATAAATCCGACCCAAGTTAATATGCTCTAATAAATCACTATAAATCCAACCGAAGTTAATAGGCAGGCTCTAGGAAAAACTTTATAAGTGAAAGCGTTTTATATAGCAAAAATGCGCGGGGGGAATTTGAAGTGGCCGCTTAACGGCGGTGACCGCTGATTACAGGTGACCGCCCGAGCAGGTTCGACTGTACATACATGTTGCCCAGCATCTCTGTCGACCAACCCCTGACAGAACCGAACAACGGCCTGCGAGTTAGAAAAACACTCGGGCAAATCCCGGAAGGCAAACATGGCCAGTGTCAAAACCTTGTCGGCCCACTCCTCCAATGACTCAGTGGGCAACTGAACTGCCTGCTGGAAGCGTGCTTGAGCAGACTCGGGCAATTCCCTATGCCCGAACCGATTCTCGAGCTTCTCCATCACACAAGTGAACGACAATGAGGGCTCTCGTTCAAGCATAATTGACAAAAAGTCAGCAGCCTTGCCTGATGGACAACACCACAAACTATTCAGCGAGTCGTCCACCGACCATTTTCAAGCTTATGCATATCGCTGAAAGCGAGAATGTGAGCCAGTTCCCCACCCCATCGTACTGCATATTTTTAGGCATCAACCTAACTATTTCAACAATACGAGGGTTGTTGAGCCTATGCCGTTGACGTGGACGAGTCTTACCTCTCCCATTGTCGCTACTACTCTCCTCATAAACGGGCAAGCCTTGTGGCTGGCCATGGTACCCCACCCACGGTTCTGGGTTAGTACCCCATGGCCCTACATACCTTGATACCGGGTGATCAGCTTGACTGGGGGGCCTCCCACTAAACTCGACAGGCTGGGCTATAGCCCGGGTGTAAGTTGGTACTGGCAGAGGTGCCATTTCCGCAGTCATTGGGGCATTATTATATCCCTGCACTGAATGTGGCATCCTTCCTGCACTTGGAATCTGATCTGGCACTAGTGGGAAACTGGGGCCCGCTGTTCCCAAAGTGCCTACCCCTTCATTCCCGGTATCACCTCAATCGGGTTAACCTCTCCCATATTTATACCCCTACTGTCACCCAAGCTTCCCAAGGACAAATCCAGTAAACTCTGTCCAAAATCATGACTAGGAGACGGGTGCACTGCCTCTCCCATTCCATGCTCAAACAAAGTCCCGCTCTTCCCCTCTTGGCGGTTGGATTTGGGTACCGCCCCTGAGATGGGGTGACCTGCCCCTAATTCCACCAATTTCGCTTTGCCTATCTTGATAAATTCTTTGGCCTCTGCCAAAGAATTTTACGAAGTCGTCCTCATCGTCACTCTCGCAACTAGTCTCTCTCTCACTACCTCCCAATTCCAGATTCATACCCGGGTTAATACCGCACCGGTCCATTGAAAGCTTCCCAGGACGTGTACCAGCCAGAGGTTCTTTCTTTAGACCCCCATCCCCAGTTACGTACTGTTCAAAGGGTATTCCTCATTTCTTGCGTAATGACTGGGTATTGATCATCGAGTGTGAAATCCAGCAAGTCCGTTATAGACTCACTAAATGTTTGACGGGTCAGGCAGGAGAGTATGGACAAGTCTATATTGCCGTGGAGGAGACGGATGGCTACAATTGCTTTTGCAATTTTTTCTTTGACATTGGGAATTAAGAGTTATTTCCTGCCAATCGGCAAAATTGAAGCGAATTTTCTTGTCTGAATTGGAGGCTATTTTGATTTCAATCTGCGGAAAAAAAAATTAATTGTCTGCACAATCAGATGAATATTATTTTTAAAAGTTGTTCGTACAATTTGTACTATGTGCAATTCTCCACAGCCGCATTGCTAGCATGTATGCGCCAATACAGAATAACAAGACAAAACAAGTACGGAGGCTCGCACGTGAAGTCCTTTGCGCATGCGCGAGGCGGCAAAGCTGCGAGGCTCCGGACTGGTCTCCGGCGAGGCTCTGGACTGTTTATGAGGAAGCTCCTGGGTTCTGATAACTTGTCATAAACGATATCACGGCTACAAGAGGCACGGCTACAGTACGTATTCGGCCAATACAAAGCATGTTACATGATAAAATGGCGTGTTTGACCACAGGATGAAGAGGCCGATGATGATGATGATGACGAAGACGAGGATATGGAAGACGATGACACTGCCGAAAGCAGCCCCGAAAAGTAAGTATCTCGTCTCCTCCACAGATGGGAATCTTCCCGAATGCAGGTGTGCATTTTGTATACGTGAAGTCGATTTCAATTTTTTTAAGTATTTAGGCAACTAGCTGTAAATATCAGGGGGCCGTTTCACTAAACTTCCTACGACTAAAATGTTCGTAAGTGCAAAATTATGATATTCTGTAAATTTCACATTAACAATGTTTTCTTGTAAATAATTGTTGGATTTACATTTATTGAGCATAGGATGCTCAATAAATATAAATCCATCAATTGAAATTTGTAGACGATTCTAAAAATTTGAACATTTTAGTCGTAAGAAGTTTGGTGAAACGGGCCCCAGGAAATGACCAGCAGTCGTATTCTATACCAATTTCCGCCTACCATGCTCCTTATTTCGTCCAATTCGGTGTACCAAGTAGAAAGTTGTACCTCAATAAACATACCAGAGTCTACTGTCTGTTTCACGAAACCGGTCCAAATTTTACGGCTATATAGACCATGCAAAAACAATTTTTTTTTCGATAATATTAAATTAAAAGAAAAATTTAACAATGAGCCTTTTTATTTCGTGAAATTCGGTCAAATATTGATTTTATTACGAAAAATTAATTTGTCTATGGGAATTTAACATGGGGGGGAAAAGGAAGTGGAGGGAGCTGTGGGAGGAGTCAAAAAACGAAAACATTTGGAAATTGACTCTGAAACCTGGCTAGATATCTTGGAAATGATCTCTAAGAAAACAAGTTAAATTTTGAAAATCGGTCCAGTATTTCTGAAATTCTAAAATATCCCCATGTTAAATCCCCATAGACATCCTCTCTCTGTGAAGATGTCTATGGGGATTTAAGATGGTGAAATTTGGGCAGGTTTCGTGTAACAGACAGTAGGCGAAATTGGCTTGTTATGGCTGTTATGTCCGGAAATGACCAACCTTTGCGGAGACATTAAACCCATTCACTTTCACTTTACTAAATAATAAATAACAATCAACAATCCGATATTAAATGTTTTATACATAGCAAATCATGTATGCTCCAGATAAGGAATTAGTAATGGAGTATTGTCCCTCGATCATTTCGGTAAGGAATTAGTAATTGAGTATTGTCCCTCGATCATTTCTGAAGCAATTGGGTATTTCAAAAATTTAATTATTTAAAATAGAATCACACTACTGTTTACACATCATCAGACCGCACTTATTGAATAGTTTGCTTCTAAATGAAAACACATCTTGGTATTTCATTAGAATTGTCTCCTTGGAGACAATTCTAATGAAATACCAAGATGTGTTTTCATGGAAAAATAAGAAAATATGCTATATTTGTGGTCTGTTTATTGTTTTCTGTAGCATGATAAAGATACCACAAATTTTTCATTGCTTTTTAGCTCACTCCTCGGTAACCATTGGGCCTGTAGTCACCAAACTTAATGGTCATGGTCGTTAGGTAGGGGGATTACAAAATTGTTCAAATGACGTCATTACATAATCCAAGATGGCCACCATCTAAAAATAGCACAAATTCTTCAAAAATCTTCTTAAGAACCGCCAACCGGATTTCGACAAAACTTGGTAGGAATGATTGATGTATAATGCTCTTTCAAAGTTGTTAAAATCGTGACCCCGGGGTCAAAAAGGGGCGTGCGTGACCCGTGGGGTCAAATTTTATTTTTGACTGAATATGGTCATGTCTATCAAATTGAAGGTATCAACGAGGCGATCACTGGTGCATTTTTTGTCGAAATCAGATGGTTATGTCATCCAAGATGGCCGCCGAAAGGTCAAAAGCTCGTTCTTTTATTAGAAATTTCAAAATTCTTCTTCACATGAACCGCTTGGCCCATGGTAGCCAAACTTAAAAGTTATGGTCCATGGGTGAAGCTTTTTCAGATTTGTTAAAATGGAGGTCATCGCTAATCCAAGATGGCAGCCATCTAAAAATAGCACAAATTCTTAAAAAAATCTTCTCGTGAACCGCTAGCCGGATTTCGACGAAACTTGGTAGGAATGATCGATGTACAATGCTCTTTCAAAGTTGTTAAAATGGTGACCCCGGGGTCAAATTGGGGTCAAATTTTATTTTTGACCGAATATTGTCGTGTTATATATCAAATCGAAGGTATCAATGAGGCGATCACTCTGGTACATTTTTGTCGAAATCGGATTGTTGTCATCCAAGATGGCCGCCGAACTGTCAACAGGTCGTTCTTTTATTAGAGATTTCAAAATTCTTCACATGAACCGCTTGGCCCATGGTAGCCAAACTTAAAAGTTATGGTCCATGGTTGAAGCCTTTTCAGATTTGTTCAAATGGAGGTCATCGCTAATCCAAGATGGCCGCCGTCTAAAAATAGCATAAATTCTTAAAAAATCTTCTCATGAACCACTGGCCGGATTTCGACTAAACTTGGTAGGAATGATCGATTTACAATGCTCTTTCAAAGTTGTGAAAATGGTGACCCCGGGGTCAAAAATGGGTGTGGCCTGTGGGGTCAAATTGGGGTCAAATTTTATTTTTGACCGAATATGCTCATGTCGTATATAAAATTCAAAGTATCGATGAGGCGATTGCTCTGGTGCAATATTTGTCGGAATCGGATGATTGTCATCCATGATGGCCACCAAAAGGTCCATTTATTCAAGATTTTGAACGTCTTTTTCTCAGGAACCACATGGCCGATGCTGGCCAAACTTCATAGGAAGTTAAGATCCTTGGGTGAAGCATTTTCAGATTTGGTAAAATGAGTCGTCGCTTAATCCAAGATGACCGCCATCTAAAAATACCACTTTTTTAAAACACATGAACTCAATGTCACATTCTCCTCTGGTGTTCATGGAGTCAGGTGAGCTAATTAGGGCCATCATGGCCCTCTTGTATTTATATGTAAGAATGAGCCTTCTTTTTATTTCGTGAAATCTGGTCAAATATTGATTTTTTTGCGAAAACAAATTTCCTCATGTTAAATCCCATAGACATCTTCACGGAGTAAAGATGTCTATGGGGATTTAACATGGGGAAATTTGTTTGAATTTTAGAAATACTGGACCGATTTTTTAAATTTAACTTGTGTTTTCTTAGTTAGATCATATCCAAGTTATCTAGTCAGGTTTCGGAGTCAATTTCCAAAACAAAATCGTTTTTTGTCTCCTCCCACACTTCCTTACCACTTTTTCCCCCATGTTAAATTCCCATAGACAAATCAATTTTGCGTAATAAAATCAATATTTGACAAAATTTCACTAAATAAAAAGAAGGCTCATTCTTAAATTTTCCTTTAATTTAATATTATCGAAAATAATATTGTTTTTGAATTGTCTATATGGCCGTAAAATTTGGGCAGCTTTCGTGAAACAGACAGTATGCACTTATACAATAGATGATGCTGTCATGACATTTTTTTCAGCCGCCTGTAGATCTTCCGCAACCAGATACTACTGTCTGTTTCACGAAACCTGACAAGTTGAAATTTTACGGCCATATAAACAATGCAAAATCAATATTTGTGTTCGATAATATTAAATTTTATAAAAATATAAGAATGAGCCTTCTTTTTATTTCGTGAAATTTTGTCAACTATTGATTTTATTACGAAAAATTAGTTCTCTATGGGAATTTAACATGGGGGGGGTGGAGAACCTGGAGGAGGAGTCGAAAAACAAACAAAAATGGAAATTGATTCTGAAACCTAGCTATATAGCTTGGAAATGATCTACCCAAGAAAACAAACGTTACATTTTGAAAATCGGTCCACTATTTCTGAAATTATAAAAAAAATCTCTTTGAAGATGTCTATGGAGATTTAACATGTGGACATTGTTTTTTCGCAATAAAATCAATATTGCACCAAATTTCACGAAATAAAAAGTAGGCTCATTCTTAAATTCCGCTATAACTTAATATCGAAAAATATATTGTTTTTGCATTATTTATATAGCCGTAACATTTGGACAGGTTTCGTGAAATAGTCAGTAGTTCACCAGTCCTGCAATACCGGGCAAATGTTCTTTCTGACTACTTCCAGTAGCCGATTTCACCAAATTGCTAAGCATACTTATCTAGCTAAGTATTCTTTGAGGGAGTAATCATTTATTTTTCCCGAAATGCGTTATTTCATATAGAACTAACGACTGCATATATTTGATGATTAAAAGTATGCAGACTTATTATACTGAATGTATTACATTATCTCAGCCAAATGTAATAGTAACAGTTTTTTTAATGTAACAGTTTTTGTAATGTAACAGTTTTCCGTTCATTGTAACCCGGATATTCGTATCAGTAGCCTATTTCATCAACATTGCAAAGTATACTTTAGTAGCAAAGTATACTTTGAGGGAGAAATTTTCAATTTTATAATAAATTTATTAATTTTTATTATACTGAATTTATTACATTATCACAGCCAATTTGGCTGTGATAATGTAATAAATTCAGTATAATAATTCTGCATACTTTTAATCATGAAATATATGCATTTGTTAGTTCTACATGTATATGAAAAAATGCATTTCAGGAAAAATAAATGATTACTCCCTCAAAGTATACTTTGCTAGTAAAGTATACTTTGCAATGTTGATGAAATAGGCTACAGGTCAATGCCTGATACGACATTATGTTATCAGTATCGGCCAATACAAAGCGCATTACCTGATAAATTCAAAATATATTGGCCATTTCAAAGCTCGTTGCCTGATAAATTCAAAATATATCGGTCATTACAAAGCTCGTTGCCTGATACATTCATAATATATCGGCTATTACAAAGCTCGTTGTCTGATAAATTCAAAATATATCGGCTATTACAAAGCTCGTTGCCTGATAAATTCAAAATGTATCGGCTATTACAAAGCTCGTTGCCTGATAAATTGAAAATACATGTATATCGGTCATTACAAAGCTCCTTGCCTGATAAATTCAAAATATATCGGCAAATACAAAGCTCTTTGCCTGATAAACTCAAAAAATATCTGCCTATGCAAAGCTCGTTACCTGATTAAAATTAAAAAGATATAGGCGACAGCTGGTCTGCAAACTACGTGCACGTCGCTTGCATCGCCCACCATGAAAGTAGAAAACCAAGAATAATTGATTCCTGATCTAATCCAAGGACACAACCTGCTGTCTGTTCCACATTTTGCTGCCGACGAACCGGCATTAACGCATTAAATCTAAAAAAAATAGTTAAATGTCAGTACTTTTTTAACAATAACAAAAAAAGTCACCTTCTCTATCTTTTTATTTGGTAAAACTCGATCAAACGTTTATTTTATAGCGAAAAAAAGAATTTCCAATGGGAATTTAATATGTTGGTTAAAAAATATACTTTTTTTAAAAGAAATTTAATTTGTGGACCTATTTTAAATCTATCTTTTGTTTTCTTAGTTACATCATTTCTTCGTGCATTTGTTTTCGCAATAAAATCAATATTTGGTGGAAGTTTTCATCAAAGAAAACAATTTGGGGATGGTGACTTTTTTGTTTTTGATGGAAAAGTACTTACATTTAAATGATTTTTAAGATTTAATGCAGTTAATGCCAAAAGTTCTTCGGCATCAAAATCGTGGAACAGACAGCAGATAGTCAGGTCCCTACGTGTACGACCTAGCTGTGCATTGATCAAATACACGCTGATAATTCCAGCACAAAAATATTTACACAATTCCCTAACATTTGATTGGCCCGTAGAGCAAGTCTCTGTCCAAAATGTATATCCCAGTAAACTCCCACGCCGAACTACTTTCCGTAACCGTGAGGCGCAGTTAAAATAATTCTTAAGAAAGATATAAAGATATAAACTTGGAAAAGTCGCGGGAATACTGGACGAGGCCTTCCGGCCTTCGTCCAGTATTCCCGCGACTTTTCTAAGTTTATACCCCGATAAATTCCACAAAAAAGCCATTCATTCCTATAATAACTGACTACACCTCCGCCTGCGCTGATCTCGCCAACATTTGTTTTATTTCAAAATACTTGAATACTGTGCTTGAAATGAAGCAGCCTCATTGACTGGGCCTCAACTGTGATACAGCTCAGGCTCAGCCGATCAGACTGCTTGATTGCGAGTTGAGATTGCCAATAGATGTTCAGAAACGTTCAGATCTGTGCAAGGTTGTGTAAGTGCTATATGAGAGAGTTATGCTGGTACGAGGGTAGCATATAAATAAACAGGTGACCCTGTTTCATTAAACGTCTTACAATAAAACAAAAAGTTCGTACGAATTTGTGTATGCCCCTGGCGCCCGTGTCACTAAACTTCGTACGATTGAGAAGTTTGTAAGTGCAAATCTAAAATATTCGCACTGGTGGAGTTACTCAGAGTATTGACCCATACATGTACAGAGCTCCAGATAAGCTTTGTGTCTAAAGCGTACTATACCCCCTGATTTCAAAATCATTGCGTATTTTACTTGTACAAATGGATTATTGATTTTCTTCATTACTAAATAGGGAACAAATGATAAAAAAAAATTAAAAAAAATTAAACATTCACTTATTTGAGCTGTTCACTTGTTTGCTTTTTGCAGCTCAACTAAGTGAATTTTCAACTTTATTACAGTATTTTCACTACTCAATTTGGAAATCAATGCGTATTTTCACATTGCTGTGCGTATTGTGTACTCCTACTTTTTTTAATCAATGCGTATTCAGATAAAATACGCCATTACGCACCTTATCTGGAGCGATTACGCACCTTATCTTGAGCTCTGCATGCAGCTGGAAAATGGCAGCAGTAGAGAACCACGTTAAAGGTACATGCGCACTCAATTCCTCATATCAGAGACATCAACTGGGACATTTTCTGGCAAAATAAACATTCATTCACCATTAACACTTATTAAAGGTATAATGCCCACTCAGTAGGCACAAAATGTTCTTTATATCAGAGACATCAACTGAGAACCGTGTTTCCTTAAAAGTATTTATTTTTTGATGTGCCATGATCATACTTTATAATCTGTCGAAAATATTATTGTATCCGGTGACGCATTTAATTAGTATAAATAATTAAAAAATATCATGCCTCATTTGCATTGAATTGAATATGAAAATTGCCTGATATTATCAGTAATGGCGATTCATTATCAGTTAAAATAATATTAATAAATTATTATATCTGTTTAGCGGGCCCTTGTAATTTTTAGAACTGGTGGAATAGTGACACAACTATACACTTATTTAATTCCTATAAAAAAACACGTTGTGCCTACTGCGTGGACATGTACCTTTAAGAAAATGTTTCTTGAAAGTGGGCTAAAACGTACGGAGCCCCGCAGGGGACGTATATTTTATTAATTCGTTCCCACGAAATAACAATTCGTTCCCTCAATTTAACAATTCGTTCCCACGAATTAACAATTCGTTCCCACGAATTAACAATTCGTTCCGTTCCCACAAATTAACAATTCGTTCCCACAAATTAACAATTCGTTCCCTCAATTTAACAATTCGTTCACAAGAATTAACAATTCGTTCCCTCAATTTATACGACAAAAAATTCACGGGGACGAATTGTTAATTCGTGTGAACGAATTGTTATATCGTGAGAACGAATTGTTAATTCGAATGAACGAATTGTTAAATTGAGGGGATGAATTTTCATTTCGTGGGAGCGAATTGTTAATTCGAGGGAACGAATTGTTATATCGTGGAAACGAATTGTTACTTCGAGGGAACGAATTGTTAAATTGAGGGAACGAATAATATTGTTATCTCGTGGGAACGAATTAATAAAAAATAAAATCCATGTCCCCTGCGGGGCTCCGTAAAAACGCAGGTGCTCGTGTCGTACTATATCCTCTGTGGTTTGAAGCGTCTTTTTTGTTGAAATGATTAGCCACTGTGATTCCTGACAAGACTCCAACCCGTCATCTTGACGTTAGACAAACATCCTCAAGCGGTATTCGACATGTTCCGGTGTAGTTCGGGCCGTTCCGTGACGAGGCGACATAGACGTCCGTCACGGTACGACATGCGCCTGGTAAATCAACAGCCGCGGGTGGACAAGATGACATAACGTGATAATAGAATATAATACGATACCAGTAGCCGTGCAGGAGATAACACGGCGGATGAAATAAATCTTGTTTTCTTTATTTTTGTTTTATTATTTGTTTGTGCCTTTTCATGGCAAATGTCCATATATTGTCATAGAAGCACACGTGGTGTTATTTACATCATACTTTTGACATCATTTACAGCGAAATATTCTTGTTTGTTTATTTTTATGGTAATTTTTTAGTAAATACTTTCCTTTTGTTTTTTTTTTTTTTTTTTTTTTTTTTTCCACACATTTTCATGGGAGCACAATCATGTGATGTCATTCGCAACATATTTCTTTATCGTTTATAGCGAAATAATATTAACCCTTTCAACCCTAAGGAACTGGAATGGACTGTGATATGGATATGCTAATGTTCCGACCAATCCAATGGTCACAAAATGATTTTCAGATTCGTTCATTTATGAAAAGGGGTGTTTTTGTTCTAAGAAATATTAAAATTACTTTCAAAAAGTGCAGATCCTGATGAGACGGCTCGTTACGAGCCGGCTCATCTGGATCTGCACTTTTTGCATAAACCGCTATAGCGGGATTTCGGGTTCAAACGGTTAAATGTCGGGAACGAAAATTTTCAATAACATTCGCACATTATGTGAGCAGCAAATTCATAAAAAAAAACAATGGTTATTTGTGCTAACATCGGCTCTCCGTAGTATTGTTTTACTAATTTACGAATTGTTTAGTCGTATGAAGTTTAGTGAAACGGGCTCCTGTAGCCTATTTCACCAACATTGCAAAGTATGCTTTTCTAGCAAAGTATACTTTGAGGGAGAAATTTTAAATTTTAGGATAAATTTATTATTTTTTATTATACTGAATGTATTACATTATCACAGCCAATTTGGCTGTGCTAATGTAATAAATTCAGTATAATATTTCTGCATACTTTTAATCATCAAATATATGCAGTTGTTAGTTCTATATGAAATAATGCATTTCAGGAAAAGTAAATGATTGCTCCCTCAAAGTATACTTTGCTAGAAAAGTATACTTTGCAATGTTGGTGAAATCGGCTACATGTCTGAGACGACATGAGTGACACATGTCGTATGTCTATTTAAATCGTCACCGTATACGTATATGTCACAAAACGTCAACTCCACATTCCAATGTCGGACGACCAATAATGACGTGTATTGTCCATTTCCCATGTTGTCAATTTCGACATGGCAATGCCACCTGCCCATTGCCTCACATCTTTAAGATATTTGTTTACATTACTTATGTCCATCTTAATACTACAAAGGACGCGTCCGAACTATCAGTCGTTGACCTGTCGTATGTTGATATGTCCATGTTCGACTTTATAACCGCTCGCGTTATACTTGCCCTGATGTCAAAGTTTCTGAAGATCTATTGGCAATCTCAACTCGCAATCAAGCAGTTTGATTGGCCGTGCCTGAACTGCAGCGCAGCTCAGGCCCGGCCAATCAAGCTGCACGATTTCAAGAACAATATAGTTTGACCATATATTGGCAATCTCAACTTGCAATCAAGCTGCATTTTGTTTTCCTTTTTGTGTGAAATATTCTTCATGATTTCAAGAACAATACAGTTTTACCATATATTGGCAACCTCAACTCGCAATCAAGCTGCATGATTTCAAGAACAATATAGTTTGACCATATATTGGCAACCTCAACTCGCAATCAAGCTTGCTTTAAGATTTCAAGAACAATATAGTTTATGACCATATGCATGGGCATTCAACTCTCGCAATTAAGCTGCATGATTTCAAGAACAATATAGTTTGACCATATATTGGCAATCTCAACTCGCAATCAAGCTGCATGATTTCAAGAACAATATAGTTTGACCATATATTGCAATCTCAACTCGCAAGCAAAAGCTGCATGATTCAAAAGACATAGTTGACCATATAGGCAATCTCAACTCGCAATCAAGCTCATGATTCAAGAACAATAGTATTTGACCATATATGGCAATCTCAACTCGCAATCAAGCTGCATGATTTCAAGAACAATATAGTTTGACCATATATTGGCAATCTCATCTCGCAATCAAGTTGCTTGATTTTCAAGAACAATATAGTTTGACCATATAATTGGCCCCCCCAACCTCAACTCGCAAATCAAAGTTTGCTTGAATTTCAAGAACAAATATAGTTTGGGAAACCATAATTATTGGCAATTTCCAAACTAAGCAAATCAAGTTGCATTATTTCAAGAAAATTTGTTTGAACCATATATTGGCAAACCTCAACTCGCAATCAACTGCTGATTTCCAAGAACAATATAGTTTTTGACCATCTATTGCAAACCCTCAACTCGCAATCAAGCTGCTGATTTCAAGAACAATATAGTTTGACCATATATTGGCAATCACAAACTCGCAATAAGCTGCATGATTTCAAGACAATATAGTTTGACCATATATTGGCAATCTCAAACTCGCAAATCAAGCTGCATGATTGCAAGAACAATATAGTTTGACATTTAACCAAGATTGGCAATCCTCAAACTTTCGCAAATCAAGCTGCAATGATTTCAAGAAAAACAATATAGTTGACCATTATTGGCCAATCCTCAACTCGCAATCAAGCTTGCTGATTTCAAGACAATATAGTTTGTTTGGAACCAATATATTGGCAACCTCATTCTCGCAATCAAGCTGCTTGTTTTCAAGAACAATTATAGTTTGACCATATATTGCAACCCTCAACTCGCAATCCAAGCTTTGCGGATTTTCAAGGACAATATAGTTTGAAAACCATATATTTGGCAACCTCCAACTCGCAATCAAGCTGCAATGATTTCAAGGACAATATAGTTTTACCATATATTGGCAACCTCAACTCGCAATCAAGTTGCATGATTTCAAGGACAATATAGTTTGATGATATATTGGCAACCTCAACTCGCAATCAAGCTGCATGATTGCAAGAACAATATAGTTTGACCATATATTGGCAATCTCAACTCGCAATCAAGCTGCATGATTTCAAGAACAATATAGTTTGACCATATATTGGCAATCTCAACTCGCAATCAAGCTGCATGATTTCAAGAACAATATAGTTTGACCATATATTGGCAACCTCAACTCGCAATCAAGCTGCATGATTTCAAGAACAATATAGTTTGACTTACATGTATATTGGCAATCTCAACTCGCAATCAAGTTGCATGATTTCAAGAACAATATAGTTTGACCATATATTGGCAACCTCAACTCGCAATCAAGCTGCTTGATTTCAAGAACAATATAGTTTGACCATATATTGGCAACCTCAACTCGCAATCAAGTTGCCATGATTTCAAGAACAATATAGTTTGAACATATATTGGCAATCTCAACTCGCAATCAAGCTGCATGATTTCAAGCACAATATGCAATGATTTTTAAAATAAAACAATTTACAAATATTGGCGTGATTAGCGCAGGCGGTCGTGTACCGGATATCTAGATTTGACAAGCCTGGCGAAAAACCACAAAAGTACCGAAGTGGTGATGGGGCGAATCATTGGGCTCGGGACAAAATGGTATTTAGAACAAGGGCATCGTTATCAGTAAGCTACATTTTGTAATCCCCTCGCTGGCAGCCTTGATAATAAAAAACAATAAATACATTAAGATTTGTGCCTTACAAACACGGTGAACAGTGCCCTCATTGAGCTTGACCTTAGGCGATTGGACGTGGGTCATATCACGGTGCAAAACAGAGCACCATCCCTAAACACACATTGTAGCCAAATGTTATCAAAATCAGTGAAGTGGTTCATAAGTTATTGAAACATGAAATGTGTTACTAACATACGTATGCACGTACATGGAATAACGCTATATCCCTCTATAACGCTATATCCCTATATAACGCTATATCCCTCTATAACGCTATATCCCTATATAACGCTATATCCCTATATATAACGCTATATCCCTATATAACGCTGTATCCCTATATAACGCTATATCCCTATATAACGCTGTATCCCTATATAGCGCTATATCCCTATATAACGCTGTATCCCTATATTACGCTATATCCCTATATAACGCTATATCCCTATATAACGCTATATCCCTATATAACGCTGTATCCCTCTTGCCTATCGGCGAGGGGATAATAATATAGCTGACCATTATTATGGTGGGTTTTTCTACGGATCTGTACGAGTACGAACAACAGGAACGTACAATTTAATCACCACGAGCTAATGACTCGTGCGTACTTGGAATTCGTCGCTCATGTGGAATAATAAATACCCTGTCACGGATGGTGGTTCAACGGGTTTCCTAGCCCTTTAAGGCAGGGTTTATATAGCTCTTTTTCAGTGTAACAGGCTGAAAGTAACAGGTGATATACAACAATAGTTGTTGAAGGTTCACGAACTAAATAAATACGAATGGACACGAAGTGAAAACGACCGTTTTGTACAACGATATGCAAGGAAACGAATGTCGTTTGTTTTTGTGTATTTTTGTTTAAATACTAGACTTTCAACTGCATGTACATGCATTTAAACGCCTGTTGTATATCTGAACGCATCGTATTCGTGTCGTCTTTAATTAGAAAATTATGTTTCCGTTGGTTTGACACGTTTAAACCAACGAAGACACCGGTTAACAAACTATGTATGCTAGTTTACACTATTTACTGGTGAAGTAGTATGAAAATTGAGTTGGGACTTGTCTAAGTTTTAAATTAGTTCATGAATTTACACTTAATATATTTAATAAGAGTGTTTTCTTATTATTTAGCGGCAATTTAAATGTATGTTAAAAACTTCATCAACCCTTTGCACACTGCAAAGGGTTGAGGAAGTTTTTAACATAAATTTACATTTTTTTTTCTTCAAATACTTGTTTTTACCGGATACGTAAGTAGGTTTTGGCTATCCAGGTGGACGCTTAACAGAGACAAACAATGGCAACGAAAACGTTCACAACCATGCGTGTAAACGATCGGCAATCGTTCGTTTGATGAACCAGGAACAATTCCGGGTTGTATGTGTGCCTAAAGGTACCAATTTAAAGAGCCTCAGTAGCCTATTTCATCAACCTATCAACACTTGATCAATCAGGACCAGTAGCCTATTTCACCAACATTGCAAAGTATACTTTAGTAGCAAAGTATACTTTGAGGGAGAAATTTTCAATTTTATGATAAATGTATTAATTTTTATTATACTGAATTTATTACATTATCACAGCCATTTTGGCTGTGATAATGTAATAAATTCAGTATAATAATTCTGCATACTTTTAATCATCAAATATATGCAGTTGTTACTTTTATATGAAATAATGCATTTCAGGAAAAATAAATTATTACTCCCTCAAAGTATACTTTGCTAGGAAAGTATACTTTGCAATGTTGATGAAATAGGCTACTGATCATTGCTGTCAATAAATTACATGTACTTTAACGCCATGTTTGAATAGCATCGTCAGTATTTACCTTCATTCGTATTGGGCAAAAACATAAACATGCAAATGATAAACGTGAAATGATTTGCGAGCATTCATGAACATTACCATCGACTAAGTCACACATTTCCCAGACAAAACCCACAGACAAACAAACAATGGTTATCGACCTACATTTGATCCACAGATGTTCTATAGGCCGCCACTCACGGCGAGTCACGTGGGTTTGTTTACACCTGTCACTTCAAAGCACGCTTGTATGTTTGCGGAGATTATCCCGCTTAAGTACACATGTAATATTTCTTCCGTGCAAGTCGCTGACTGTCCCGAACAAGCGACATAGTGACTTTGCCAGCATGTGCGACCCAGAAATGCTGATTCTGACATTCTTTATTCGTTGACACTTTCTCGTGTGGATCCCTCATTTGTGCCACGATATTTTAAAAGAACACAACGTCATCGGAAATGCTATGTCCATATATGTCCACTACACACATCAAAGCATCACGCAATTCTACAAAGTATCCGATCCAAAGGGTCAAAGTACACCAGCGACCACATCAAATCATATCAGCAGCATACACATACCATCAACACACACCATATATAGAGAATAGTAGGTTAGTGCCGTTAATATCTGGCAAGGCTTAGGAAACGGGATGGGCGAGGCTCTGCCGAGCACATCCCGTTTCCGTGTCGCGCCAGATATTTGTTCCCATTCACGGCACTAACCTACTATTCTATTTATCCCGTCAACACCTACAAATGGCTTTCAAATGCAAAAAAAAAAACCCAGACACCGCACATATTCATACGCAAGTGATTAGGTTGTGTTGACAGGATATCAAAAATATTTCACGGCACATACGCACTGTGTTGACGGGATAAATACCCACTACTGTACTCTGTTGTTAGCTGTCAACTACCTGTGTGTATTGTCCCTGGTGTCTACTCACCTACTATGCGAGTAATTATAACTTTACCTGGGGATAACATGTACACTAGCAATAGGCTGTGCATCAGATTGAAAAGTTTACACATCAAAATTTAGTTTCAGATTGATGGGAGAAATGCTCAGATATCTCGTATTTTGGTATAGTTTGCTGACATAATAGTTATAGCACGCCGTTGTCATATCTGTCTATGATGTAATGCACCAAATTGTATTTGGTTTACTGCCATATCATTTGCTGTATGCGTCAAACGCACGAAGTGGTGAAACTGTACATACAAAGATGGCGGCAACTCAATGTACCATATAGTATACAGTAACAAGACAATTTCACATATGTTGTATTCATATATCACATCACTTTTCTGAAGACTGTAGCATGAAAAGGAGTAATTATTGTGATTTCGACTAGTGTTGATCCAGATGATCTACATATCTGCGCAATCTGATCCGGGACTGCATTATTTGCCAGATTCGCATTTTCACAGTTATTAATGTTATTGTAATCAGTGTAGACTCAGAAGACTGCACAGCTGTGCAGTCTGATCTGGGTCTACTCTGTTCGCAAAACTAATTGTTTGCGCTATTCAGTTAGAAATTAACGCTGAAATACTGCATAGGACCGGATTTCTACAAATAGATTTGCAACGGGAGATAACTAGGTACGATCCCGCATTCACGCGGGCCGCGCGATCTCCGTGTCGTACGGTCTCCGATACCTGGGTGGCTGGCACTGCGACGCGAAGAATTCCAACTATGTAAAGTTAATAAAGTATAATTCGCGGGCAATATTGGGGCAGTCACCATAAGCCGGGCGAT
Organism: Conchocele bisecta; assembly: GCA_029237695.1. Lineage (NCBI taxonomy): Eukaryota > Metazoa > Mollusca > Bivalvia > Lucinida > Thyasiridae > Conchocele > Conchocele bisecta. The sequence goes on from CM055272.1 coordinate 24,530,478, forward strand.
ATTAAATGTAACACGTGTCCGTTTACGGAGGACATGGCCCGTCAAGCCTTACTTACATATTGGCGTGATCATCTCACTACCCCCTGCTGACTCGAGCTAATACTCGCAATTGCTAAATTACTGTTTTCGATTGATGGCGCGAGGCCCCGCTATGGTGACCTTTATTTCTACGGAATTGTTCGGTAGATATGTTGTATTATCACATATTTGATACATTTTCGAGTTTTGTTTCTGCATTTACACAACGCATGGGCAATGTATGGACACGAGGATGTGATACCACAGTTAGATCACGTTTGTCCGCATGTACGAGGAGATAATCCACTCGCTAAAGCTCGCGGATTATCTCCTCGTACATGCGGACGAACCGTGATCTAACTATGCTAGTTTGGCCTTCAATTGACATTGACCAGATAACTCAGTTAGATCACGTTCGTCCGCATGTACGGTCGATAATCCACTCGCTAAAGCTCGCGGATTATCTCCTCGTACATACGAGGAGATAATCCACGAGCTTTAGCAATTGAATTATCGACCGTACATTCGGACAAACGTGATCCAACAATGTTATCACATTTATCCCGTCAACACAGTGCGTATGTGCCGTGAAACACGGTGCCGTGAAACATTTTTGATATCCTGTCAATACAATTGTTGCATTTTACAGCCATTTGAAGGTGTTGACGGGATAAATAGAATAGTAGGTTAGTGCCGTGAATGGGAAAACATATATGGCGCGGCACGGAAACGGGATGTGCTCGGCAGAGCCTCGCCCATCCCGTTTTCTGAGCCTTGCCAGATATTTTTCCTATTCACAGCACTAACCTACTATTCTCGATCTATTTTCCTTATTTCTGAACCAAAGTATATGTTGCGACCACTCATTTGAACCGTCTCGGCGAGACGGTTCAAATGGTGGTCACTACATATACTTCTGATGAGAATTCCTGAGCCTTGCCAGATATTTGTTCCCATTCACGGCACTAACCTACTATTCTCTATATTCATGTTCGTACATTGCCCATGCGCTGTGTAAATGCAGAAACAAAACTCGAAAATGCCTCAAAGTTGGGATAATAACGTATAACAAGCTCGGTGTTTCTGACATTTATCTGCAAACCTTTTTTCTTTAAATTTATACTTGCATTACGCCTAGACTGTCACTGTATTTCATTGTTATGTTATTACTTCGTTTGATTTTTGATTTTTTGTTTGTTTTTGTCGTTACATATATTAGGTTTATTGCGTTGTATTACGTGTTTGGTGTATTAATATCAGTTTTGCGTTTTTTCGTTAGATATTTATGACCTTTATCCAATGCAATTTGTATTTTTTGTTTAGCTATTTGAACATGTACCATTTTCTCTTTGTTCCTAATCTGACATCGAGTAAAGGTGCATGCCCACTCAGTAGGCACAAGCTGTTTTTTTTATAGGAAGTGTATAATTGTGTCACTATTCCACCAGTTCTAAAAATTACGAGTGCCCGCTATACAGATATAATCATTAGTAATATGTACTTGACTGATAGTGACTCGCGGTGGTATAAGGCTATTTTCATATGCAAATGAGGCATGATATTTTTTAATTAGTTATACTAATTAAATATAATATTTTCGAAAGATTATAAAGTATGATCATTGCACATCCAAAAAAGAAATACAGAGACTAAATAGTAATGTCCGTTAACATTTTATGGAATCATAGGTTATCGCCCCTGATATCAGTGTGGAAATTTACGTCTGATATAAAAGGTATGACAATGCTAACAAATATGTGGGGTAATGGTGAATTAATGTTTATTTTGCCAGAAAATGTCTCAGATGACGTCTCCGATTCAAAGAACAGTTTGTGCTAACTGAGTGGGCATGTACCTTTAAAGCTCAGCCTCGACCAATCAACCTGCATGCTTTCGAGCATGAGAACGGAGTACCTGCTCATACTCTCTTCAACAGCCACCCGTGGGAAGACACAAAACTGGTTGTTGTATGGAGGTGGCTGTTGTAGGGTGGGTAAATATAGAGGCAATTGTCCATTTAGGACATAAAATATTGGCTGTTACAGAGAGGGTGTTGTTGTAGAGGTGGTCGTTCCGGGTGGTTTGATGGTATAGACTGTATTGCACAGGCCATTGTATGAATTAACTTGATACCCAAAATGTGGGTGGTTGGTTGGGAGCATGTGAGTGGTAAATTTAGCAGTAGGTTTCCTCCTTTACATAATATCGATATCTCTGGTTTGCCCCTCGGGTACATTTTTGTCTAACCCTTGATAGTGGAAAGTACGGTGGCACAGAGGGGACATGGAAATATGTATTACTTTCGCGTTCGCACGCGATAGCTATTGCTGTAACATATTTGGTGTAACTTATTGGTGTAACATCCCATGATTTAGCAAAAGTTAAAGGTACATGCCCACTCAATAGGCACAACATGTTCTTTCATGATAGGAATGAATAAGTCACTATTCCACTAGTTCTAAAAATTACATGTGCCAGCTATACAGATATAATCATTTAGTTATATTTTTTTTACTGATAGTGACGCGCGGTGGTATCGGGCTATTTTCATATGCAAATGAGGCATGATATTTTTTAATTATTTATACTAATTAAATGCGTCAACTGGAAAAATAATATTTTCTACAGATTATAAAGTATCATCATTGCACATCAAAAAATAAATACAGATAATAAATAGTAATGTCCGTTAACATGTTAAGGAAACATGGTTATCGCCCCTGATCTCAGTGTGGAAATGTACGTCTGATATAAAATGTATAACACTGCCAATTACTAAGCGAGGTAATGGTGAATGAATGCTTATTTTGCCAGAAAATGTCTCAGATGATGTCTCTGATATAAAGACAAGTTTGTGCCTACTGAGTGGGCATGTACCTTTAATTATAGTGTGTCTTTTAAATTACAGTGGACCATCCCTAAGCTGGACATCACGCGAGGGTGTCCCATTCAGAGAAGTGCAACCGTATACGTGGCTGTGAGTGAAGAAATGGGGCTTGTGCGATTTGCGACCAGTGTAGATCCAGCACAGTCTGATCAGGATCTGCACTGTTCGCCGTTCCATCAATAAAACACCCGTCGTGCTTCTAACAAGCAATACAGTTGGGTCAGCGTGTAAGTGCACACACGAACGAACACGACAGGTTGGAACCAACCTGTCGTGTTCCTTCGTGTGTGCACCTACACGCTGACCCCACTGTATATATCTTTATCATGCTAGAGGTTGGTGTTATTTGCCCGGTAGCTACATGTACACCGGACACAAATCCCGTAAGCTCCATTTCACCAGTCACAGATGTGTTGTTGTATTTTTGGTGAGCTTTCTGCACGATATCTTGAACGAAACCTCAGTAACAACGAAACCACTATTCCAACATTTCGGCACAATGCCTTTATCAAGGAATTGATGTCAATGTTTGGCCACTTGATGGATAGTAGACATTAGTTCCTTGATAAAGGCCTTGCGCCCAAACGTTGCAAGAGTGGCTTCGTGCTTACTGAAGTAGTGTTTTTGGTTGACATCGTCGGGAAGATGAAAAAGTCGGCTTTCGTAAATTCCCCCATGATTAATGTGCTGGGATCCCGTTGGTCTTATATGCGATTGATATCAACCGATTACTGTCTTATGTTGGATATTCCGGGATTTATATTGCCCTTACCACAATTCTGTCAGTATGTCAGGTTTATTAGAATGACTAAAGACTTTCCCTTTTGAAAACTTAAGCGCGAATCATCCTCACGATTTGCAAGTGCCTCGTTGAAGGCGGCCCAACGCGGAGGGCAAAGAGTTGACGTTTGTTTTGACGCTTGCGCGTTGTAGTGATGTACGGAGCCCCGCAGGGGACATGGATTTTTTTTATTAATTCGTTCCCACGAAATAACAATTCGTTCCCACGATATAACAATTCGTGTCCTCGAATTAACAATTCGTTCCCACGATATAACAATTCGTGCCCTCAAATTAAAAATTCGTTCCCACGAAATGACAATTCGTTCCCTCAATTTAACAATTCGTTCTCCCGAATTAACAATTCGTTCCCACGATATAGCAATTCGTTCCCACGAATTAACAATTCGTTCCCGTGGGAACGAATTGTTATTTCGTGAGAACGAATTGTTAAATTGAGGGAACGAATTGTTAATTCGTGGGAACGAATTGTTAAATTAATTGAGGGAACGCATTGTTATTTCGTGGGAACGAATTAATAAAAAGAAGAATTCTATGTCCCCTGCGGCGCTCCTCAGTGATGACCATTTGGTTACTAACCGAAGTTCTATGTCTTGTTAATTCGCCATGGCTAATCCAATGGTAGTTAGTGCATGAACTGTCCGTCCGTCTCTCCGTATTACTTCCCATCATGTTTACTGCAACATACGTATACGGGCTTGGACTACCATACTATGCTATATTTGATATCAAGTTTATCAGGCAAGGCTAGGAAACGCGTATGAATTCCGAGGCTTGCCGTTTACGAGCCGTTCCACGTTTAGCTGCCGACGAACTTTTGGCTATAAAACATATTAAATCTGAAAAATATTTAAATGTAAGTACTTTTTCATCAATAGCAAAAAAGTTGCCCTCCCTAATTTATAGATGAAATTTCATATAATATTGACTTTATTGCGGGAAAAAAAACAATTTTCATATGGGAATTTAACATGGGGCTAAATATATATATATATGTTTAAATAACTCGTTTTCTAACTTACATAATATTCAAGCTATCTAGCCAGTTTACAGAGTCATGTTTTCCCAATAAAATCAATATTTGACGGAATTACATCAAATAAAAATAAGGGGGATGGTGACTTTTTTGTTATTGGCATAAAAGTACCTTTTAATATACTGTACTATTACACTTTTAAAGCCAATTTTATGTAATAAATTGTAATAAATCACCCGATGGGAAGAATTTCTGGCGTTTTTACCTGCAACACCTGGCATTTTTTTTTATTGTCGCATGTTGTTATTTTCAGTATAATTATTTCAATTCCTTTAACACACACGTAAACTATTTTCCATGAACAGTATACAGTGGAATCTCTCTAAACCGGTTTAGAGAGATTTCACTGTAATTAAGCACTCCATGAACAGTTTTTGTCATTTTAAATCATGAACAGACTTGACGATGAAATAAATGACAGCGAAACCCAACAAAATGAAACACAATGGGGTCGCCAGGGCGTCCGGTTTAGAGAGGCACCACTGTAATTAAGCACTCCATGAACAGTTTTTGTCATTTTAAATCATGAACAGACATGACGATGAAATAAATGTCAGCGAAACCCAACAAAATGAAACACAATGGGGTCCCCAGGGTGTCCGGTTTAGATAAGTTCTAGTGTACTAACTGTCATAACGAACATGGGGCTGTTACGCTTTTGAGAAGTGTAGCCCCAGTAGCCTATTTCACAGACATTGCAAAGTATACTTTTCTAGCAAAGTATACTTTGAGGGAGAAATTTTCAATTTAAGGATAAATTTATTGATTAATTTTTATTATACTGAATTTATTACATTATCACAGCCAAAATGGCTGTGATAATGTAATAAATTCAGTATAATAATTCTGCATACTTTTAATCATCGAATATATGCAGTCTTTAATTCTGTATGAAATAATGCATTTCAGGGAAAATAAATGATTACTCCCTCAAAGTATACTTTGCTAGAAAAGTATACTTTGCAATATTGGTGAAATCGGCTACTGGGCAGCTGTTATGTATGGGGTACGAACGGGGTCAAAACTAAAATTACAGGTACAGCTATAACATTTTACAGGGCCACCTGTAAAATATGTGTCTTCCTCATTCCCCCAAGTTTATAAAAAATGGTCATTTTGTACTTGGGGTAATAACCGGGTATGGAAGGTGTTCGAGCCAATTCCCACCCTTAAATATGAGCCGAAAAAAAAAGAAAAAAAAATACTTGGGGTAATCAGGAATTTGTCCAGTTAGGGGATTAGTATTAACATAGCCTTAGGGTGTGAAAACATTATATTCTGTTTCAACTTATAAATTGCAAACATTATTGGAAACTGTTGTAAACTTGTGAAACTTAATTTTTTTTAAAGATGAGAGGAAATAAATACAATAGAAAGTCAATGATAGTGTATCATGTTTTATAGTTACTTATTTTAAATGTACACAGATAAATTACAGCACATTGATACGTGACATTTTTGGTGAAGATATAATTTTTTTTATTTTTTTTTTATTTTCTTACTTCTTCATAAAAACTGTCAAGTTGTGAGTGCTTTAAAATCGTCTCATTCAGACGATTCTAATTGGTCTCTCAACTTGCATTTTTCGGTGAAGATTCCAATATGTCTTATTCCAAAACTTGCCATTTTTTAGTTAAGAAAAGAGATAACAACATGTAACCCAAAATTGATCAAATTACGCACCTTAATCGAAGTATGAACATTTCATATTTTCAACAAAAAACATATTGTGACAGCACATTGAAACATTGACACATTTGTCAGCACATTATAATTGTCTCCTACAGTGATTGTCTATATGTGCAGTAGCTTCGATGCTTCGTCCGCATAGTCCATCGTGCGCATCTCCCCGTTCTCAAGTCGCATCTTGAGGGCGCGTAGCCTCAGTTCGATTTGTCTGTACCGACGTCGCTTCACTGGGCGAGCCCCACCCGCCTCATACTGGAGCATGCGTACATATCCTGCGGCTTCAATCTGCTGGATTGTCTGAATGATACTGAAAATGTTGGGATGAGCATGGCGAACAGCCTTCTTAAGTTTGCTGTGCCACCCTTCCAGATGGTTTGTCGTCCTGGGACCCTCCGTGGCAAAGTGGTTCCATACGCCCTTGTCGTCCTTGTCGACCCACTGTTCGGTGACGTAGTCGGTGAATGTCGTGACGTCCACTGGTAGATCCTCATTCCCGATGTCTTCTAACGCCTGGAACCACACGTCCTCAACGTCATCTTCCGGCAAAAGAGGAAGAACAGAAGCCCGTCTCACGAGTGTGTGCACACTGTCAACCTCCTTGTACGTGTTGGCCAGTCCAGTAGCTTGCACCTTACGCCAAATGCACTGTGTGTAGTGGAAGAAACAAGCCTTCACTACAGTGTTGGGGAGCACTCGCAGAACCGCGTTACGTGACGCCATCTCGTGGTCCAGAAACACTGCGTCGGGTTGGAGATGTAGGCCGTATCCCTCACATTTGTCTTGTAGTTGACGGAGGAATGTCTCGTAGACGTCGGTTGACTTGCCCGGCAGAAAGGCGAACACTAGAGGGTACATCGCACCGTCGATGAATCCATGGAATGTGAATAGTTGATGGAAAAATCTAGGGCAGGTGTAAAATGTCACGTCGCCATATATTACAGGGGCGGCACAGAGATGTTGAAGAGCTGATCTGGTCGCGAAAACGAGCATTCTCTGGTTGGTTCCGACGTCGACTTGTAGAAATGTTAGCGGCGTGTAAAATATATAGGCGCACCTGTAAAATGTAGGTGCACCTACAGGTTTAACCACACACAATCATCATATATTCATGCGCGGTGTAGCACGTTAAAAAACAAGACATATGTGTTATGCCATAGACACTCTTTGCTTGCAGAAACCAGTCAATTGATGCACTAATCTACTTCAAAGGCATGTTAATGTATCATTTACATCAGTTTCAAGCATATGCTTTGTGATTATTTTGTAAGTCGGATCATGTTTGTCATGTGAGGCGGTTTCAGTTCCAGCCACTGATTTGTTTGCGCCACCACCAGGGTGGTCACAGGAGATTGAATTTATCTTTCTTAACAGTAATTAAACATATATTTTAATTAGTGAATATCCAGAGCAGAATGGCTGCATGTTATGGGAAAATAGGTCCCACAACATCCATACGAAAAATGAAAGTAGCAGAAAATAACAAAATGTCTGGTCATTGGTGCACATGTAATGTAAACGTTGACCCCATAGTTATGCTGGATGGTATAGCTTTCAAGTGTTCGTTAACAACGCAAATACGTTTCCACAACAACATCCCTGACCAGACTGCGCAGATTCGCAGGCTAGTCTGGGTCTACACTGATCGCTAATATAATGAAAAGTCATGCAGAGCATGATGTTATTAGCCGATCAAATCAGGGTTCAATATATGTCCACATTTTAGTAGTTACGGAATCTCAGGGAAAAGTGAGAGGTGTTGATTTCCTCCCCAACCAAATTATCCCAGTTATATTTAGCTATCATTAATATCTGATCATAGCAATACTTATGGTAGTCAAATGTAAACAATATTATTCCAGTTGAAATAATTAACCTTTGAATATAGGTGAAGGTGCTTAGCATTGCACAAATATGTAGCAAGTCAACCGAAATCTCATAAATACCCGATTTTTGGCGGCCATCTTGAAAATATGATAATTATATACTGAATATTAGTGTAGTTTACGTAAATTCTTTATATATCCATCAGAAATGTTGTTTAACAATTTCCAAGTTAAGGACCATGACCTATTGGCTCATATATTGGCAATTTTCGAATATCAAGTTCAATGACCTTGAAATGACATTGAACTTGGTTTAAAAAATGGCACCCGGATTTTTTGGAAACCTTATGCATTCAAGTTTATAAAAACACCTGGTGCCATAAATTAACACGAGGTGCCGGAATCTTATATATATACCTACAATTGCCCCTGGACTAGGAGGCAAACCGCCTAACTTTAGTTTACCGAACTCTTGTAGATAAAACGTTTATTTATAGCCAAATTGCAAACCGCCTAACTTTAGTTTACCGAACTCTTGTAGATAAAACGTTTATTTATAGCCAAATTGCAAACCGCCTAACTTTAGTTTACCGAACTCTTATTTCGCTATATTTAAAGTTTTCAACAGAGATAATGGCCAAAAATGAAAATTTGTCCGGTTGATGTAATTTGGAAGTGATACAACAAATTTCGCGTTTGTAGATTACAGAATATAGGAGAAAAGGGTGGTTACAAACATTTTCACAAACCAATGGATAACCAATATATAGCTAATAATAAGCACATATAGCTCCAGATAAGGTGCGTATTGGTGTATTTTATAGCACCTTCCTTAGCAGAATACGCATTGATTATCAAAAATGGGAGTACAAAATACTCACAGCAACGTCAAAATACGCATTGATTTTCAAATTGAGTAGTGAAAATACTGTAATAAAGTTGAAAACTGACTTACTTGAGCTGCAAACAGCAAACAGCTTTTTGCAGCTCAAATAAGTGAATTTAAAAAAAAAAAAATATTTGTATGTGTTATTTCCCTTGAGATAGCATATTATGTCACGCAAATTTCTATGGGGGCAGCCATTGATCGTGCTACGCCTAAACGGCGAGTACGACCAAGAAAATGGTTCCCTGATTATATCATATGGCGTTTTGGTCTGTCTTGCTTTGTATCTAAAACTTTACATCTACTATTCTCTATAGTTTTCACAGTTTTGGGCTCAGTTGATCAGTTAAATGATGGAAAACACGAATCAGTGCATTTCGTATGAATACAGCAGCTATTTTTAGTTCTCAGTTAGGTAGCAGTGACCAGTTAGCCGTCAGTTTCGTACATTCTTTTCTGGGAGTTTCAAACAGTAATTCATTCTAGAGAAAACGTATGGATGGGAATGGGTTTGCACCATCACAGTACATTTGCCTCTGGATGAGGTGTAGTCGACTATTACTACTGACAAAATGGGTGGTTGGTCAGGCGAACGTGACGTCGTAAATTAACGGTGGGGTTCCTCCTTATAGGAATCATGATTTGCCTGGTTTGGCCCTGAGATACGTTTTTATCTTCGGCTGTTTTGTTACCTGCGAGTTGAATTGGGTTATTGTCCATTATAAATGTAGTAAGATTATTACTGACCCTACTGATTTTGGGAGGGACCAAGTGATTCTGGTGTGGCGAGGACCTGGCATCAGATCAGGATTATTCTGATTTCAGGGCTGAATATATATATTGTTTTATTGTAAATATTGGGATTTTGGGATCCCCCCCCCCCCCCCCCCCCCCCCCCCCCCCCCCCCCCCCCCCCCCCCCCCCCCCCCCCCCCCCCCATCCCCCCCCCCCCCCCCCCCCAACCGGCATTAAATGACCTTAGAAATTGACATGCCGTTAAACCACAACAAATAAACAAACAAACAAGCAAACAAAAATAAAATATAATGATAACGATGGAATGTACAGGCTGATCTGGATCTACGCTGGTCGCAAAACCCAATGAGCCAAATGTCGACACATTGACGTAACCGTCTACTTTCACTTTCGAAATCTCAGTCCCATCCCCAATTTACTTCCCATCTAAAGGATTTCTCCTGCATGTATAGAGCAGGCTGATCGGTATTTACACTGGTCGGTCGCAAAACCCCATAATCCCCATTTCTCCAGTCACAACCACAGATAATAAATATTATTTATTCATATATTTTTATCAATCTTAACACCGATGCTTTATAAGTAATTGTCAAGTACATAGAAAAAGACAGCGCGTCCCCAAAGTCAATTTCCCGGATGACGGCTCTAAGATCAGCTTGTCTCGTCCATGGTGACATCTGAAAAAAATATGTTCATTTCATATTACGATACTAGATCTATATATCGCCTATATGCCAATGGTTGGTTCATAGACCTACTGTCTGTTCCACATTTTGCTGTCGACAGACTTCTGTCTATTAAACACATTACAGTGGAACCTCTCTAAACCAGACAATATTGCGACATCGATGTGCTACATTCTGACCGATTTCACTATCAAATAATTCCAGCACAAAAATATTTACACAATTCCCTAACATTTCATTGGCCCGTAGCAAGTCTCTGTCCAAAATGTATATCCCGGTAAACTCCCACGCCGAACTACTTTCCGTAACCGTGAGGCGCAGTTAAAATAATTCTTAAGAAAACGGAAAATAAACACATTTTCTTGATGAATTTATTTCAAATGCTGGAATTATAAGGAATGAATGGCCTTTTTGTGGAATTTATCGGGGATATAAACTTGGAAAAGTCGCGGGAATACTGGAGGCCTTCCGGCCTAACAATGATTTTATTACGAAAAAGTATGTCTATGGTAACATAGACATACTTTTTCGTAATAAAATCATTGTTTAACCAAATGTTACGAAATAAAAAAAAGTATTCTTAAATTGTTATCAAATTTAATATTATCGAAAACAAATATTGTGTTTTCATTGTTTACATAGCCGTAAAATGTGGTCAGGTTTCACGAAACAGACAGTAGATCTACACGTCGCCTATATGAATTAGACAATGAATCATTGAATGTTCCATAGACCTACATTCACACAAGCGTGATCACCACGAGCCACTCGTAGTGAGTGCAATACCTTTGATTACA